>JAQJVK010000017.1:8306775-8809968 GCA_035578135.1 Flexamia atlantica | reverse complement strand
CTTCTATCTTAAAAAAAGACAAACCGGAAGGATGCCGGTACCCACCTGACACTTCGAGGGCGCAAAAGGCAAACAGATCGTTGTAGGCCCGCGCTCTTTCGATGAAACGGTGGTCAGAATAAAATTGCTCCTCAAGAGAAGGAAGGTCGAGAACGTTGAACAACCCTTCACCGCAGCACCATTTTTGTCTGTTCTTTTCTTCTTCGAAGAGCCGGGAACTACAGAAAGGACACCTATAAATACTGTCCTCCCACAAGGTAACTTTAGATAATTTATAAGGACTTTTGTTGTCCAGTAGACTCCCCATCCAGCTAGACATAGGACCGTGAGTTATTATTTCACGACCAAGAGAAGAGGGCAAATGTCGCAGTTCAGAGAGTTTAGGATTTTTTAATCGGAAGATTTGGACCCTCTCCCTAGAAGATTTTACCGTAGACAGGATCTGGACAGGAAAGGGTTGATTGATTTGTCGGGAAAAGACGATCCTACTGATATTGTACTGCCCCCCACAGAATGCGCAATTCACCAGCAAAAGAGATGCAAGAGATGAGAGGGACTCACACGATGAACAGCCGTGCCACGTTGTCGGAACTATTTTGGTCACGTTGTCTGGCTTCGTTGATTGCATGAGAATCGAATAGGTATATACGACCCCGACAACGCCAAAAAGCTACGGTCACAAGCTGTCCCGTGAAAAGAAACCCTCCATTACTACAGTATACAGCCAAAATAGCCTCCAAGAGACATTTAAGGTTGTTCAAGAGGCTTCATCGAAGTCACCTTTACTTGAAGGGTACACTCCATTGGAGACAAAACTAATTTCATCTACATGAACAACTTGGTCCATGATTTGAAATTCTCGTATGAGGTCTTCTGGATACAAGTATCTGTTATTAACGTCATTCTCATGACGGGATCTCACGTAAACACGATCACTCTACCATGAGAATATTGTCAATAACAGACGATGAAAAATCGCCGCCAAGAGCTTGCCAAGCGAGAGCACAAGCGGAATTCGCCATGCATTGCGCATTGTTACTGAATTGGTCAAATCGAGAATCACTCTGATTGAATGACCCTCGAGCAATGCAGGAAAAAGCCATCAGACTAAATAATTAAGCACACTGGTCTTAAACTGTAATAAATATACAAATTGCCAGTAATAAAGACAGATGGATGAAGCGAGGGTGTCATTGAAACTTGTGACATTACCACCAGCGAGAACCTATATTAAAATCTGTTATCAGCTAGTTTTTTACTGAAAATATTTTAGTGATAACATGTTTAATATATTGCTTTATATCTATGGCTAAGGTTTTTAATATTTTTTCAGTAAAATTAGTACATGTATTCATTTTAATTTAACATAAACCGTGCGTGGCATAGTTTTGATGATGATTTTCGAGAAAATCTCTGTTCTTTTAAATTTATAGGAACTTTCATATTACAAACTAGTTATATCATTTGTGAATACTAACTTATATGTTGTAGAGATGATGTATGCCAATTTCCAGCCCTCTACGTATAATATTAAATCTACTGGAACTAAAAAACCTGGGGAAATCGCTGACATTTGGCGAATTTTGAAGATTCTTTTAAATCTTAAGGCATTTTAATGTTACAAACTAGTTATATTATTTGTGATTAGTAACATATATGCTGTAGAGATGATGTATGCCAATTTTCAGCCCTCTACGTAAAATATTAATTCTACAGGAGCTGAAAAACCTGGGGAAATCGCTGACATTTGGCGAATTTTGAAGATTCTTTTAAATTTATAGGCATTTTAATATTAAAAACTAGATATATTATTCGTGATTTGTAACATATATATTGTAGAGATTGTGTATGCCAATTGTCAGCCCTCTACGTATTAATATTAATTCTACTGGAGCTGAAAAACCTGGGGAAATCGCTGACATTTGGAGAATTTTGAAGATTCTTTTAAATTTATAGGCATTTTACTATTTAAAACTAGTTATATTATTCGTGATTTGTAACATATATGTTGTAGAGATGATGTATGCCTTTCAGCCCTCTACGTATAATATTAAATCTACTGGAACTGAAAAACCTGGGGAAATCGCTGTCATTTGGCGAATTTTGAAGATTCTTTTAAATTTATAGGCATTTTAATACTACAAACTAGTTATATTATTTGTGAATTGTAACATAAATGTCGTAGAGATGATGTATGCCACATCTCAGCCCTCTACGTATAATATTAAATCTACTGGAACTGAAAAACCTGGGGAAATCGCTGAATTTGGCGAATTTTGAAGATTCTTTTAAATCTGCAGGCATTTTAATATTAAAAACTAGCTATATTATTCGTGATTAGTAACATATATGTTGTAGAGATGATGTATGCCCATTTTCAGCCCTCTACGTATGATATTAAATCTACTGGAGCTGAAAAAACCTGAGGAAAATTTCGAAAATTAAAAATTCTAGCGCTATCTAAGGGTGAAGGAGACGAGATAGGGCAAAAAGTCAGAGGACCAAAGTTGTAGATCGTGAAAAATCCGTGAAACGTTGTGCAGTCCGTTTTTCGATATAACCTCTAGTTTAACCGCTATAGCCCGAAAACGAAAAGTACTTTTTTCGAACTTAAAGTTTTTCCCCCTTTTCCCCCCCTTTGGGAGGGTCTGAAGTGGAAATATTTTGTTTTGACAATTTTCCCTGTAGTTTGACCACCAAAGGAATATTCGTGCCTAATTTCAAGTCTCTAGCTAATCTGGAAGTAGTTTAGAATTTGAATCTATAGGTGAGTTACACATCCGGCTGTATATATATTAGACTCGCCTTGCGGCTCCCCAGGCCCCCTTTGTGAGGCTCTCGTGAGAGGGGGGGTTTGCATATTGAAGTCAACGTAGAGATTTTTAAGTTTTACAAACCCTAAGCAACACCCCTTTGGTGGTTTCAAGGAAATAGTTGGTGGTCGGGATGTTGTAGGTTGAGTGGTGAGAATTAATTATATAAAAATAAAGTGAAACCATGGGGTGGATGATGAAAATTCACAGAACAAAAATAATTAAACTGTTTACAATGCCACTGAACAAGATATCTGTGGTAGTGTTCAAGGGGATAGTAGGTGGTAGGGATGAAGGGGTTGTTGATTGTGGGGGGTTAATTTTGTTGGTGTGGCCAGGTGAGGAAAATGAAAAAATGGATCTCTAAACAATAAAAAATATATGGGGGTGGTTTTGGTTGTTGGGTGGTTAATTATTTAATAGTAAAGAGGGGATAAGTGGGTCATGGGTAAGGCAAAAGTATTCATTTGGAAGTAACAATGCCTAAGTTTTGAAAATGCTCGATTCACTTAATTTTATGGTTGTAATTAGAGGTAGAAAGGGGTTGGATATGGAAAGTGACTGGGTAAACGTGATCGGAAACACTGACTTGTCTCTTGACAAAAGTTGGTCTCTCAGTTCAAGAATAAATTTCAGGGGACTTTTTAGGTGTTAAGACGGAGTAATATTGAAATATGACATGTGATAACCCTAAAGGGTAAAGGTTCCTGAGGAGAAGGGGGTTTGGATATTAAAAAGTCGCTTGACACATTCTCGTTACTATGTTTTAGTCTTCAAGGGCCGGTAAGTGGTAGTGGAGGTGGTTTTGACTGTGGCGAGGTTATTAATTAAGTGATAAAGAAGATTGGTTTTGCCAGGGGGCCAGGCAAAAGTGTTTCAGAGGCCATTTTAGGGGTGAAGGAGCTAAGATAGGGCAAAATACCACAGGACCAAAGTTGTAGATCGTTTAAAACCCGTGGCACTTGGTGCAGTCCATTTTTTGATAGGAACATCCGTTCGGCCTTTAGAGCTCAAAATAATAGTTTATAGAAAATAATTTTTGAAGGTTTAATAATAATTTTTTCAGGGGGTTAAAACTTAAAATTGTGCTTTTGCATAATGCTACCCCCGTTGTTAAGCAATGAGAAAAGTGCATGAAAGATTTCAGGTTCCTAGGTCAACTGGAAGTCATTTATAAACTGTTTGCAAATTTTGTGAATATGAAGGCGACACGGAATGAAAAACCTCGAGAAAATCGGTGGCATTTGGCAAATTTCGAAGTTTTTTTTAACTCTATAGGCATTTAACTACCAAGAAACAGTTATATTATTGGTGGTTCATAACATATAGGCTATATAGACGATGTGTGCCAAATTTCAGCGCTTAACGTTTAATATCAAGTCAATTGGACCTGTAAACCTAACGAAACCTTCGAAAATTTAAGGTTCTAGAGCTATCTAAGGGTGAAGGAGACTAGATACGGCAAAAAGTCGTAGGAACAAAGTTGTAGATCGTGTAAATTCCGTAGCACATGGTGATGTCCGTTTTTAGATAGGACCATCCGTTCAGCCACTAAGGGTCAAAATAACAGTTTTAAAAAGCTTTTTCCCCGATTTATTAATAAATTTTTGAAGGGGTTGAAATTTAAAATTTGTAGTTTTGATACTCTTACACTCAGTTTTAAGCAATAAGGAAAGTGCATGCTAAATTTCATGTTTCTAGTGCAACCGGAAGTAATACATATACTGTTTGCAAATTTTCAGAAGTCTAGGTAGAATAAGAACGTGACACGGAATGAAATACCTTCAGAAAATCACTGGCATTTGGCAAATTTCGAAGATTTTTAAACTTAATATGCATTTAATTATTACGAAATAGTTATATTATTGGTAATTTGTAACATATATGTTATAGAGATGATGTATGCCAATTTTCAGCCATCTACGTATAATATTAAGTGAATGGGATCTGGAAAACCTAGGGAATATCTTCGAAAATTTAAATTTCTAGAGTTATCTAAGGGTGAAGGAGACGAGATACGGCAAAAAGTCAAAGGACCAAAGTTGTAGATCGTGAAAAATCCGTCGCACATGGTGCAGTCCGTTTCTCGATAGGACCATCCGTTCGTCCACTAGAGCTCAAAATAACAATTCCTTAAACTACGCTTTTTTAGCGATTTTTAATAATTTTTTTGAGGGGGTTAAAATAAAAAATTGCGAGTTTCAATAATTTTCCCCGTTGTTTGACCCTCCAAGGAATATCCGTGCCAAATTTAAAGTCTCTAGCTCATCGGGAAGTATGGTTTGAATTTGTATACGTGAGTTACACATCCGTCTGTATATATATTAGACATTTTTATAGATTAGATAGACTCGCCTTCGGCTCGCCCCAGGCCCCCGTTTGTGTTCACCCGCAGTTGAACAATACTCCGCCCCAGACCTCCCATTATGAGTCCCAAAGACGGGGGTTTTGATTTTGATTTTGATTTTTTCACGAAAAAGGCCGCCACTTTGAAATTAATAAAAATAAATTCGTTCTGTCTTTGCCAATTTGTTCGTCTTGTTTAGAGCTTTAAGATGATGCATAACATGACATAAGTTTAGATTTGAAAATTCTGAGATTCGAACCCACGACGCTCGGTTTTTGGAATACCCTGTATTTTACAAAGGTTAAAAATATTTAATTTGTTCCTTGGGTATGAATTAGAGAGGAAAGGTTTTGTTTCGTCTTTTTATGTCGAGCCATTAGTCTATGATCTGTTGGCGGCGTAGAAGATTCATCCTGTACAATATAATTAAATTCATTTTTGAAATTCCAGAGCCACCTAAGGGTGAAGGAGACGAGATAGGGCAAAATATCAAATGACTTAAATTGTAGATCGTGAAAAACACGTTGTACTTAGTGCAGTCAGTTTTTCGATAGGACCATCCGTTCGGCCACCAGAGCTCAAAATAACTTTGGTTTAAAAATACCTTTTTTAGCGATTTTTTTGTAATTTTTTTCAGGGGGTTGAAATGTTAAATGGTTAGTTTTGATAGTTTTTCCTGTATATTGACCTTTCAAGGATTATTTATGCCAAATTTCAGGTTTCTAGCTCATCGGGAAATATGGTTTAAACCTGAATGAAATACCTCGAGAAAATCGCTGACATTTGGCAAATTTTAAAGTTTTTTTAACTTAATATGGATTTTAATATTACAAACTAGTTATATTATTCGTGATTTGTATTTTATATGCTGTAGAGATGATGTATGCCAAATTTCAGCACTCTATGTCTAATAATAAATCTACTGGAGCTGAAAACCTGGGGAAAATCTTCGAAAATTAAAATTTCTAGAGCTACCTAAGGATGAAGGAGACGAGATAGGGTAAAAAGTCAAAAGAACAAAGTTGTAGATCGTGAAAAATCCGTGGCACGTGTTACAGTCTGTTTTTCAATAGGACCTCTAGTTTAGCCGCTACAGCCCAAAAACGAAAAGTACTTTTCTCAAAATTCAAATTTGCCCTCCCTTTCCCCCCCTTTTAGGGAGGTTGGAGATGGAAAGTTTTTGTTTTGAGACTTTTCCCTGTAGGTGTACCACCCAAGGAATATTCGTGCCAAATTTCAAGTTTGTAGCTCATCGGGAAGTATGGTTTGAATTTGTATCCCTATGTTAAGTGAGTGAGTTACACATGCGGCTGTATAATTATATAGACTCGCCTTCCGGCTCGCTGGGGGCTCCGCCCCCAGGCCCCCGATGTTGTGTCCCTTGTAGGAAGGGGTTGGGTGTTGATAAGTCACAAAAAAAATAATTTTAGATAAAAAAATCTTCGTACAAGGTATCTTCGATCGTGTTCCAAGGAGGGGTAGTTGGTGGGGAGTGAGTTTTTAGTTTGTGGGTGGATTAATTGAAGGGGAAAAGGGAATCGGTGGGGCCCCGGGATAAGGAAAAAGTAGGAAAATGACATTTCTATACAACTGAAAAGTGCTTAATTTGATTCATGTATGGGCCGAAGTTAGGGGTTGAAAGAGGTTTAAATTTGTCTTTAATAATTTGTGTTAATATTGTCATTGCGTTTTAAGTGGTTGACAACATTTATTTTTAATATAGTAAGTCTGAAGTAAAATTAACATTAAAAGTAGATATAAGAATATTTTGTGTTCAGTCGTCGGAATTTTAAAATTGATGGCATTAGTAGCATAAATATATATTTGTTAAAGTGAACTTGTATGAATACTATGTAAGAAAATAATGGTGTCTATTAAATGTTAAGTAATTACAGTAGTTACAACTCAGTTTACAAACATTAAATGATTAACAATAGTGGATTTTGAGAAATGAGGTATTAGAATTGACCATAAATTACAAGCCTAGCCTTCTTTAGACAAACATAATCACAAGGGGCTGGAAAACTTGTCATTTCTAGCGACTTTTGCTAGAATAGATGCTTGCAAAAACTTGTTTGAAGGAAAAAAATTGGGGAATCATTGTTACAGAATGGCGTGAAAGTTAAGAGTTGTAATGTGTTCTAGATTATAAAAAAAATCCTTTCTTTGTTAGATGATTAGAGATAAAATAATGATATAGATAAAATGATTGATGATATAGATAAAAGAGAGTGTAAATTAAAAAAAAATTGATTTTAGAATCCCTTAAAGGGGTGAAGGAGGTCTCTTAAATAGAAAATAAATAAGACAAAAACATGACATGACATAATTAGCGTTCATGAAATACTCTGGTAATGATTTGTAAAGATCCCATTTAGTAGTTGGTAGCGAAACATTCAGCTTAGGTCGAGAATGTGAATAAATCTTAAGTAATACTCACATAGTAAGATTTTTAACTTTATGTTTATTGGCTTTTAAGGGACGAGTATAGGTAAGACAATAAGGTTATGAGAAAATGAAGGAGTTGTGTATTGATAAGTCACGATAAGAATTAACTCTTGACATAGCAAAATTTATCGTTTGGGGGCGCAGTTGGTGGGGGAGGAGTTTTATGATGGAATTTATGATGGAGGGGGTGGGTTGGGCAATTTTTTTGTTGGGAAAGGGTAGGTGGGTTTCGGGTCGAGGTAAACGTATTTCATAAAAAATTACAGTTCATTAATTAAAAAAAGTTTCATTAATTTAACTATTTACAAACTCTCAGCACAAGGTATTTTGGGGTAGTTCAAGGGGTGGGGGTTATTGGTGGTAAATGTTTTTTGCTTTGGGTATCAATTATTTGAAAGGGGAGAGGGTTGGTGGGCTCAAGGTGTGAGGCAAAAGTATTTTATTTCAACATAACATTGCCAAAAATATTAAAAATGCTTAATTTGTTACATTTACAGGTCGTTTTCGGGGTTGAAAGGGGCTAGATCTACCTGAGGATGAAAGAGGCGAGATATGGCAAAACATCAAGTCATACATATACCGTTTGCAAGTTATAACGCGTCTAGGAAGTATATCAAGGTGATACAAAATAAACTAACTCGAGGAAATCGCTGGAATTTGGCACAATCCGAAGTTTTTTATGTTAATATTCATTTCAATGTGAAGAAAAATTTACATTATAGGTGATTTGTAACATTATGCTGTAGAGTAATTTGTACCAAATGCCAAAATCTATTGGAGATGAAAGCGTCAGGGTAATCTTCGAAAAATGAAAGTTATAGAGCTATCTAGGGGTGAAGGAGACGAGATAGGGCAAAATATCAAAGGATTCAAGATGTAGGTCGTGAAAAATCCTTGGGATAAGTCCGTTTTTCGATAAGAACATCCGTTTGGCCACTAGAGCTCAAAATAACTTTTCTTTAAAATCGATTTTTTTGCAATTTTTATAATTTTGTTGAGGAGGATAAAATAAAAAATGGCGAGATTTGACAGTTATTTCTGTAAATTGACCTTCCAAAGAATATTCGTGCCAAAATTCTAGTTTCTAGCTCATCGGGAAGTATGATTTGGACCGAAATGAAATACCTCGAGAAAATCACTGACATTTGGTGAGTTTTAAAGGTTTTTTTTTACTTAATATGCATTTTACTATTACAAATTAGTTATACTATTCGTGATTTGTAACATATATGCTATAGAGATGATGTGTGCCAAATTACAGCCCTCTAAGTGTAATATTAAATATACTGGAGCTTAAAAACCTTGGGAAATCTTCGAAAATAAAAAGTTCTAGAGCTACCTAAGGGTGAAGGAGACGAGATAGGGCAAAAAGTCATAGGACCAAAGTTATAGATCGTTGAGAATCCGTGTCACGTGGTGCAGTCCGTTTTTCGATACGACCTCTAGTTTAGCCGCTACAGCCCTAAAACGAAAATTGCTATTTTTGAGATTTAAGTTTCCCTCCCTTCGGGGGGGTCGGGGGTGGAAATGTTTGTTTTGAGACTTTTCCCTGGGGTTTGACCATCCAAGGAATATTCGTGCCAAATTCCAATTTTCTAGCTTATCGGGAAGTCTATTAGAATTTGTATCCCTGAGTCAGTGAGTGAGTGAGTTACACATGCGGCTGTATAATATATAGACTCGCCTTACGGCTCGCTGGGGGCTCCGCCCCCAGGCCCCCTTAAAGGGTCTCGCCCCAAAGCGGAGAGTTTGTATTGAAAGTAACAAGACGAATAAACTGTTTACAAATGCTCAGCAAAAGTAATTATTACTAGTTTTGGGGTGAATAGTTTCAATGGGGTTTATGGTAGGGGGGGGGGGTAATTATTACTGAAATGATTCATTAAATTTCGGAAATATCAGATAGGTTTCAATTTTTGATATATTTTACAAAAACCTTTTTATAAAAAGACTAAAGTAAAATGTCAAAACCAATTTTCTCCATAAGAATATAATATGGGAAATGAGTAATGCAGGTTCGCTGACGTGGAAATGTAAATATTCAAGTTACACAAACTAATTTTCTCCATAAGAATAATATGACAAATGAGTATGCATGTTCGCTGACATGGAAATGTAAAGATTTAACTTTTTCAGTATTCCAGCAGGTAACAACTATTTGTTGATAAATAAGCGATATATAATTTTATTTGTTTCCCATAAAGTAAACATTGAGATAAATTACTGGACAGAGAATAATTATTCACAGTACCAAATTGTTTGTTTTTTTTCAATTAAAATCCAATGGTCCAACCCAGAATTTGATAATTATCATTTTCTATGTAAAAGATCCCAAAAACCCATTTTGACGGGTTTATCCATCCCCTCCTAACCTCACCATCCGATGTTCCGATCAGGCTAGTGTTGGGTACTTCCTCTTCCTCCCTTTTGAATTAGTAAGATTTATAAGAGTGCAATTGTAATAATGAAATTAAATCCAACTAAACTTAAAAATCAACATATTAAGGTTTTTCCACATCATTAACGTGAGAAATGAGCATGCATGTTTGATGTCACATAAATGAACGAATTGGGAAATTTAGGCCACTATTCGACTAAACATCATTTAAATTAAGCCACATAACAGCCTTTATTAAACAAAATTTAAAAAAGAAAAAGTTTTATTATTGCTGATTTGTAACATAGCTTGTAAGTGATTTTTTGTATTTTTTTAGGTTAAAATGAAAAATGGCGTTTTTTTATAATTTTTCCTATATATTGACCATCCAAGAAATATTCATGCCAAATTTAAAGTTTCTAGCTAATCGGGAAGTTTTGTTTGAACCAGGATGAAATACCTCGAGAAAATCGCTGACATTTGGCGAATTTTGAAGTTTTTTTAACTTTATATGCAATTTTTTTATTACGAACTAGTTATATTATTCCTGATGTTTAACATATATGCTTTAGAGATCATGTATGCCAAATTTCAGCCCTCTACGTATAACATGAAATCATCTGGAGCTGAAAACCTTGAGGAAATGATAAAATTCAACGAAAGTTTAACTTTTGAGGGCTATTTTAGGGATTGAAACGGGGTGAATTCTGCGCATGTCCCCTGATAACCCTAAAGGATCAAACTTACTATCTCATTGTAAAATTTGAGGTCTATAAGCTAAAAATAAATATTGAAGAATCATCAAAACCCAAAATAAACTGAAAAATGTATATGAACTTTAACTTTAGAGGTCATTTTGGGGGTAAAGGAGTTGAGATAAGGCAAAATACGTAATTACCAAAATTGTAGTAAAATTAATTTCAACTAAGGAAATAACCTTTGTTTTTGAACAGAACCTTTATTTTAGCCGCCAGAGGTAAAAATCAAACAGTACTTTTATCGAAATTCAAGTTTTCCCCCATTTCACCCCTTTTAGGGGGTGAGGGGAGTTGAAATTGTTTGTTTTGAGGATTGTATATTTAGTATGACCACCCAATATATATTCCCGAAAATTTATAGGGGCCCAGGTAGTATACCAAGTCAACTCTTGCCGGAAAACCTAGGGAAGATCTATGTAAATTGAAAAATCTAGATCAATCTAAGGGTGAAGGAGACGAGATAGGACAAAAAGTCATAGGACCAAAGTTGTAGATCATGAAAAATCCGTGACACGTGGTGCAGTCCGTTTTTCAATAGGACCTCTGGTTAAGCCGCTATAGTCTAAAAACAAAAAGTACTTTTTTCGACCTTCAATTTTTGTCCTCTTTTTCCCCCCTTTGGGGGGTCGGGGGTTGAAATGTTTAGTTTTGACAATTTTTCCTGGGGTTTGGCCACCAAAGGAATATTCGTGCCAAATTTCAAGTTTCTAGGTCATCGGGAAGTCGATTAGAATTTGTATCCCTGAGTGAGTTACACATGCGGTCGTATATAATATAGATAGATTATACTCGCCTTCGGCTCAACTTTTTAGAATTGATTTTCCAATATATGTAGGGTGACTATTCTTGTAGTTAAGGAATTGCATTGTATTGGTTTCCTTTAAGTGCAGTTTTGATATGGCCACCGTCTAAATGGACATGTACATCAAGGAATGTTACAGTTTTTTCGAAGTAAACCGTAACAATGTTGTTAAGAGTTTCGAGAAATTTATTTAGTTCGGTCTGTCTATTTTGCGATATGACAAAAAATATCATCAATAAATCTGCTCCATAAAAGAGGCAAATTCTTCTGCGTGTCCCAGGGATTTTTTTTTATTAGCCCCATGAATAGGTTTGCGTAACCAGGAGTCATTCGAGTACCCATGCATGGTTGTCCCATTCTTCTGCAAATATATTTCTTGAAATATAAAAACATATTCATTGTTAAGATTAATTTTACTAATACCAGCAAAAATGTTGTTGAAGGCTTAGAATCAGCTGATCTTGTGTTTAAAAATTCTATAACAGCTTCTCTTCCTCTACTGGGGGGAATATTGAGTCGGTGGCGCAGTTATGACTTAAGAGAGACTGTTGGGCTAATTCCCTGTCATTTCATTTCGGGACATCGTGCGTGAAGTTACACTTTAGGAGGCTTGTACCAGAAAGAAACACGCGGTTAGCAAAATGGATCATGCAAGAAAAATGATTGTTGTACCGCAAGAGTTACTTCACCGTCTACAGTCTCCATCTGCTAACGAAAAACCGCAACATTCGTCTCCTGTTAAACGATCATACAAGAGTTTGGATGATGAAATGAAAGATATAATGAACGACAAAAAGATCGATGACAGTGAAAAGTGGAAATTGTATAGGCCTAACCAAGTATTAAATCGATTTTTAAATATCGCTTCGAGTAAACGTCAACCGATCAACATACCGATTGTGGACACCGATGTAGGTGGTGGTGGTGGTGATGAGCGTAGGAGAACTGCTGTATTGGAGGAAGATTTAGTCGCATCGTTTCCGAAGATTTACAAAAACGACGCTCGTAATTTATTAAATGTGTTAGCTCGTAGTGGAAACCCGGTACATGGAGCAGTGACGGCACTGTTTACGTCAATAATGAGGAAATACCTAATTCCAATATCGAAGACGTGTTGCATAGTATAGTGAGAGTACGTAAAATGGACATCATGCCGGCGGGTTGGGAGGAAGTAATGCACGTACTAAAAGAAATCAATGTTCCCAGAACGATAATCGGCAACAAACAAGCATTACAGTTTCGCACTCGGCCCCGGTTCTGTGGCGGCAGCGTCACAGGATTGAGTCCCGGTGATGCCGCATACTTTTATCAGTACTGATCATCCTTGTACTGTACCGGCTCACTCCTTGGGTTTGTTTGATAACTTCCACGCACAGGCCTGAGGCCCATGTGGGGGGGGGCAAATGCAAGGTAAAAAGAGGCCGCCATCCTCTTTAATAAATAAAAAAATATATATATTTTATTTATTAAAATAAAATTTATTATATATATTTGTGCATAGTGAAATCAAATCAAATTAGCTTAATTACTGAATATTGACATATTTGTACACAAATATTCATAGATCAAGATCAAAATAATTCTCAAATACCCCCGTCGCAGCAAACCTGCGTACTCAGCGAATTTCCATTAAAAACAATAATAATTATTACTTTTTTTGGGTAGGAGGTGGAATGCATCTACGCACACTGAGGGGCTCGTTGTCCCGTGAACTACCGACTAAACCACCCCCCTCTGCACCGAGGACACTAGCCTGGAACTGCTTCACACATTACTTCGGGCTAGGCCTTTGATATTACGCCACTAGGGCAACCTCCGTGGGGAAAAGCTAAGGATCAAGATCGAGGTCGACCTTTTTCGCCCGAAGAATGGCCTGGACGTAGTGTTGGACACAGTTCCAGTTGCCCTCTCCCTGGAGCATAGCTCCGACGATGTTGTTTGGGCTGACGACCACGCCGATCTCAGATGAAAGCGAGGCTCGGCGGACGTGCCAACGGTCGCAGTGAAAGGTGTGCTCGGACGTGTCCGGGATGCCGGGGCAATACAGACAGTCCGGGCTGGCGACTTTGCCCATCCGGTGCAGATAAGCTCGGAAGTACCCGTGCCTAGAAAGAAACTGGGTCACGTAGTAATCGACCTCGCCGTGCTGCCGCTCCACCCATAGTCGGACGGAAGGTATGAGCTGGAAGGTCCAACGTCCCCTCGGCTCGGCTTCCCAGTCGCGCTGCCAGGAGTCGAAGCTGCGATCGCGCTCTTCCCTGGCAGCTGCTTCCCGGCCCGCTTCAGGCCTCCTCCGGTAAATCGCCTGCCTCTCCCTTGCGCGTAGGCTGAAGCGATCCGCACAGCTCCTCGGCGCTGGACTCGGGCAAGCCGGTCTCGGTAGACTCGCTTCTCGAGTGTGTGAGCCCATACCTCCGCCCCGTACAGCAAGACTGACTGGACGGCAGTCATGAGCAGGCGGCGCTTGCAAGAGCGAGGACCGCCGACATTGGGCATAAGCCTACCAAGGGCAGCGACACCCTTAGCGGCTTTGTCGGCGGCGCGCTGGATCTGCTCGCCGAAAGACAGTCTACTGTCGACCATGACTCCCAGGTACTTTGCAGCAGGCTTAGTCTCGAGTGTGAAGTCACCCATCTGCATCGGGAACACGGTGTTTATCCTCTTTTTGGTGAGGACGACGATCTCCGTCTTACTGATAGACAGGGACAAGCCGTGATCTCGCATCCACCCGTTGACCTTGGCCATTACCACGCTGAGCCTCAGTTTTGCCTGCTCGACGTTCCTCGCAGCGATCAAAGCAGCGACGTCGTCAGCACAGCCAACGAGGCGGGTCTCATCGGGCATGTCTAGCCTCAGCAAGCTGTCGTAAGATACGTTCCAGAGATCTGGTCCGAAAATGGACCCCTGCGCAGCCCCGGAAGTTATGGGAATGCGCCGCTGACCTTCGGCCGTGTCGTACAACAGAACGCGGTCTGACAAATACGCTTCGATCATACGCAGGAGGTAGGAGGGAACTTGGAACGTATTTCTCGATGGTAATAAAAACGATTACAAACAGCAGTCGACACTCAGTCCGAGAGCGGCTTTAATGTATCCAACACCTTCTCCGTCACCGATAGCGAGTCGAGTAAGATCGAAAACAGCAGCGGCAGCAGCAACGATGACGGCGGCGGCGGCGGCATTACCTCAAATAAGATCGCCTAGTACGCCGACGAGAGGACGATTTATTAGTCCGGACTCACTCATGAAGTGGGAGAAGTTTAATCCATAGACACCGTTATGGAGCGATTATATTACGACCCAAACGAGCCTTCCTCGTACGGTGGTGTATCACCACTTTTGCAAGCGACAAGAAATGAGAACATCCTGAAACGTAAAGTGATTGATTGGTTACAAACCAGGACACTTATACTTTGCATAAGCCAGTACGTAAAAGATTCACACGCAACCCGTACATAGTGTTTGGACCGTATGAACTTTGGCAAGCAGACTTGAACGACATGCGTGGACTGAGTAAATACAATGACGCTATCAATTACTTATTAAGTGTATTAGATGTGTTCAGTAAACGCCTATATGTGAGAGCGTTGAAGCGGAAGGAAGGAGCAGAAGTGGCGAATGCTTTTGAGGATATATTCAAAGAAGCTACTAGAACACCACGTTGTCTACAAACCGACAAAGGCACCGAGTTCACCGGCAGTAAGACGAAACAACTATTTAAAAATTATAAAATAAAATATGTCACTACGCAAAACCCCGATGTAAAAGCTAGCGTGGTTGGGCGTGTAAACCGCACATTGAAAACCCGCATGTGGCGATATTTGATTTATAAAAATACATTCAGATATATCGATGTATTGGACAAACTAGTGAATGCCTACAACAACAGCTCGCACAAGAGCTTGGGCAACAGACTGCGTCCAGTCGATGTGGACGCCAGAAACAGAGAGGTAGTCAAGGGCGTAGCCAATGGGGGTTTAGGGGGTCAGAACCCCCCCCGAAATAGTAGAAACAGCATTGAAAACGTAACAAACGGGGGTGAAACCCCCCCCCAAACCGGCCGAGTAAACAGAGGGGCCTGGGAAGAGGTGAAAAGGGCTCAAAACGACGATAATGACGCCGAAAAGCACACACGCGAGTAAAAAAAAAAGGTCACCACTTTTCCCTTTTTCCGAGCCGGAAATTCACCCGCCGGCCCTGCCCAAACCCCCCCCCCCCGAAAAAAATTCCTGGCCACGGCTTTGGAGGTAGTGTTCAGTGTGTGGAAACACATGTACAAAAATTTCCCGTAATGCACTAGACCGAAACTGAAAGTCGGCGATACAGTGCGTATAGTTAAGGAGAAAGGTACGTTTACCAAAGACCAATTGGACCAATGGTTACGAGTGGTTACGAGACCAATTGGAGTAAAGAAGTGTTTATAATACACCGAGTAAATACACTTATGCCTTTACCAGTGTACACGCTCACGGATCTCAACGGTGAAGAGTTGTCCGGATAGTTTTATGAACACGAAGTGCAAAAAGTGACAATCCAACGTGATCACCTGTTTAAAATTGATAAAATACTGGACACGAAAGGTCGTGGTCGCAGTAAGCGTTACCTGGTCAAGTGGGAAGGTTACGGGGACGAATTCAATTTGTTGGTGAGAGCGCATGATTTACATCATGTCTAGTAAAAACCAATTTTACTTGACATTGCCCAGCAATAGTTCTATGGATTATTTTCCCAAAAACACCGTGACGAGTTACACTACACACATGCCGAAACAAATACGGCTGGAAGGTGGCGAGTGGGAGATGGCATTGGTGGAAGCGCAATATCCGTGTTCATTAATGACAGTCAACGATAATTCGTACATTTGGGTCGAATATCAATTCCCTCCATTATTTAAAAAGGAATCATTGATGGTCAAAATAAAACCAGGATATTGCAGAAGTATAACAGAATTATTAAATGTAATAAATGGCGATGAGCAACTAAATGAATTCTTCAAATTTGAATACTTGGCCAAATTAAAAAGAGTCTATATGAGGGTGTTGAAAACAATTGCAGTGAACATAATACAGATAAGCCACGAATTATCCCTAATGTTGGGTTATGACCCTTATAAAGATAATCTAGCACCGGAAGGTGTTTCTTCAGCTCTCGGCTTATGGGAACCAGATCTAACTATGGGGATCCCACCACACATCTATGTATATTGTGATTTGGTGGAGCCGCAGTTGATTGGTGACACTACAGCACCGCTATTGAAGATTGTCAAAATCGAAAGAGATAACTACGTTCACGGTGGTTATAAAACGACGGTTTATACAAGTCCGCATTACGTGCCCGTCATGAAGGCTACATTTAAAACTGTCGAAATCGACTTAAGGGATCACACAGGGAAAAGCCTGTCATTCCTCTTTGGATCGTCGTACGTGAAGCTACATTTCAAAAGAGCGCAGCAGCAGCAGTAATAATGAATTCAAACGATCCGTATTTGGCGTACTACCGCCGTCAACAGTTGCAGACCGGCGGTGCGATCGACCGAGTATTTCGAGGAGCGGCATATCAGCGAGGACATGGAGTGGGCAGTTTTCTCGGCGGTATGTTCCGCACTATCGCACCACTGTTCAAGTCGGGAGCGAAAGCTTTCGGTCAAGAGGCTTTGAAATCTGGTGTTGGATTTTTGGGCGACATCTCCGCCGGCACTATGGACCCCAAGGTAGCGGCCAGTACGAGACTCAGACAGTTTACGGGATCGCTCAAACACAAAGCCGACAGCAAATTGGAACGCGTGCTACATGGCGGCGGCAGCGGTGGCACCCGCGCGAAAAGACGTCGCGTGGCGCGTAAGGGTAACGCGCAACGCTTAAGACTTCCGCGAAACGCGCTATGTCCGGCGGCCGTAAGACCCGAGTCCAGTGTTGCCAGACGTACGATAATTATCGTACTTTTACGATAATTTCACCATGCGGTACGATATACGATAACGTTTTACTATCGTACCAATCGTACCCTAAAAGTACGATAATTTGGGCCTACCAGCCTTTTTGAAACATGCCGGTAACCCTGACTACCGGGAAGGAAACGTTCCACGTTCCACGGTTCCTAGTTCCGAAATCCCAGTTTGAAATTTAGCCTCTTGCTTACCATTCGGATTTGGTTCAAGGAATCACATTCGGTTATATCGTTCGGTATGTCACTAGGTCACAAGGTCAGCTGTCTGTGTACTTCTGTGTAGTGTATAACCTCACCTAATTATTCCAGTGTCGTTATACGGTGTAGTGCGAACTTTTGACTGGTTTACTGGTACAGTGTGTATTGAAAAATGAGTTCCTGTGAAGATGACGATCCCGATCCCTCGCCTAAAAAAGCCAGGCCTGGTTCATCTTCAGGTAAACATAAACAGCAAAAGTATCGTCCTAAATGGGAAGAAGATGAAAGATTTAAGAAATGGCTAGAGCCAGACAAAACAAATGTTTTTAAAGCTCGTTGTAGGTTATTTAATGTCTCTATGAATGCTGAATTAACAGTTCTTAAAAATCATGATAAGGGGGAAAAACATCAACAAACTGTATTGTCTTTGCAGCCTAAGGTCCAGCCCACGATAACATCTTTAGGATTCTCAAAAAAAGAACCTCACAACAAAAAAGCACAGTCCGCTGAAATCAAACTAGCAGGTTTTTTTGCTGAACATAACAAATCTTTTAATGTAGCGGACCATTTAATAGATTTATTAAAAAATTCAATAGATGATTCAGAAACTGTTAAGAATATGTCTTTAAAAAGAACTAAGTGCAATGCTGTTATAAGGAATGTCATTGGTGACACTTTCAAAGAGGAGTTGGTGAAAACGCTTAAAAAACTAAATTTTCCATTTTAATTGACGAATCAACGGACATCAGTACAGTCAAAACTATGTGTATAGTTGTCAGGTTTTATGATAACTGTAGAAAAAGAATAGTGAGCAATTTTTTTGAACTGAAAAACATTTTTGATATTTTGATTAGGATTTTTGCGGACATTTGCCATCACTGATTAGTAAAAATCAAGTTTCACGACGTTTCGGGATCTGGAATCTGATCCCGTCTTCAGGTGGAAGAAAACCTAAAACATAACAAGATTAGTAACACATAGCCAGGGAAACCTGGGCAAAAACGCAGCTAAAACAGAGAACTGTAAAAGCAGTCACGAAAGCAAAAAGCTGAAAAGAAAAACAATACACAAAATAACACAGGAGTCTCAGCTCAGCTCTGATTGGGTGTGGACGTGCTCTCCCCTGTCTGGTGATTCTTGATACTTGTGATTCCTGTGTTATTTTGTGTATTGTTTTTCTTTTCAGCTTTTTGTTTTCGTGACTGCTTTTACAGTTCTCTGTTTTAGCTGCGTTTTTGCCCAGGTTTCCCTGGCTATGTGTTACTAATCTTGTTATGTTTTAGGTTTTCTTCCACCTGAAGACGGGATCAGATTCCAGATCCCGAAACGTCGTGAAACTTGTTTTTTACTAATCAGTGATGGCAAATGTCCGCAAAAATCCTCATCAAAATATAAAATCACCATCACCAACAATGAATTTCAAACATTTTTGATAGTTCCTTAAATTTTGCAACTCTTGAAGAGGGGGCAACTGCTGAACACCTCTACAGCATTTTAGAAAGTACTTTAAGTGGCCACAATATTCCTAATGAAAATGTTATTGGGTTTGCCTCTGATGGCTGTAATACGATGATGGGAGTAAACAACTCTGTCGCTAGTCGATTGAGAGAACAATTTCCAGGAATATTTATTTTAAAATGTGTTTGTCACTCCCTTCACTTATGTGCAAGTGAAGCTTGCAAAAAGCTCCCCAAAGAATTAGAAGATTTAGTAAGGGGGGTTTTTAACTTTATGCACGGTAGTGCCAAAAGGATGGCCCAATTTGAACAATTCCAAAAGTTCCTTGAACTTGACATCCACAGAATATTACACCCATCACAAACCAGATGGCTTTCCGTTTTTGCTGCAGTTGAACGGGTGTTAGAGCAATGGGATGCTCTGAAGTTATATTTCATAGATATGATAGCCAATGAAAAATCCAAGCATGCTGAAGAAATCTGTGCCTGGCTGCATGATCCTTTTATTAAAATGTATTTACATTTTCTTAAGTGGACTTTACCCAAATTTACTCACATGAATGAGTACTTTCAGAGTGACAGAGTTGTTGTAACAAGGCTCCATGATAAGTTCATAGAAATATATATTGAATTGTTACTCTGCTTTTTGAAAAGGGACTACGTTATGAAGACGATAAACTCTGACCGGCCTATTGAAGTCGAAAACAAAGAAAAATGGCTGTCAGACAGTGAAATGTACTTAGGTGTAGATATTCTATTTGAGTTACAAAAGAAAGAAATTTATTCTCAGAAAGACAAAGTCAAAGAATTAATTACAAATTGTAGGGAATTTTTGGTATGCGGAGCTAAAGAGATTGAAAAAAGGTATGATTTCAAAGATAAGGTTTTGTCTCTAATGCCTGCCTTGAGTCAAAGAAACGCATTATCAGCAGAGTTCAGGAAAAGTACTCCGAGTATCATGCCTTTGGTAATGAATTTACCTCGGCTGAATCAATCTTATGCAAATAATTTTGAAGACCTTGACGACGAATGGAGGAAAATTCCCAATTTGAAGGCCAGCCTCCCGAAAGAATTTGAAGTGACGCCTCAGTCCAATGACGACACTTTTCGGGCTAAACTATTGGAACACAGGAATATTTTGGGTGAATTAGAATTTAAATTTTTGCCCAAATTTGCTTTGGAAGCATTATCCCTTCCTCACTCCAATGCTGAGTGTGAACGAGTTTTCAGTAAAATAAACAATGTAAAAACTAAATCAAGAAATAAACTAATAACTGACACAGTTGAGAAATCATTATTAGCCAGTGAAGGAATAAAAGCACAGGGAGGTTGCCCAACTTTTAAACCAACCGAAAGTATGTTTTCCAGAATGGCCAGTGCTAATTTGTACAAAGGCCGGAGTGGACCAGTGCCTGGAACTAGTAAAGAGTTAAGTGACGAAGTCAGTGACATTTTTTTCTAAACCAATAACTTTCTATGCTAATTTTAAATCTGTTATTTTAAATCAAGTTCATGTGAGTGTGTGAATAGTGTGGACATTTTGTAATTTTTGTTGGAAGCACACAGAGGATGATGCTAAAGAAACAAGGTAGGATCAGCACATTATTCCACTTGTAATAAGTATATAGTTAGGATGGTTTTAGGCCTACGTAACTATACAAATAGGTTTTTGTTGCCAATAATATATTCGTCAAATAATCTATATAAATAAACAATCAATTAAAATACAATTTTATTTCACTAATAGTAATAACATTAAAGTAATGCTAATGAATAGTAGTAATAATAACAACGATAAAAATATTTTAAAAAACAGCAGCCTTATAATATAATTATAACAGGCCTTAACTAAGGTACATGTAGCCTAAAGAGGGTTAGAATCTGTCTTATTGCTTATTTTATTTTATTTTTAACAGGCACATTGCATATTTCACATACTCTAGTACTTTGGATTTTATGAGGTCTGACTAAATATTATTCGTTTTTATGTTGTAAGGCTAGGTTTTGTATTGTTAGGTTTGGCAACACTGGTTGTACTGAGTCATTCTCAATTACAAGATGGTGGTTTTAAAGGTGAATTATTTAATCTTATCTCACGATGCGTAATTAAATGGGGCCATAAAGTAATAATTACTAACATTTTTTGTAATAACAATGTTTTATGACATTACTACTTGGTTCAATAAAACAAGTAAACAGAACGATAATTTTATCAAAAAGTACGACAATTTTTCTTTATCGTTACGATAGTTGGATTTTAAAATCTGGCAACACTGCCCGAGTCACACCTCAGTCTTTGGCTAAACTCCTCAGAGGGAAGACGTCTACGAAGAGACGCTCTGTCACAGCAGCTGGTAAGGTGAAAAAGCAATCAAGCCCGAAGAGGAAGAAGAAGAGTTCGTCTATTATAGCGAGAGATATTTTTGGTCAGACACGCACGCACGCACGCACCAACACCGTCACAATGTCTTTTTTACATCAAAAATCTTGTGAATGCGTCAAGACTGAGCTGGACTTGTTCTCTTTACCGCCAACACAGACCAGTATCGAAAATGGAAAATGGGTTCAATAAAAACCGATATCTACTCTGACCGATGACTCGCCCATTGAGTTTGTCGTGCCCGGCAATGGTGACGAATACACGGATCTTTCACAGACAATGATTCAAATCACCGCGTCTATCGTCAAACCAAATGGAACTGACGTCACCGAGGATGCCGAAGCAGTCGTAATCGGACCCGTCAACAATTAGCTACATTCACTTTTTAGCCAAGTGGATATGAGTATGAACCAGAAATTGGTCACACCACAAAACAATACCTACGCTTATAGAGCGTATATCGAAGCAGTTTTGAACTACGGATACGATGCTAGAAAGTCGCATTTAACTTGCACCGTATGGTCAGCAGACGATGCCGGATATATGGACAACTGTACCGATACAAATGACGGACTAAAAGTGAGACGGAAGTTTACAAACAAAAGCCGTGAATGTGACATGCTCGGCCATATACATTTGGATCAGAATAAATTTCTACTAAACGGTGTTGAACTACGTTTCAAATTCATCCGATCAAAAGATGCATTCTCCCTGATGGTGAACGCTGGTGATTTCAAAGTGAAAATGGTCGAAGCCAACCTATGGGTGCGCAGATGTAAAGTCAGTCCTGCTGTTTTGCTGGCACACGATAGAGTTCTACAAACGGCCACAGCTAAATATCCAATCACTAGAGTGGACTTGACACTCACACTGCCGTCCGGCATAAGAAGCAAGACTTTGGATAATGTTTTCCTAGGTCAAGTGCCGAAACGTATTATCGTCGGCATGGTCACCAATAATATGGCTTTTGATTTAACACCTGATCTGTCGGCCAGCGACACAACACATTGGAACTTGGTACGCAATGGGAGTGTACGCATGGAGTTCGGTTTTGACGAAGCCCTTACGGAGACCGTCAACTGGTCTGGTTTATGCGGAATTTGACAATGTCATCGAAATCGATCGTCATCGCAACGTGAACGTGGACTCTGGCGGTTAAACACACTGACTGCCGACTTCAGTATTCAACAATCACTCGTTCAAGATGGATCGCCTACACAGATCGTCTCGAAAACATAACCTAGCCGCACCCATCATTGTGGATATTCAATGCTTCAAAGACAATCAAAACGAATACATAATAAAAGAAGTTTGCGTATTGGAAGCGGACAGCGGTGTACTACTCATGCATCATGTCGCCAAATCACCGTATGAAAGATCTGAACTATCAAACGAAAAACTGAGAGAAAGCTACTGGCTCACAAAACATTATCACGGTATACAATGGGAGCAAGGTGATATACCGTATTATACACTCTTCAACAAGTTAATTGATTGCGTTTCAAACCGCCCGACAGTTTACGTCAAAGGGTTAGAGAAGAAAGAATATTTAAAGCGACATCACATTATTGATTTCGTCAATACTCATGTGATCGACGTTTGTGATATAGGCTGTGGATCACTGCAATCAATCAACAATCCACTGTCAACAAATATTCTGCGTTGCTGCAATCACAACTCATTGCAAACTCGTTGCGCACTGACCAATTGTGTCGCGATAAGAGGTTGGCTCCACCTAACAATAAAAATTGACGAAGATGAAAATTATATTGGAGATAGGGATTCATACTTTTCCTCTTGTTTTCGCTCTTCTGCTACTACTAGTACTTCAACTGCTGCAGCTACTGTCGGTTATGATACTGTAGAATGAATACTCTGGAAATTGAAAAATATCTTTCGGCTCTGCCTGTGCAAAATGTCGGCGTCTACGCTGCCGATCAACTACCATATCGCATGTCACCGTCCACTGCAATGATTGTAAATACCGATCCGCACAATGAAGATGGTACACATTGGGTGGCATTCTACTTGGACGGCGGAGAAGAGTCAAACGGAATAATTGAATTCTTCGACAGCTACGGCCAGCCTCCACACTTGTATTTCTACCAAGGATTTCTGAGACGCAACGCTCGTCGCTACCTGTACAACGAGCATCGCCTTCAGAGTGACAACACAATGGTTTGTGGACACTACTGTCTCGTCTACCTGTACCTACGCACTCACCACAGCGGTATGAAGATGGCGGACTTTGTGCAGCTCTTCGACTTCTCTTCGACTGCTCACAATGATGCACTGATCAAGAGACTCTTTGTAAATATATATGGTAAAAATTTAATTGTATTGTAATTAATTTTTGATGTAATATGTTTTTTGAAAAAATAAACTTGAGTACTCAGTATTAAGACATTTCTTGTTATTTATCAATCCTTTACCAACATTTTTCTTTTATTTTTAAATATCACATTCCAGAGTTCTAGTTTGTTTAGTAACAAATTTAGCTTATTGTTTCATAGAAGAACACTACAAGCATAGGGTTCAGAATACGGTGTTTCCCTTTTACTTTTACTTACAGTTTATATAAAACACAAAGTAAAGAAATATATATATTTATTTTCATAATGCTTTATACTCTGGATTCTTTATAAAAGACAATTTTAAATAGATTTACTAATAGAATGATACACAGGTAAATGATTTGAAACAATAAATTTTCATATTTCATATTTATTTGCAAAAATAAACTTGATACAAGTCAAATGTATTATATCTACAAATCGCACTCTCACACCACCGTGGCGGCCTGCGTTTGGATACTCAAACCTCTTGGAAAATGAAATAAATTTCTCCTCGTTGTTGGCTAGAACATTAACTTCACCTCCATCGATATTCAGTTCTCTTACGATAAAATGCGCATCGTAGTTACTGAGGTTATGAAGGTAGACATTTACAGTGTCTTGCTCCTTAAACCGCAGGTTACATAATTGATGTGCTGCTCCTCGGTACTTGTAGGGTGGTGAGTGTTGGTGGTCCCTTACTTTGATGTCAGTGGGGCTAAAGTCCTGCTTACAAATGTAACATACTGTGGCAGCTTGAAACTCTAACTCCTCATTCGGTGTAAGGCGTGGTGGATCACTAGGTTGTCTCTGACCGTACAGGATCCTAGATATTGTTGTGATATCGTTTCGCAGAGCAGACATAAAGTGCTTTCCTGCGTTAGCACCATTGTATAACCGTAGTTTTGAGAAGGTCTCACAAGTATCAGCATCATTTTCGTCGACGTCTCCTTCATCTGCGTTCCTGTGACTGTCGCATATGTAGTATGCATACGAGTAAGGCATATGAACGTTTTTGGTCTTGACGCTCACCGAATTGATGTTGTCTTCATGGTGGCGGTGGTGCGGTAGCCCCGGTCTTGAGTTTGCCGGATCCCATACTGGAGGTGCCACTGTTGGTGTGGGGTTAAGTGGTTGTTCACCATCATGTGGGACAAGCTTGCATTCAAAATCTGCATAGATAGTGAAGCGGCTTCTCTGTGTTCTCTCGTGACGGGCAAATGATATTTTTCATTTTCAGCAATGTCCGTACGGAGTGGGGCATGGTCAAAGCAGTAGCGTTTGTGCTCGTTTAGTCGATCTTGACCAGACTTGTTTAATTTGTTCGGTTGGTTGTCAAAATATGCCAAGCACCTTTTGCACACATACAGTTTGTGAAAACGCTTTGAAAATTGTCCGCTTACCAGCCTCTTAAAATTTTAAATGTAGGTATAGTGGCACTTCTCCTCGTCGGACAAGTAAAGGAGGTCAAAGTGGTTTGGACTCTCCCTATTAGCGATTCGAAGGGGATACACGATTTGCCGTATTTGGAAATGACCATTCTTCTTATTTTTCTCGACATCAATCGCATATATGTTGATACTTCCCCGTTCGTCTCTTCGAGCTTGCCGATTTTATCCAGCCGCATCGGATACCCGAGACCGGTGAAGTCCAGATTGGCGAGTGCGTGTACTGCAGGTGTAAAGTCAGTTTCACGCAACTGACCACGATGAGGACTGTCAAGGTACTTGGTCAGCATGGCATACATAAAACATCTTTCGTCTTGGGTCAAAACATTGACGACACCCTTTTTGTTTTCAATATATTGAGGTAGAGCGATATACGAGCTTCCTTTGAGCGGGCGGTACTCATTCACTCTCACCTCCATGTCTAACACCCGCACAAAGGACCATCCAGATCCCTTCATCTCACATGTCTCTTTTTCTAAAATTAATTTTTCAAAAAAGTCACTACACACATCCTCCACATTGGTAGTGCGGAGTATGGGGACATTCTTTGTTTTAAAGGCTCGTCGACATGTTTCCCCATGAACGTCTACTAATTCACACTCGACCCACAAGTTTACCTTTACAGCGGTGACACAACGTAGAATACGGTGAATGAGAGTGACTAAATTATCAAAAATGTCTGTCAGGAAAACTGGAAGAGTTTCCTCATTTGAAGGCTGTATGTCTTTAGCCGTCCCAAAAACGCAGACTCGATTTCAACAAAGCGTTGAGGAGCTAGGTTGTTAGGGATAGCTACCTCATCTTCATCACCGGTGTTGATGCTGTCGCTACTGGATGTAGACGGAGCGGGAGAGGGGGTAGGCTGCACCGTCGCAGGCACAGCTTGATCAACCGGATGCATCGAAGATGAGGTGAATACAACACCTCGAATAACCTTGCAGTGGTCCCGGATGTGGCGTGTCAAGTTGTCCTGTCGCATGAAGATCTTTCGGCAATGAGGTCACACGCAACCTGAAAATACACAAAGGGTATTGATAAAAATGAATAGTAAACATAATCAAATTAAGAGACACTTGTTTGATTGTTTTTACAATTTTGATTTTTTACACCCCGATATTACATAGATAGACAAAAAGGTGGTGCAAAATGCTTCCATTTTGTATATATATAAATATATAAAGATAGTTAATGTCTTTGCTCAGTCAGTATTAAAATGAAGAATATCAG
Source organism: Flexamia atlantica (assembly GCA_035578135.1). Classification (NCBI taxonomy): domain Eukaryota; kingdom Metazoa; phylum Arthropoda; class Insecta; order Hemiptera; family Cicadellidae; genus Flexamia; species Flexamia atlantica. Next base: position 8,783,434 of record JAQJVK010000017.1, on the reverse strand, counting down.
ATAGTCCCATTTCCCTGCTTCTGATTTACATAAACTTACACTGCTCTAGGTTTTGCATACTCACTGTTAATTGGCAACCTTTTTTCTTTTTATTTTTTTTTATTTAATTTAAAACATAAATTGGTTTAATTTAATAATTATTACATTTTTATTTTATTAAATTATTGAATTATTATTTACCTGTCTGTTGATCTGGAGCGGATGATGGACCAGGAGTAGGGGTAGCTGAAGGTGTCGGAGCATGAGCAGCTCGCTGGTGCCGCCTTAGGCCCTTTTCACACTGGGCCACCATGGTGGCGACACCGGTGGCGCCACCTTGGTGGCCAGTCAAATGTGCATGCGCCACCAGCTCAGCCACCAGTGCAGCCACCAACCTCACAGCTCAATCATGGACCTCTAAGAAGCAGGTGCTTTAGCTTATATAATTTGAAATAGCGAAAACTTTGGAAAAAACGTAGTTTTTGTCTTATTTTTCCATAAAGATGTCTACAATGTTCGTCCGCGCCTTGTTCTTCACATCCCTGTCTGGTATTCATATTTACAGAAAAGCTACACACATACGTGTGGTTATGACACGTTAGATGTCATGTCCCATATTGCAGATATATTTTCAATTTCCAATATAAACCGCTCCGTATCTACTTTATCGGTACTCATGACACTGCACGAACACTCGCCTGGAGAGGACTGACTAGCGACTGGTGGCGCTGCCAGTCGCTCCAATGTGAATAGTCCAATAAGAAAGCATGGCACGACGTGGTCGCGCCACCAGTCTGGTGGCTCTGAAAATCGCAACCCCGAGCCACCGCATTTCTGGTGGCGCGACTGGCCGCGCCACCAATGCTCAGTGTGAAGATGTCCTATTTGAATCAATGCTAATATAACGTAGCCACCATGGTGGCGCCACCGGTGTCGCCACCATGGTGGCCCAGTGTGAAAAGGGCCTTAGATTGCCCTTGTAGCAGAAGGTCTTGTCACACCCAGGGCATGAGAAGATCTCGGTAGTAGCACGATGTTCTTGCTTGATATGCCGTTAAAGGTGGCACTTCTGCTTAAAGTCAGAAAAGCAGATGCCGCACGTAAAGCGTCTCTCGCAGTCCATGATGTATCTAAACAGAGAAGTAACAAGTTTGATTATATTTGATTTGACAAGAAAAAAAGGGGGGTGAGGGGTCCTTTTTTCTGTCGGGGTGGGGGGGGGGGGGGGTAGGGGGGGTTATGTTTGCGGGTGGTCCCTATATGGGTGGTCTGCTGGAGTGATTGACCGTGTGAGTTGACACATAGTGTTGAACCTTGAGTAAATATATATAGTTACTTCGATCGCTGGGTGTAATTGCTATTTTTTGATAAGTTGTTTTCTATTCTTTTACGTACCAAGCAGTAGTACAAAGAATACAGTCAAAACACCTTAACACAATACTCATTATAAAGAATTCATATTAGGTATTACTTATCTCTTTTACATTTCTAATTCATTAAAAAATAAAATAATTGTGTCTCTATTAAATCAAATACAAGTGTTATGACGAGTCATATGCAGTTAACATTAATTCCACAGGCAAGAAATTAAACACAATTCTCAATATAAAGAGTTAATATAAAAAATCAATTATCTAAATATATATTTCTCAATTTATTGAGACTTCAATCCCTCGTTTCACAATACGAGGTAATTGGTGGTACCTTAAATAAAGGAAAAATCTATAATAAATATTACTTACGTTTTTAAATAAAATTGTAATCCAACACGATAGATTCTCAACACAGCACGTCGCCACAAGCGGTCATGGAATAAAACGTACTTCCACGAAACGAAGCGGAGCACTTGCTGAATACATGTGATCGCTATGGAACCAGGATGAAGACTGAGCGAGCAGACAGATCAGAGGGGTGGAGCAGGGTGAGTCGAACATATTGTAAATGAGGGGTTCGAGAGTATAACACAGCAGATGGTCCGCTTCTTGGGTGGTCAATTTTTTCCCGGGGGGGGTAGGAGGGGTGCTAACAGTGGCGGCTCGTGAGTTTATGTACGGGGGGTTCACAGTTAAAAAATATTACATGATATCATGTATTACACTAGAGTTGTTGTCTTAAACTAATCGGTATTTAAGTACATTAAACGCTTAAAAGACCGTAGCGCCTGCATTTCTTGAGATACCTACCTGTTATACACGAGTGTAATGCTTAAAGTATTATATTTATTAAGGGACCACCCTACCTTTGACGAACATGAATCGTATTTTCGTCGTAAAAAAATCGTTATAAAAAAGGGACAAAAAATGAATCCTCATCCTTCCTCCCGCAGAAACGGCTAAGACATTCTACTTTCATGCCTTTTTACTGAAAATCTACATGGAGTGTCCTGTTTACCTAACACCTTTTCAGTAATGTACTTTAACTAGTTTATTCTATTCCTGTTGACGCCAGTAGTTTAAAAATCTAATTTTATATTAAAACAAAAGCCTGTATTTGGAAATTCATACGAAGGATTTGTCTAAAGGAAAAACCTTTAAGTGTTAAAGATTTTCGCAAAGGTAAAGGGTTCCTAGCAAACGTTAAATTTTTAATTCATCATTTTTTTAATGAAGCTTAACACTTTTTTTACCATTTCTGTACTGTTATTTAATTATATAACAATTAAAACGACAATATTCATTTTAAAACTAGAAACCAATCATATTTATAATATGTTATATAAGTGGTTAATATTTTATTTAAGTACTGTTAACTGTTTATTTTAGTCAGAACTAATCTCGTACAGGGAAATCATCATCCAAATACAATTATGTAGTGTTTAGTACATAGTATCTAATAGGGCAGACCAGGGAAATGCCGACACCTTAAGACAATTGGAATTTTAATTTTTTTTCAAGTGTAGCTAGATATTTTCTAGCGTTGCATTCCATTTCATTGGCATTTTTCCGTATCAGAATAAGATATATAATTGCTAATATAGTATAGTTTAGTAAAAACTTTTTTTTATAACTCTTGCAAGGAGTCGGTATTTCCCCGGTGACCCGGGTAATACCGACAATGTATTGGTGTAATTCCGACATAGGTAAGAAGTGACAAAGAATATTCAGAAACCTATAGTTTATTGTTATAAAGTATAGAGTATAAGTTTCAATACGCATAAAATAATAATATTCTTTGTATGTTAGAAGCATCTGAATTCATCAGTTAAAAGATGAATAAAGCAATTTCCTACTTCATTATTTCTTTAAACAATCATAATACCTTTTGCATAAATTAAAATAAAATGTTGGACCTGACCTATGTTTTCATCTTAAAGTAAATGGGCACACAGAAAGCTACCGTGGCAAATACAATAAATAAATCAATCACGATTTACCAATAAATCAATTCAATTGTTTACTCTTGCGTAATTTTATCTGAACGAACTTTCAATAGCTTTGGGTATTGAGCCCAAAATCCCCAAATATTATAAGGCCCTGGGTCCCTAAAATAACGGCTAAACTTCAGAATCCGTCTCCACCGTTAAAATCGATTTTTAAAATCGAGTTTTTTCCGTTTGATATAAATAATCGAACTCCTTTATTATTTTTTTATTGTTACGAATGCATAGCTTATAGTAAATAAACTATGTCACCAACTATGTCACTATGTGCCTATGTGCACTGTTCTAATCGTTTTGTTGAAATATCGATTCCAGTAACTTTGAAAATTACAATTAATTACAGAAACCGACAATCCAATACTTGACTATATCAAAGGATTGCAAACATTTGGTTTATTAGCTGGTTCAGTTTTATTATAGAACTATTGCGATGATTCTAGGAGTGAAAAGTGATAGCAGAGATGGATGTGTTTGACAGTATATAACCAACGTGGATCTCAGTTGCAAAATCACTGAGAAAAGGTCATGATTCGATATTTCCAAAATGGCTTTGAGTAGGATTATAAAGACAACTCATATTTAATGTGGAGCTATAAGTAAACATGATAATTTTATTCATGTTGTTAAATTAATATTTTATTTCGATTAAACATGATTATTATAATTATAACTACAGTATTATTTTATTTAATAAACACTCGTACAGATAAATATCACTACTTTAAATTAACGTTCCGATCATAATATCGAAACGTCATCGTGATTTACGTATTCGTGATTGTAAATATCGAAATATATCGATTTTAAACATAAATTTTCACGGTGGAGACGGATTCTAAAGTTTCGCCAAAAGCGTTCAGAACTTGTTGAAGTATTAATAGTGATTGTTACAGCGCCTGAACTGAACTCTCAGTTGAAAAAAAAACTTCTCGAGACAACAAATTTAGTGTGGTTAGTTAAAAAAATATTTAAATAATTTCAATAATTTAATTGATAACATTTTGCAAAAAATACAGTGTCTATATAACATAGTAAAAACTCATAATATTCATTTATATGAATAAAAATAGTTCAATATCATGAAACGAGATAAAAACCAAAATTGATCATTACTTACTGAATTGCAGTAAAATGCAGCCTACGGTGTCAATTCAATTTTTCCGTGGTACCGGTTTCAAGTCAATAACGAATCATCTTCAGCCCCTAAAACTTGGTATTTCACACTTCTGTGGTCGTCAAAATTTCAAACATAAAGTACATTTTACACTGAACAGTCAGACACAACACGTACATTAAAATTAACATAAAAAACAACAAACAACAAACAAGTTTAATTTTAATGTACGTGTTGTGTCTGACTGTTCAGTGTAAAATGTACTTTTCGTTATACTGCTTCAAAAACAGATGTTTTTAATGCATGTTTTCCGGACCTAAATACACTCTTTTTATTCTTAGGAATTAAAAGCTGATGTACTCGATACCAGCTGACTCTTTATAGTCCTAGGACTATAAAAGTCAAAAAGTGCCGAGTACGTCGTAATAATCGAACAATATTCATTCGATTACAAATAATCGAAACATTCATCGTTACTATCGAAACATTCATTGTTGTCAGTCACGATCAATTTGTGAAACTCGCTCATTTCACCAATCGATTATTACATGCGTTCGATACGTCGATAGTTGTTCATTGTTGTCAGTCTACCCTAACACAAATGAAACAGACAATCAGCTGATTGCTTCAAACAGCAAGAACAAAACGGTGGCATCTTTTGAAGGCATCTTTAAAGGTAAACAAGCTGTAACATTTTGGTTTTCTTAAGTAGTTTACGTATTGTATTGAGCAATATAACGAAAAATATAGTTCATCACATGGACCTAAAGCTGCTTTTCGTTACTCGGTCATTTTTCAACCTCGGCTTACAGCCTCGGTTGTAAAACTTGACCTTGTACGAAAAGCGTCACTTTAGGTCCTTGTAATGAAATATACTATTATGTTTGAAATTTTGACGACCACAGAAGTGTGAAATACCAAGTTTTAGTGGCTGAAGATGAGTCGTTATTGACTTGAAACCGGTACCACGGAAAAATTGAATTGACACCGTAGGCTGCATTTTACTGCAATTCAGTAAGTAATTATATACAAGGTGTCTAGGCTTAAAAAGAAAAAGAAAAAAAACAAAATTGATCATTTTGCAGAAAAAGTAACTTAATGTCCTATTTGTAGGGTACATCTTCCTCAAGTCCATATTTCGCCCTCCGCACAGAACTTTTAATCAGAATCAAAGACTTAGTTTTCAACCCGTAGTATTTGGTCAGGGATTTTTATTTACATACCTTTAGGATTTGTTTTCCTAAAACTACCTTAAACATCGCGATGTTCAAGCAAAGTGGTAAAAATTAAGCATGCCCCTGAGCAGACAAGGAAAAAGTGAAGTACTTACTACACGGATAAATTTTATTCACCGGGCAAGCCTCCCCTATGAAAATATTTTGTCAGATTTGATAAAAAAAATTCAAATTTGATCAGTTTTGATCATATTTGTAAGGGTTTTTGGGACATTTCACTATCAAATTTGATCAGGGGTTTGATCGGATTTGATCAAATTGAATCAAATTTGATCAAATTTATTCAGCAGTGTTATAAAATTTGTTCAGGCATTTTATCAGATCTGTTCAGGGCTTAGGTCAGATTTGATCAAAAGTCTTATGTCAGATTAATTCAGGTTATATCAGATTTATTCAGAATTGTTCACTTATTTCAAAAAATAATCACAGCTATTTGTTTTAGACTTACTCCATTAAGAAAGTAGAAATATCTTTCATATGACACCTTATCCTGCTGTTTTCGAGCTATGACTGTGAAAAGAAAATCCCTCTGTGTGTGCTTGTATATATATATATTTTTTCTTCTTCAGAAATTAATAGTACATTGATACAAGGATGCAGTAAAAGTCAACACCTAGTAAAAGCTGGTTATTTAATTTCATAAAGTGAGACAATGTAAAAATACAAAAAATCCTTAAAACTACAAAGTTACAAAATAATAAATTAAATAAGATTATATTAAGTTACAAAACAGTTAATAAAACAATATACTAACAAATGGACTTAATAATAATATGAATATAATGATTTATATCAAAAACTTCTTGGATAACAATTTTTTTCTGGAAGCGCACCTCCATGTGCGGGGAACGGGGCCCAGGGATGCAGTTCCGTAAGTGGTCTACATTTTAATGATTGCAAATATCGAACTGTTACCAATATATCGATTAAAATATATCGAACTAGTCATCTCTTTTAATATTATATCGAATCAGCTTGTTAGCAATGAAATAATCGGTTTTAGTTCCAATTTGAATAAATTTACAATGATGATATTCCGTGTTTTGCTGTTTAGTGTTTGGTTTGATTAAGTTTGTCATTAAAATGAATAACTGATCATAACTGAAAAATAATCTAATAATAAGTTACTACCTCAGTAATAATTTAACTTCCAATACTATGATAACTAACTTAACCATAACCATACTTCACACAGCTTGTCATTTTCTGTCAGTGCCATGTCAATGGAAAACCAAAAATCAAAACCAATTCAAAATGGTGGACAATGTGAAATAAAGGTATGTGTTGTTGAGTTATGTTATGTTGGTAATGTTTTAATTTTATAATGAGAATTAAAAAACAAATTTTAGTTTTACTAAAGTTTTGTTTTCTAACATCAGTTCCAGTCACAGAACCTATATCGTTTTATCATATTATTATCATGTTATTAGATACTAATGTTTTGTTTTGTTCTTGATGAAATCGAATAATCTTATTTTCGGTTATTCATGTATAGATTTTTTCAGTTCGATATTTTCAATCGTTAAAATGTAGACCGTTTACGGATCTGCAGCCGGGCCTGGCCCACAATAAATAATGGAGCTCTCAAGTAACTTAAAACTTAAAACTAATCAACAATAACAATAACAAAATTTAAATAAATAACTACGGACAGACTGATATGAAACATATAAATAAATAAATATCAAGGGTGCATCACAGCCAACAGTTTTCTTCTTGTGTCCCAACTCCCCCCCCATTTCTTTAGTTATGTATCTTTAAGATCCTTGCACTTCCTCACAACATAAATAGATTGATCTCACCCAAGCAGCAGAGTTGTTGCGCTGCGCAGCGACTTCAGCATGAATTGTCGCCATGGGGAGATATGGGTGCCTGCAGATCCGCAGCGGTCTGATTCGCCTGAGTGGACTAGGAGTGGGTAGTGGTAGAAGTTGGCTCATATCCGGACCCTTTAAAACATTTTCCCCTTAATTTAAAACTTAATAACAAAATAAACATTTAGATTGAATTAACAAGAAATAAAAACAAGGGTTAGCAAATAGAAGCAAAATAACCTAACCACGGTTGCGGAAATAGTTCAATCCTAGTGTACTTTAAATAACATCAGCAAATTTTTACAAGTTAATTTTAAACATGGAAATGATTGACAGATCTGAACTACTGTGAGTATGGAAAAGTCTTAAGGAAAGCAGAACAAATAAACAGCTTGCGAAATGCTTAAGGCCTAGAAAATAGGCTATGTCCCTACTAAGTGACTAACTGTGCCTTGGTCAAAGAAACCATTACTCCACAACTAAAATCAAGTTATCCCTAGTTGAGGCAAGTCTTTCCACAGAATCTTAACACAAAATACAATTACAGAACAGTTAGGCTACCTAACCTATCATTTGCAACAACAGAGTTGGTTTTCAGAATGAGAAACAGTGAAAACATGATTGGAAACTTTAACTGAGAATTGAAACAAAATTAATTTCAATGGAGATTGAAACTAAAACTTGGTGGAAACTGAGAATGGTTGAAAGTGAAAATTGAAACATGTCGTGTGCTAGATATTGAAAATGTGCAGTCTTTAAAATATAGAAAAACTGAATGGAATGGAGATAACTTACCCATGATGTTACGGCATTATATTATTATTTAGAGAATCTTGGTGTGGTCGGAAATTAAAATCAACTCAGAGGGAAACGGATTACAACTTTGAATGAACATAGTTTATTTGAAGGATTGTAACAGCGCCAGCGCCTTTGAGGATAGGAGCTTTCGCTCCAGTCTTTTTTTTCTAGTTGCAGCCACAGTGCCACAGAGCAGGACACAAAAAACACAACAAAGAGGAAGATAACAAGTAACATATATGAGCGTGACATACGCGCTGGGCTGTCACGGCTCATAGGCTAATGTTGTTTTGTGTCGGTACATTTTTTGACTTAAGTTTTTTTTTTTAAATAATGATTAATATTTCATGAGATTGTAACAAGGCCACACTGTATGGCCTTGGATGTAATATGTGTTGTGAAATAAAACAAACTTAATACAGTATTTTGATTCTTTTCAGTTTCTTGTTAGAAAACTCATTCTTAAAGTATTATCAAATGTTAAAGCTATAAATTTCCATTACTTATTGTTGATCCAAAAAAAAGTCAATTCAACTCTCTATAAGCCTAATAAACTAGGCATTTAATAATTTGTCTGTGATTGGGTGTTAATTTAAAAAAATTAAAAGCAATCTTTATATATAAGTTGTAATTAAAAGTATATTTTGGAAAATAAAATATTGTATTAAATATTGTATTGTATTATTGTATGGAAAATATTAATTTGTCAATGTTTGGGTGTTAATTTAAAAAAATTAAAAGCAATTTTTATATATAAGTTGTAAACAAAGGTTTTTTTGGAAAATATTGTATTGTATTTAGTTTTTTGTACAAACAATAATTTCTATTCATCTAATAAGTGCATAAAAGCTTTTTAAATTTAATCTGGCCTTAAATTGTAATTTTGGTGATATTTGTAATTTATTCCGCTTAGTTATCAAGATCAAGTCTGGCACAAGTGCCAAAGATTGCAATCTATATAACACCCTTGATCAATTCTGATCTAACTTTATAAAATCTGACAGTATGAAATTCTTGATCAAATTTGACATTCCATCTTGATCAATTCTGACATGATCTTGGACCCTGAACAAACCTGATATTCAAATTTGATCAAGTTTGATATACTGTTCTAGCCCTGATCAAATTAGAATTGCTCTTTGATCAGTTTCGATCAAATTTTATCAACCTTTACTAAAAATTATCAAACTTGAATATTTTTGATCAAATTTGAAGAAAATATTTGCATGGGGGTAGTAAATGCCGGATGCCGGATGCCGGAAAGGAACGGAAAAACGACTTTCCAGGGGCGAGGTGCGGAAACAGAAGATAGCAGAGGCCTTAGCCAGGGGCGAAAAGGTGCTATATAGAATGGAGAGGAGGCTGGCGTGGGCTGCGAAGCACCCGAACCCTGCCCCCAGCGTAGCCGGTCCCTCCGGGAACCAGGATGCTGGGAAAAAACAGGGTGAGGGTGGCACCCCCAAAGCTAAATCTCAGGATGCTTCCAGGAAGAAGGGTGGTAAGAGGGGGCGAGAGCACCTGACACCTGAGGACGCTGGAGGTGAGAAGAAAAAGACGAGGACGAATGAGGGGGAGGAGTCGAGTGTTTCCAAGAGGACACCGGCACCAACCTACTCAGAGAAGCTGTCCGTGGAGAAGATGGCTGTCGCCAGATCTGAACATCCGGACTTAAAGCTGACTGAGGCAGAAGCCAATAAAATCAAGGGGGAGCTGTCCAGGCGTGCCATTCGTGGCAAAGACGTCAGGATAAGCAGCTGCCATCTTGAAGGTGGAGTCTCGGTGGTCGGTTGTGCCAACGCAGCCACGAAGGATTGGCTGGCAAAGCAAGTACAGGAGTTGAGTCCCTTCGGGGGAATCTCGCTCCAGCTTGCCCCAGCCAGAAACCTTGTGAAAGCTGTGAAGGTTTCAACATTTGTTCCCTCCTCAACGGGGGCAACGACCAAGAAGGACGTGATGCTGGGCCTCAAGCTGCAGAACGGCCTTGACACGGACCACTGGGCGGTTGTTGGGGGAAACACAAACCCTGACGGCCAATTCCTGGTCATGATCATTGATGACAACTCCCTGCAGAAGCTGAAGTCTCTTGCGATGCGCCCATTCTTGGGCTGCGAGAGGGTTACCTTCAGGTTGCAGGGGAGTAAGGATCCCCCCAAGTAGAGGATGGTTGCGGTGCTCCAGATAAATCTCCAACACATCAAGGCGGCTACGGCTACGCTTTGCCAGAAGATCCTGGCCGACCGCATAGACGTGGCTCTGATCCAGGAGCCATGGACCGCAGGAGGCAGAATCTTGGGGATGAGCACCGCAAAAGGTGAGTTGATATATGATACTGACAGTGACAAACCTAGGGCTTGCATATTTGTCGGTAGAAATATCAAGACACTGAAAGTCACTAATCTCTGTTCTAGGGATTGTGCCGTGACAGAAGTATACGGGCAGATGGGTGACGGTGACGTCAGAATCCTTCTTGCTTCGGTATACTTGCCGTATGACTCTCGGGAACCACCACCGACCAAAGAAATGAGGATGGTGGTAGAATACGGAGTCAGAGAGAGAAGACATCTGTTGTTGGGCTGCGATGCCAACGCCCACCACCTGGCCTAGGGGAGCAGCGATATCAACGACAGAGGTGAGAGCTTGTTAAGCTTTATAGATGAATCTAATTTAGTTATATTGAACAAGTGCTCCAAACCAACCTTTAGACAAAGGAGAGGGGCGGTGCTAAGGGAAGAGGTCCTAGATATAACCTTGGCTAGCAATTATGCGGCGACAAAGGTTGCAAAATGGAGGGTATCTGATGACCACTCGGCGTCGGATCACAGTCACATTGAATTTACTCTAGGTTCGATCTGTACAAAAAAGACCTACAGGAACGTGAGAAGGACAGACTGGAACCAGTACCGAGAGGTGCTAGGGGACAGACTGAGCCAACTAAAGGACACAGAAAGGCATGGGGTGGAGGGTATGGCAAATTCTTTGAATGTGACCATATTAAGCTCGTACCAAGAAACCTGCCCAAAGACTGTGAAGGACATGCGCCGGCAAGCCTGCTGGTGGAACAGTGGGTTAGAGGCCCTGAGGAGGAAAGTTCGCAGACTGTATAATGCTGCAAAGCGTACAGGAAACTGGAACAACTACTCAAGGGTGCTCACTGTTTATAATAGGACAATTAGAAGGGCTAAGAGAGAGTCATGCAGAGAGTTCTGTCAGAACATGGAAAGTGTTTCTGTTCTTGGAACATGGAACATGGAACATGCAAAGCTCCATCGGGTCTTAGCTCGAGGTCCAGCCAACCCCTTAGGCACATTGCTTAAGGAGGATGGTACGTATACGGAGGGCCCAGAAGAAACGCTGGAGAGCCTCCTAAGCGCTCACTTCCCAGGATCCTTGTGATCGCAGAACACAGTCCAAGACGAGGTGGAGAGGGAGACTAGGGTGCGGACGACAAAGGAGGACTGGGATTGCGCTAAGTCTGTGATCGCCTTCACGGGAATAAAATGGGCCCTGAGGGAAATTCAACCATTTAAAGCTCCTGGTACCGATGGCATCCATCCTGTGTTCTTGCAGGAGGGTGGGGACCACTTGATACTCCACTTGGTACGTCTATTCAGGACTAGTTTAGCCAGTGGAGTGATACCAACAGCATGGAGGACCTCAAGGGTGTTATTTATACCGAAGCCTGGAAGGGATACCTATGCTGTACCTAAGGCTTTTAGACCTATTAGCCTTACATCGTTTCTCCTGAAAACCATGGAGAAATTAGTGGATAGGCGAATAAAGGATAGGGTCCTTGTAAGCCGTCCTTTACACCCGAACCAACATACCTATCAGAAGGGAAAGTCGTGCGAAACAGCCCTGCAAGGCGCTGGTTTGCAAGATTGAAAATGCTATCTCGAATAAGGAAATAGCTGTGGCGGCATTTCTTGATATAGAAGGAGCTTTTGATAACACCAGCACTCGCTCTATTGTATCAAAGCTGGTATCAAGGAATGTGGAAAGCACTGTTGTGGGTAGGCAACATGCTCGAAAGCAGGAGAGCGCAAGCATCTCTGGGTGGGACGGTGAGAGAGGTCAAGGCACAAAGAGGGTGTCCACAGGGTGGCGTTTTGTCACCGAATCTGTGGAACCTGGTGGTTGACGATCTCCTCTCCGAGCTCAATACATAGGGCATGTACGCTCAAGGGTATGCTGACGACATTGTTGTCCTCATTAGAGGAAAGTGTATGAACACTTGCCTGGAGCTCATGCAGAGGGCATTGTCCATAGTGGGAAGGTGGTGCAATCAGGAAAGTCTGAGGGTCAATCCAATGAAGACTATGATGGTACCATTCACGAGGAAGAGGAGGGTTGATATCGCTAGGGTACCAACTCTCTTCGGCAATCAGATCCAGGTTGAGAGGGAGTTCAAGTACCTAGGAGTAAGGTTGGACGACAAACTCACCTGGAACAGTTATTTGGCATATGTAACCAACGTTCTCAGACCACACTCATGATTATGAGACGGGCGGTTGGGAAGACATGGGGTCTGAATCCGCGAGTGACTAACTGGCTGAATGAATCTGGCGAATGACTAACTAGGGTTGCAAGACCGATGCTGGTGTATGGCTCGATAGTCTGGTGGACTAAGGTGATGCAAACTACCGATATGAAGAGATTACAAAAGATCCAGCGAGTGGCATGCCTTAGCATTACAGAAGCCATGAGGGGTACTCCAACTGCGACTCTGGAAGTAGTGCTAAACCTCCCGCCTCTCGACATCATTGTGAAAGGAGAGGCAAGGATGACAGCCTACAGAGTGGGTTGCAGTGGCAACTGGAAGTATAACACCTCCAGTGCGCATACAAGGATTGTGGTCACTATACAGGTGGACACCTTGGAAATGATTCCTGACAGGATGGTGAAGATCACTGATCTAGAAAAGCCATACAACGTCAATATTTTTGACAAGGCTGTCTGGGAAAAGGGTGAACCTGAGTACATGAAAAGAGGGATCACTTGGTATACTGATGGCTAGAAAAAGCCAGCAGGTACTGGGGCGGGAATATATGGGGTCAGACCCAAGGTGCAGTTCTGTGTAAGTCTGAGGAAAATGGCTACTGTATTCCAGGCTGAAGTCGTTGCCCTGTCTGAGTGTGCAAGAGTGTGTTTGGAGCGTGGTCTGACAGGCCACACCATATACATGAACTCGGACAGCAAAGCAGCGCTGATGGCACTTGACAGTTTTGACTTTACCTCTAAGGCAGTGTGGGACTGTCATCAGGCCATGAAAACACTGGGAGAGAGCAACAAGGTTATCTTTAGTTGGGTTCCAGGGCATAAGGGTATTGCTGGCAATGAGGGAGCTGACAAGTGGGCAAATAAAGGAGCTGACAGCCCACTCATTGGTCCGGAGCCAGCGTGTGGTATTGCTTATAATACTGCACGGAGAGCTGTTCGCCAGTGGATGGGCAAAGAACATCGAAGGAGCTGGGAAAGAACAGAAGGCAACATGCAGTCAAAGAGATTGCTGCAGGCACCGACCGGTGCGTTAGCGGCAGATGCCCTTGGGCTGAATAGGAAGACCTTGCGGAAAGTGGTTGGCTTCATCAGCGGCCACTGGGTATTCCGCGGACATCTACATAAGATGGGAATTCAAGTTGAAAACCTCCTATGTAGGAAATGTGGTGAGGAGGAGGAAACAGCCTTCCACTTGATTTTTATGAGCCCATCCCTACAAGGTTTGCGTGTGGGAACCCTTGGTCTTTTGACAAGAGACCAAAGGGAGGAACAGGTAACCATCGTCAAAAAAATCTCATGGTTCATCAAGGACCTGGGGTTTGACGGAGAATGAGGACCTGTGAATGAGGGTGCACAATAAGCTATTCTAGCTGCGATGCATTACCACGGTTACTTCAAAGCATGGCCCTCTGTTAAAAAAAAAACCTAGTAAATACTAGGTTTCCTTAAAAGATGTATTAAGTACCAGGGTAGTACGAACTACTACTGTTTTATTCACCTCCAAGTCGTACTTAGTATGTACTAAAGGGCTAGTATGAACTAGCATTTTTATTCACCGGAAACTTCTTGAAAAAAGCCTGTTCTAGCAAATGCTACTTTTTATTCACCTCATAAAAAAGAGTTATTGTTTTTCTATTGTTCCATAGTTCTATATTGTTTTCTATTGTTCCATAGTTTTATTGTTTTTCTTGATTCATTCGATTACGTTTTTATATTATTTTGCGAGATTAGTGTTTATCTTGAATAGGTAATACAGTAATTTAAAAAGTGGAATCAATTTGTGAGAGTGCATTTGGAATTTCTTCTCGGACGATGATCCGCGTAATCGTCTTTTGAGGTTGATCCAGCTTTAGTAAAAATTATCCTTAGCTTTAGTAAATTCAGCCTTGTTTTTCCTGCCAATTACACACGATTTACTTATATAGTAATTTACCAATTACTCGATAGGTAAAAATACCCTGAATAATAATAATAATTTCCGAATTAATCATCTTTAAATAATAGAACTTAATCATTTTTAAAAGTATGTAAGTTCAGTGAGTAATTTATGATTAGTGTTCTCTGCATGTTAGTGATACCACCACCACTCAGTGAGCGGGATATTAATCTTCCCAAAAAATTACCAATATCCCCCAAGGGCCCAAGACTCCCGGGTATTTACAGTATTCTTAACCACTGATGCGACTGCAGCGTGGATTATGATTAAACAGATAGTAAGTTCATTAAATGACTAACAATGACCAAAGAGATTATCCGATCCACGGTTATCCGAGACTCCAGGTCATCCGAGGGCGTTCTAAGCTAAAGTACTTTTTAATTTCTCCTTCCTATACATAGTATGGGGAAAGTATTGTTTTCGTCAAAATTTTCTAATTTGAGTTGTTAGTGGAAATATTAATTTTGTTGCTCTCTTAATCCAAAAAAATGGTTTTTGGAATGGACTCTGTCCGTCCGTGTGTGGATGAGGAAAGCAAGAGAATATACCAGCGGTTTTCTTGAAATTCTGCATGTAGGTATAAAGCTGTGATAACTCCAGGCGTTTTTCATTGTTTGAATTTTTGATTTTTACGATTATTTACCCCATAAATCCCATAAAAACCAAAAACTCCAAATTTGTCAAGAACGGCCACAACGATTTGAATAAAAATGTCATGGTTTGAAGAGCTTAGAATGACAAACATAATGACGTCACCCGCATGACTGTAAGAATTACGGTTCAGAGGCTATGGGAATTTTAGTGTTAAAATTGGTTATCTTTCAAATTTCACAAACATTTTAGCCTCTAAAGAACATATAATTGCAACCATTAAATTTGGCTTTAATGGGTCGATAATTCAGTATTTCGAGTTATACTTCTACGTTCCGGAGAAAATTGATATTTACGAACCGACCGATTCGTCTGCTGAATGTAATGGCGAGAGTTCACCACCGTCGAACAAGGGCGAATCTACTTAACCAAACGTTCGGTGAACTAAGTCTGCAACCTGTCAGGTCTGATTCTGATTCTGATGGAGTTCTGAGGAAGTGTATAACAATGTGTGTAAGGCGAAGTTGATTATGTTTTTATAAAACGGTACCTACTGTATATAAATAATTATTTGACTAGAATTTTTTTACTATCCTGTACTCTATATATTGATAAATAAATGGGGATACTCCAACTGAGCACAGCGGTCAGAATTTTTATAAGGGTTAGTTTTATGACCCTTGAAGGGTCCACCCCAACTTGAGCATAGTGGTAACTTTTGGGGTATACCCCAACTGAGCACAGCGGTCACAACTAATCAATACTCCACATCAGCCCAGAGAGGCATTTTTACTACAATATTAATTAATAAACTAAGCACTAAATAAATAACATTACTATATAATAATGCTAATAAAATTTAATAAATAATAAAACCAAACTGAATAAATAAATCTAGCATACTGTTAGAGTTCAAATTTATAGTACGAGAGTACTAATACTACTGTAGTAAGTTATCTTAACAATTATAATATCTTAGAGCAATAAGTTTTAAAAAATGAAATAATCTTTGGAATAAGAAACCCTGTGGGCATTGAACCGCCTACCTGGGCTGGGGGAAAATTCTTCACCACTTCCGACACGGGTGGTTTTGCGGAAGTTCGGGAGAATGGTATATTTGTGGTACTGCGGTAAGTTAAGAATGCAAGTTTGGGAAATCCCCTTCCCCTAAACCTGGTTCAAGAACTTCAGTTTTGGGGTCTTCAATTCAATATCCATTATATCTTAACTAGAAGAGGCTGCATGCCAAGTTTTATCAGGATATGTAAAGAAATAAGGAAGATATAGATTTTTTATTTTCCATGAGGATAACATGGGGATCAAAATTGATGGATGGATTGAAATATGTTCTTTTGCAATTTAAATTCGCTGAGTATGCAGGTCCGCTGCAACGGGGGTATTTTGAATTAGTTCTCGTAAATCAACGACTGTTCGTAAAATTATCACCTAATATTATTCAACGAATATGTCTTATTGTTATTTTTATATTTTGTAGTCTTATTCATAATTAAGTAGGTTAGTAAACCTGTTAATGAAAGTATTGGACGAAAGATTGTTTTGATATTTAATTAATAAAAAAACACGTTTATAATTTATAATGCTTTTATAGAATGGGAAGCCTAATAACTTTCATTTGGATAAATTAATACAGAGATATTGTTTTGTTTTGATCAATACAAATTTTATTTTGGATTGAATTGCGTTATAAATCGTACGTAGCACGGCGAAGATAATAAATTCGAACAAATGGTTTTTTTTGCGTCTGGTGTTTTAAAGATATCCTTTAAACTTTCTATTACTTTAAGCAAATAAAAAAATACTTAAGTTATAATCGATGTCTGATTTCATAAAAAAGGTAGCACTTCTTTTTGTTGGTATCAAAACAAAAAGTATTGCTAAGAAACGGGTTGAATTTTCGCACATCATATAATTGGCAAGCCATCAAAGGAAGATTAATGTTGATGGTTTGTTCAATCCTCCAATACAGTAAGCGCTAGCTGTCAGGGCTGTTAGAGCCGAATTTTACCACTGTGCTCAGTTGGGTGGTATGCCGCGAGGGATTAAAAGTGACCGTTGTGCTCAGTTGGGGTGTTGGTTTTGACAGGTTTCTGACCGCTGTGCTCTATTGGTGGTTGCCCAAATAAATATTTGACCAGCATTACTTTTGTAGTCTCGTAACATTCTAACCTAAAAAATATAAACAAACAACGTATTATCCGAGGTTCTCTGTATTCGAGGCATCCTCGGTCCTGATGACTTCGGATAATCGGGGATGTACTGTGTTATAGGTTGAAATTGGTTTATTTTAACAGCAGGGTTCGCTTTTGTAGCAATGGAATTGTATAGTGTATAGTTTAAGATTTGATCATTTTTGGCAATTCCGTTCAAATAAAACCTGGTAGGCCTATTTTGAAAGGATGATAAAATAGTAGGCCTAAGTGACCTAATTAATTCGGCTTTTATTAAATACCTTACTACTTTTGAAAATATTCAGCAACTCTAGGACGAAACCCTATATTCCCATGTTATGTAGCGTAATCTAGCTACGTATATTGATATACCGAAGAGGCGCTTGTTAATTAAAATTCTCACATACCCAAACTATATTCGAAGTACGTTGTCAGCTTACAAAATGACGGTTTACGGGTACAATAAAAACGAATGATTACTATTTGAAATTTAAATATTTATTACTATACGAAAAATATAAACATTGTGTATACTAAGGAATAACGCATTTATAAGCTCTCATGAATTTTAAGACCTAGAAATATTCACCATAAATTAGTTAGGTATGTACATTTATTTGACTACTTTAATCTATTTAACTATTAATGTTGAGTGTTAGAAAAAATGTATACATCACTAATTTAATTTGGATTATTCTTCAAGCAGTTGTACATTTTCATTTCCGAATAAAAAAGTATATAAAGAATTTGAGAATGAAAGTACCTATATTATCACCAGATTCCTTAACCTATTAAGATAGCATAAGTAAAATTGAAATATATACGTTAATATCCCCGTTGCAGCAGACCTGCATACTCAGCGAATTTCAAATGTAAAACAATATATTTTAATCTAACATAGGGAGATTAGACATGTTTTTGTAAGCTCCATAAGATTAACATGGGGAATGAGTATGCAGGTTTGCTGCTACAGGTATGTTTAAACTGGTTGGTTTTAATTCAATATTTAGTAGATCTGAACTAGAAGAAGCCATTTACCAAGTTTTATCAAGATATGTTGAGAAATAAACGTGATATAGAATTTTACTTATTTCCCATAAGGTTAACATTGGGACAACGTACTGTGTTTACCACTTTCAATATCTCGGTAACCAATGGACATAGAGCAGTGATTCAAAATACTAAATTGTTTGTTTTTTTTAGCTGAATTCAATGGTGCCAACAAAAATTTGATAAATTTTATTTTTCTATGTAAAAAGCTCAAAAACCCCATTTTTGAGCTTTACATAGAGCTTTTTACATAGAAAAATAAAATTTATCAAATTTTTGTTGGCACCATTGAATTCAGCTAAAAAAAACAAACAATTTAGTATTTTGAATCACTGCTCTATGTCCATTGGTTACCGAGATATTGAAAGTGGTAAACACAGTACGTTGTCCCAATGTTAACCTTATGGGAAATAAGTAAAATTCTATATCACGTTTATTTCTCAACATATCTTGATAAAACTTGGTAAATGGCTTCTTCTAGTTCAGATCTACTAAATATTGAATTAAAACCGGTAAAGGGGGATAAATCCCCTAAAAACCCATTTTTGAGGGGGTTTATCCCCCTTTACCCCCTTTTCCGGTGGTTCGATCGGGCTGGTTCACGAACTCGTCCAATCGATTACCACTTTACTGTATCTGTATTTTTTCATGTTGTATATTGTCATGATGAAAATCTGTACCAAATTTCATCAAGACCGGACCATTTTTACGGCCGCTATCGTGCTAACAGACACACACACACACACACACATATATATATATATATATATATATATATATATATATCTAAAGATTCGAACGAATGGTGTTTTTTGCTTCTGGGGGTTGCAAAACGAAAAGTTATCATGGTCTGGGGCTTAGGTCTTACCATGAGACCTACGGTAATAGCTTCTTCCCTATAGGGTAAATTCGCTAAAAACAGGCTCAGGTTGCCTTCCTTCTTCAAAGACCTGCAGCATAACCAAACCCTCTATAAGCGTCCCCTCGGATGCGTTATGTAATATATTCAATCATCAACAGCAATAAAAGCACAAAATCTTCGAATCCGGTACTGTCCGAATTAATATTATTCCCCTCCACCTAACCTTCTGGATAGACTAATTTCTTCAAGACTCAAACCTATTCCAGAGTAGGCATCTCAGTAACTCGTCATTCATCCGTTATCAGTTCCTCGAAGGTTAAAATATTTGCAAATCTCACGGCAGGGGCGGAGAGGCGAGAGGCGGAGAGCAGCGTGGCGGCGCGGTGGCGCAGTGGAGTGGAGTCAGTTGCTCTGTGTCGCGGGCGAAGATGGCTAGCCGCATTCCAATATGGCGTCGACGCAGGAATGCGGTGGCCGGCAGAGCCGCGGCCGCGGGGCTGCGAGAGTGAGAGGAACAGCCGTCGTGTGTGGACTGTCGCCCCGCGCTCGCGCAGCCTGCACTGTGGCATACCGACCTAGGAGGCGAGAACCTCTAGTCGAAGCGATATTTAGTGTCGTGAGTGCGAGTTTTCCACGAGAAAATCGAAAGAAACTCGGGAGTGTCCGGAAGAAACTCGTTCGGCCGTATCTTTACCTCTAGTCGCGAATTCCCAGGTAACCTTAACGCCTGGGATCGCAGAGGTTCCGCCTATTTCCGTTGGTAGACTGAAAAATGACGTTTTATCGCCGCGGAACGATCGTTGTGGATTAACCTTTGAATACTATGTTAGTGCCTTCCGTTGTAGTGTGGTTGCAGTCATGACTAGTGGATACTTGGGATTATATCTATCATGTCACGGAGGGATTCCTTTGAGGTAAGCGACTGCCTGGGAATTTCATTTGTATAATGCGTGGAATGTTAATTACTGTTAACCTCTTGATTTTTCATTGAATCAACTTGTGTTTTATCCTATTTATATTACCTTAAATCTTACCTGATATGAACTAGGCCTAAATCATTAGGCCTATATTACGGCTTCTGTTTTTTTATATTTTCGTTGCAGAGATTAATTTCGTTGCAGGGTTATTTTCTGTTTTCAGTTATTAGGCCCTGCCTAATTACCTTCGTCTTCATCATTGACCCTCTTATTGGGGGAGAACACTGCGTTAATTTTAAAACACAAAAAACTTATCATACTATCCTCAAAGAGCTGGCAAGTTAACATCGAGATCAAAAGTAAAAGAACTGTGATTAATCTTACTTTTGAATTAATCAATCTTGAGTACGGTACTAGATAAACTTAACTTGGTTTGAACCAACTTATCCTCTTACACACTCATATTGTTTAGATTTTATTGTTTATTTTCAGTGTACCGTAACTATTTTTACTGTAAAACGTTGATATTTCGCCCCCTTCAGTTGACAAAACAAGAAAAGCGATATCATAGAATAATGGAATGGAGTAGAAATAGTTTACTTGGCACTCCTTCAAACGTGATAACTAGGTAAATAAAAACTAAACTTAACATTGAATTAATTTAAATCAGGTCAATTAGATTTAAAACTACCTTCAATCAGATTAAATCAAAATTAGATGATAAAATTTGCACCCGATTGCCAACGTCAACCTGCCACTTCTTTAGCCACGTATAAGCCTATTGTGCCCACTTCTCTGCCACGGTATACCTATAAGTTTCGAATTTCTTATCTTCCTTTGACTTTGACATTAGGAGGTATTTGTCTAAATTCCAAATGCCACTTTCATCATACATTTCGGTACTATGACGAGTGATTCCCTCAAACTCTTGCATATAGGTTACATTCTAAATTCTATATTCTATATTACATTCTATATTCTTTTGATGATTAAGTTATCTATGTATAGGCCTAGTCAGTTCAGTTCATCGATATACACTACACTAGTTAGGCCTGTTTGACGCCTTGCCTGCGGCCACGAGCCACTTCTCTTCACCTATGACATCCACCATCACTGTCCGTACAAAAATTATGCAGACTCGAGTTTACGATATCACGCCTTCGAAACGGCTTGTTGTTCGATTTTGACGAGAGACCTATCAAATTCAAGGAAATAATGCATTGTCAAATTTTTTATTACAGAGTGGGAGTGTTTGAATTTCAACTCACTTTTTTAGGTTATATAAACAAAAAAATGGAAAATATTGGTTTTTCATGATTGTCGATGAAATCCCAACCTCAACGATTACTACAAAATAACTATTGAGCGGATCAGCTTCAAATTGTTATGGTTTATATTAGGGTTGTATATAAACATTTTTGTAAAGTTTAATAAGTTTAATTTAAAAATAATTGTTATTTATGTTAACTTTGCTCTTTTGCGCCTAAAATTTCCATTTAAGGCTGTGCGATCAAAAAATTAAAATTAATTTTTTTTGCTAATTTTATTCGTAATGACAATAGAAACTATGGCCACCCAATTTTTTTGTGAACAAAAATTTTATAACGTGAAATTTTGCATCTAAAGTGCCAATTTTGGGGTATTTTCTATATCACCTCTTTTGAAGGCGGCTCATCAAATACGTTTCAATATTGATTTATTACATATCAGTTAGATTCCTTAAGAGCTACATTTTGTGTGTTTTGTATTTTTTTTATTTGTTCATGATATAATTTTTGTAGCCTATTTTGTAAGTTATTTATCCAAACTGCTTAAAAATTGTATGTAAACAATTTAAACAAAATGAAAATAAACAAGGTCCTGTAAATATAAAAATTGTCTAGAGTAAAGTGCGAAAAATAATCAGATTTCAGCCCACAGATTATATGACGCAGTAGGCCGCGCAGCACCCCCCCCCCCTGAGCTGCCTATTGTGTCCACACGGAGCGAGCAGGCACACACGCACGTATCTCCGTCTCTCTTCTTGCCCATTGGTTTTTTCTCTCTCTCTCTCGCATCCCCTGTCGCTCCTCGCAACCTTCTACCCGGCCCCGGCCGTGCCCGCCACAGGGGCCCCGGGTGGACGTCTAGGTGCCACCCCGACATGTCGCCACCTAGCCATAGCGACAGATAGCCACCTCATAAAAATACACCAATCCCGTCAAGGTGCCACCCCTTCAAGTATGCCACCTTTCTGACTGAAATGGTGGGTTGTCCAGGTCACCACCCCGCTCTGTTTTCATCTATGTACATAACGAGAGATATACATAAGAGGCTTTCTCTTCCTGATATATCAATAATGTGCTTCGGAACATAAGAACAAGATTATAATTTTGCCATCATATAAAACCATTGATTAACAAGAACAAGATTATATAAAACCATTGATTAATTTCTTAGATTAAGGGAGTTTGATAGCAATCAGTCCTTTACATATGAAACCTATTTAATTTGATTTAATTAACTTTTTACTTATGATCCTGAGATTTGAATTAGTAATTTTAAATAATTATAATCTAAGTATTTTATAAATATTGTTTCTACAAATTCCATTAGTCCTTTGACCTCGTTAAAACCACTAAAGACTATTTATAACACACTCTGATACTTAAAAACCTTTTGTAAATCTAATAAATATATTAAATAAATATTTTTGTAAAAACTGTTCTTTACAAAGACATAATCGACTAAAAACATACAAATATGGTATCAGGGTTAAAGGTCTGAATATCACATCTACTATGCTACCAAATATACATGGTTTAGAGGCAGTTAACACACCATAGGAACACTACATGTGCATTCCGTGGGGGCATTTTCTCTCAAAAAATGTCAGGGCAAGCTTATAGGTTCTAGGTTATCAGTCTTAACGATGTGTAGACTATCTGGAAATAATCTATATTTGATACTAAAATAATTCTGAGATTCAGACTCAGACCTTTATTTCATTTGATACTATGTTTATATTTTTCCCATAGTTTGTTTTTCCATGCTTACGCATGGGAGGCCAATTTATGGCTTCACGTCGCGCCTCGTGTGCTCCGTCTATTGAACTATTTGGTCGGTGGTAATATACGTAATTATTGTTCTTACAGCCGGCCGTTCGCGTTATTCGCTTGAAGTCGGCGCGGTATCGCTTACTCATGATCGATTGACAATTGATTTGTATTATATTACTTGAAATTATATTACAAGAAAATGCCGAGGATGAAAAGAAAATTGCTATTCAAAAGGGGAATTTTCACCAAGGTGTTCCATGTGTGAAACTGTTGGTGCGTTCAGGAAAACTTAATTTTCTGTCAATAATGTTACTGCTAACTACATAAGATTACGATTGTACTTTAAATCATGTGTGTGCAGACGCCTCAATATGGGGGTTTAAGGCCCCTTAAAAAACTGTGTGTGAAGTTAACTCAAGTATGGGGCCTTACACACCACCTGGCCCCATAAATGGAGTTTATATAGAGGATGTGTGAAACTGTTGGTGCGTTTAGGAAAACTAAAATTGCTGTCAATAATGTTACTATTAACTACATAAGATTACGATTGCATTTTAAATCATGTGTGTGCAGACGCCTCAATATGGGGGTTTAAGACCGTATAAAAAACTGTGTGTGCAATTAACTCAAGTATGGGGCCTTACACACCACCTGGCCCCGGAAGTGGAGTTTATAAAGTGGATGTGTGAAACTGTTGATGCGTTTAGGAAACTAACTTTGCTATTAACAATGGTTCTGCTAACTACATAAGAATACGATTGTACTTAGAAACGTGTGTGTGCATACGCCTCTATATGGGGGTTTAAGGCCCCATTAAAAACTGTGTGTGGAATTAACTCAAGAATTGGGCCTTACACACCACCTGGCCCCATAAGAGGAGTTTATATAGTAAATATGTGAAACTGTCGGTGTGTTTATGAAAACTGATTTTGCTTGATTAGGCAAAATTGTCATGCCTAAATATATTGGTTTATCAAATTTTACAATTAGTTTATTTAAATGCACCGCATGTAAGTTATTATCAAATTTTTTAGTGCAGTCAAAATTAGGTTTGTTGACATATCTCATTAACTTTGACTCATCAACAAGGTGTATATCACGAAATTTCCTTTTATTCATTATTGTTCTTCCAATAAACTGTTGTTTAATAATTTATAAAAGTCCTTTTCAAAATCATTTCTTGCACACTTTCGTTTTTCTATATTAAAATTAATGTACGGTGCCATCCATGTTGATTGTTTAAATTTAAGAATCCAGTGATATTTTGTTACTATCAAACCTAATTGTTCATATTTTTGAAAAGTTTTATGATGAAGGATGTAATTATTTTTATTTTTTAAATTGGGAATTAACTTCCCATTCATCTTCTCTGGCGCCAAGGGATAGTCATTGTGTAAATCATGTAGGTTTTTTAGGATATTCTAAGTCAACTTCTAAAATAAACCCATAATTATCTCGAGTTTCCGATTTGTACATCTCTAATGATACCCAGTTAAATTCACCCATTGGTAAGGGCTCACACATCGCTGTGCTATACAGTGAATTACAGTCTAAATAAATTAAATATATATAATGTTTTTTAGGGTTATAATGCTCCCCCATATATTTATTATTACTCTGGGCAAAACGGGTTGATATCATAGAAATACCACCTCGAATGGCATTTTCTATAAATAAGTGCTTATCAATATCTTGTAACAGTTCTAGTTGTACTCTTGTCTTCCTTAAACATGCCTCCCAGGTAAAACCGGGGAGAGCGTATGTATGACAGGGATCAATTTGATAATCACTAAAGGGGCGGTTTGGGAGCTCGGACCCAGCTAGTACGCGCCTAGCTTTAGGCGCGCCTAACTTTAGTCCACGTAGCAAAAGTCGGGCTTGGGAGCTCGCGACCAAGTTGAAATGGTTCGGTATCATCTTTAGTCGGTACTAAGTGGAAGTGTGGCTAGATGAATGGGGAATCGTGGGGAATTTTGGTTTTGGGGCTGGCGGCGGCAACTGCGAAACACCTGATCGACGACGGCAACAAAAGCGCCCTGTTGTTGTGCGTGGTCAGGGGAGTTTACAGCCCTCGTTATCAGTTTTCTGTGAAGTGTTGGGGTAGGTGGATGATACAGTGAGAGTAGTTTGAAGTTTGTAGTTTTAATTTGTTGTTTTTATGGTTTTTTTTCAATTAGAAAATTGTGCCTATTAAAAAGTGTTGTTACTTTTTCATTTGTTTTTCATATTGTTACTGCTACTTAATGAGCATGAAAATGAGTTACAAATCATTTTCATACACTTTTAAAACATTTCAATACAAGAATATTTAAAAACAATTTTAACAAGACTTTAAAACAAATTTGAAGTGTTTTAATGCAAGTTATTTGACTTCAAACTTTACAAGTTTTGATATCAGCTTTAACACTTTTAAAATTGTTTTAAAATAATTTTAATATGTGTTTTACATCATTACATTAATGCTTGTTTTAATATAAGTTTGAAACATTTTAAAAATTGTTCTGATATAAGTTATTTAACGATCGACATGCAAGTTCGTAATAATTTTAAAATTGTTTTAGTCCTAACAATTTTAAAATTATTTCAAAAAGGTTTTTAACTCGTATTGATATGAAACCGTTGCCAAGTTTCGATGTATTGATAACAGTTTTAATACGAGTATGAACTTATTTTTAGCTCATTTTTTTGCTCATTGGGATTTGAGTAAGTGCGAGAGAACATTGCTGATAAAGAGAAGACTTTAAAACAATTGAATGGATTGTAATTTTGATGTCGAGCTGGTTGTATCCGAGGTGGATATATCCTAACATAGTCCAAATAGTCAAGGTACTCCATGCTGATGTTACCGGCACAAACTCACCCTACACTCCGCACAGTAACAACGCACCTGGCTTACAGAGTAGTATAAAACGGATCTCAACTGATAACGACTGCTCAGCGCTTCTGCTCAGTTTCGTTGGAATGTTTTTTGCCTCAATATCTTCACTCTTTTGCGGAAAGGGGGAGCGGATGTACTTTTCTTATAACGTCAGACTTTAAAGTAGAATTGAATCATAAGTTACAGGGTGTTTTTTTTAAACGCAACCCAAAACTTAATTAATTTTATGGATGACGGATTATTCCCCCCAAGATTCCCAGGGTTGTCCCCACTATAAAATTTTCTTTGGGATACATAAAAATTAAGGGCTACGAAAAAATTTACAGGATATTCAGCACCTCAAAACAAACAAATCAAATTTAATGCAAGAAATTCAAAGACGTACCTTGCAACACGTGTTTAGGAGTTTTATGGAGAGAACACAACTTTGTACAAAAGCCAATTACGGATTGTTTGAACACATATAATGTAAGCTAAATGTAATCAAACTTAAATAATAAGTTGTATAAAATGTAAGGATTAATAAAACAATACTGATTTCATATTTATATGTGCAATATTCAATCTTAAAAATGGGTTGCGTTTAAAAAAAAACACCCTGTATTATTTGCTTAGCTAACGATGTTAAAAGCCGCGATATTTTGTAACTCTGATAAGTATCGTAAAAAATGTTTACAATCCAAAATATGCTTTGTTGAACATAATTTATTATTGGAATGTTGTGAATTTTGTGTGTATTTGCTATTTTTGTCGTAGCTAAATCATACACCATATTTTTAGTTACAAAATTGTATTAAATTATTTATCAACGGAAAATAAATTACTATACCCGAATTTTTATGGCCAATTTGTTTTACATTACCGTTGTTTAGTCAAAATTTTAATTAAAGCAAAGTAACTACGCGATCTCTAGCACAATGTGAACATCAGGAACCAAAAATTAATTTTTTTAAATATTACTTAAGGGTAATGGAATTGTTCGGAATTTAATGACGAATCCAAATATAACAATCGTTTTGTTAAAGTGAAATTAATAAACAAAATAATTAGATAAAACCGACATGATGTTTACTTAGACCTGCCCCCTAGCAGGTCTAACTTAAGAGCCTAAAATCGCCAGTTATGATGACAAAAAAATATTTATTAGGCCCGAACTTGGACTCCCAAAGCCAACTAGATTATCTCTTAGTCGTGAGCCCAAGTCTACTTGACTCCCAAACCCAAAAAAGTTAGGCGCGAGATTATCCCTGCGCCAGTTAGGCTCGAGACCAACTAATACCGAGCTCCCAAACCGATTTTTTGGACGCAAGCCTAAATACTGGATATAACCGGTTCTTAGGCTCGGACTAGCGCTAATACCGAGCTCCCAAACCGCCCCTAAGACACAACTCCCTGAATGTCTCAAATACATCAGCTAACAATAAAACATCGGTTTCCAAATATAAATCATGATATTGTTTTAAATTTTGTATATTAAATTCACTCCAAACTAATTTTGCATGCTCATATTCTTGTTCTGAAATATGCTCTTTAGTTAATGAGCTGAAAAAGGCTTCTATTGGAGGGAGTTGTGTTTCTAAAATTTTTGTGGGACCTGTCATATATTCATATGGAAACACACCTTTGCGTTGTAATAGAGGATGATGTACAAATCGGAAACTATTTAGATTGGAAGCTAACTTATCCAATGATAGAGACAGGAAATTATAAGAATCCAGAAATACTAAATCATCTATAGAAAACGAGATATATTTTTCCATATCTTTCGCGATTACGTTTATTTTATGATTTTTAAGTTTTCCTAAACGTTGCATTATCAAGTGCCCATCATAATTTTTAAGATTATGGAATATTATAGGGATTTTCTTTGTAACTTGATATTGTAAATTACAATTGTTATGGGCAATCCCTCGAAACATCCCTGTTGAGTGATCATGGTCTAATATTTTTAAATCATTTATTGTGAATGGCCCATCACATATGTGGCAATGAGTCGCATTTTGGTGAATTAAATCCAATTCTAGAGAATAATTAAGTGGTATTTTCACTCTTAATTGCTCTTTAATATAGTTATAAATAAGAAATATTTTTTTTAACATATCAACAACATTGTTCCCACTGTACAATTCTTTATGGATTATTCTATGATCCTTAACCACTACTACAAATGAAAATCCACTCGGTATATGCTCATTTTCTACATTTATAAAACACTCAAAATCGGCATATATCACATAAGGCACTTTAATTTCGAATTTATAATTGGTAAATTTTAATATTTTATTTTTAGACATTTATATTCTTTGAGGATTAAAGTTATTGCAATATTTTAAATGAGTGTTTAATCTTTTTTTATTTTAAAATCGTTGCAAACATAAGTAGCAATAGAATTTAGTATGATTATCTTTGGTAGTTCGTAGCAAACGTTTATTGAAATCACGAATCAAACAATAGTGTGTAACACGACCTCTCTGTAATAATAAGAGGTTTACATGGAGTTTTTTAATTTCCTTTGTAATTCTTAATGGATAAATTAGCTTCCCTTCAACCCCATAAACATTGACACTAATTTCATTCTGTCTCTCAAACTTGTCTATGTCAGATAATTTTACTGGATAATGTATATTTTTCATATTTAACTGATTTTCATAGCAGAGATAATTAGAAACCCTACTTGCATTTTCCTCAGCACTATTTCTTGAATAGATAGCGGCTAAAATACACCAGAGAAAACATTTATTATCCTTATTTTTTATATTTAAAATTGCATGTTTTGATTTTAATTCCTTTGGAGTTGGGATGTATGATTTTGGCAAGAATGGTAAATATTTATATACGTGTAACTCCCATAATTTAGTATGGTCATAAACCCATCCTGATCCCTCTGCACTAAATTTTGTAATTGAATTTTCAATTTTCAACAGAGAATCATCAATTTGCTCTTTTATTTGTGTTGTCTCGATTGTTAAATTAGTTAAGCTTCGAAAATTAGCTTCACAATCTTTCTCAACAATAGTTTCACCACCCTCATTCAAAATATATTTAACAAATTTAATTCTTCGCAATAGTAAGTAGAATACCCGCCACTTTGGGTCTAACATGGGCTCTTATGGGGAATAGATTTAACACGGGCTCTTATGGTGAAAAGATTTAACATGGGCTCTTATGGAGATTATATTTAACATTGAGTCTTATGGAGTAATAAATTACTTGAAATGTAACAGTATTTTACTATTGTTAGGTATATAGTGTAATAAATGTGTTTTTATCTTATAATCAATTGTAAATGTTGAGTTGTTGTGTCTTAAATGATCCTTTATTATAGTACAAAATACATTCATAGCAATTTTAATTTACCTTTAACCTTCCTAATTACCTTTAATTAAGTATCAGCATCTCATGTTTTATGTAAACAAAGCAGATGTTTTTAGATCTCAATGCTTTTTAAATGGCAGATATTTTACATTATTTCTTGTGTTCTGGTGAATGTCAAGCAATTTCATTATTTTTCCCTCCATCACGGAATAGAGACCTTTAATCTGAGCTCTCTCCCATCTTTCTATGACTTGCTAGACGCCCACAATTTTGACACAAAAATCGCCTTATGAAATTAAATATATGATTATTACTACTTGAGGTGAAATTTTCCTGGTTATTGCCTGTACCTTTTTTATATTAAAACCACTAAATTATTTTTATAATTTGTTTTATAATAAAGTAGACTGATTATAATGAGTGATATATTTTTGTTATTGGACCCAACAAGTGCCAATGAGAAGGTAGTAGTCTACCCCCCACTTGGGGACCGGAAACAAGATGGCGGCCGTTTCCCGCCAAAATGTCACCGGAAACAAGATGGCGGCGTCTTTTCCCGCCAAAACTCATAACCTCACTTTTGGTTCCCGCCAAAACACATAACCTCACTTCTGCTTCCCGCCAAAACTCATAACCTCACTTTTGTTTCCCGCCAAAATGGCGGACATAACCTATACCCATAGAGTATAACCTCACAGTACATAGAGTGCTATAATATTATGTATGTTGGTTTTGCGCGCCAAAACGGAAAAAAGCGCGGGAGAAACGGAAAAAAGCCCGCCAAACAAAGTTGCCAACTGTAGACAGTGAAAACATTCATATTTATATAAACGACACTATATGTTCTGTCATATTATCCCCTATAATAGTGTTATTATATAAAGTGTAGTTAATTACATAGAGTATTAAAAGACATATGTGTACTATATGGTATGCTGGGTATGTCATATTAGTTCTTTGTAATGTTATAATATATGAAATTTTACTTAAAATTAAATAACTCTGGAATGGGTTAGTTAATATAGCTAAAATTTGGTATTTAGGTACTTCTTAACCTCTTCCACCTTTTCCAAAACCTTATAACCCCCTCTTACCCCTTCCGCCCCCTCTTTTTGTTCTTTTTCTTCTCAAATATGCTTAAAAATATATAAAATTGTCGATATCTCGAAAACGGTTGGTCCTAGAGCAATTTTGGGCCCAAAAATCGACCCTCCGGGCACCCAACCTCATGGGGCATATGACCATACCGAAAAACATTTGTAAAGTGGTTTGCATTTACCAAAAATGTAGGGGTAAATACCTGGCTCATATGAGTCTATCTACCAGTGGAGTTTTGCCTCTAAGAAGTATAGTATAAAAGAATTTATCTATAATAAATAAATGTTTTAGATAAAATACAATAGTCAGGTTAAGTTAGGATAAAATAGGCCAGGTTAAGTTAGGTTAAAATAGGTCAGGTTAAGTTAGGTTAAAAGAGGTCAGGTTGAGTTAGGTTTAAAATGGGTCAAGTTAAGTTAGGTTTGACGGCGGCGGTCGGTCAAACCGAGACTTGGCATTGAAGCCGCCAATGAAATATTAATTAGTATTGCTGTTATTGCTGATGCCAAGTCTCGGTTTGACCGACCGCCGCCGTCAAACCTAACTTAACCTGACCTATTTTAAACCTAACTCAACCTGACCTCTTTTAACCTAACTTAACCTGACCTATTTTAACCTAACTTAACCTGGCCTATTTTATCCTAACTTAACCTGACTATTGTATTTTATTTAAAACATTTATTTATTATAGATAAATTCTTTTATACTATACTTCTTAGAGGCAAAACTCCATTGGTAGATAGACTCATATGAGCCAGGTTCTTTAGCAAGTACTGTATGAGATTAGATATTCAAAGAGAGCACCGATTCGGTGCTCTCTACTTCCGGTCTATTGCCTTATATCTTTGGCTTTACTCATGGACTACTTTTACCACAAATAATAATACAGAGACTAACCAACTGAATAAATCAACTTGATTTTACTAAAACTTTTAGCTTAATATCCACTTACTTTGAAGAAATTCCTGTGCACACCTAACATATACCATTCAAAAGTAAAACGTCATAGGCAGATAGTCTCATAAAAGTCGGGTTCACTAACAAACACTGTAAAATATACGATAATCAAAGGGAGCACCGAACCGGTGCTCCCTTCTTCCGGTCCGTACGAAACACAATGACTACCGGTTAGCCGCCATGACATAACTCGAGTTAGACACGAACTCGTACGGAGATTACCGAACTTACACGAACTCAGATCCTAACGAATCAACAACTCGGAAAACTGCAACCCTATTGGTTCAGTTCGAGTCAGAAACTAACTCGTCTGGGGATAGATAAAAACATTAAGTGACACAAGTCAGGTCCATTAATAAATAAATATATTTGATAGTTTAAAGGGGAATGATATTTTTCTCCTTTACATAATCATAAACTGACAATAGACAATTTTTCATTATCTCTCAACCCCGTCTGATAGACGGGGTTTTCATGGTCAAGTTAGGTAAAAATAAACGCAAAGCATACGCAAAGCATTCACAAACGCATCACGCAAACGCAAACGCACATACAAACGCATATTCAAACACATATGTAATAGCAAACACACACATATGCAAACTCAAATGCAAACATAAACACACATGCAAACGCATATGCGAACACAAACATGCAAACGCAAACGCATATGCAAACGCACATTGAAGAGAGCACCGTTTCAGTGCTCTTTTCAGAAAAGCAATATCTAAAGCCATCCCACAATAACTTTAGCTCAACACTTCTAAGTCAACACATTTTTAGGGCCCACGTTTCCACACCACGGTAAGCCTTTATGGCTATGCCGTAGGGGCCTCGGCGCACTCTTTTTGTTAACCCAGAGCATCCCCTGTAGGCCTAACCTCTGGGGTGAGGATAGAACCATTAGTTCTATCTCTCACGGTAATGTTGAAAATTTTGAACGTTCAGTTTCCACACCACGGTAGGTCGTAACCAGGCCGTATGGACGCCGGCGCGTTTTTTATTATAGTGAGTTCCCCAGTAGGCCTAGTCTCACTTTTTTAACCCACTGCCCCATCCATCGCAGTGAGTCGTGAGAGCCATTCCATAACAATTTGCTGCCTCCGAAATATTTTTTGTATTTTATATGTTTATATTTTTTTTGTTCTTCTGTTGGTCTGTTCATTGTGTATGAGGTTTAAGGTAGTGACTTTGTCCTCTACCCGTATCTCTCTCCATTTACTGAGACCAACAGAGGATCTTTATATTTTTTGACTCAAACAATTGATTTTACATTCTATAAACCTAACAAAGCTTAGTAAGAGAGCTCTTTGAAATCTAACAATATCCCACCGGGCATATTAATTGAATGACCCAGAATTTTTAAAGTTCTGAGCCAAACTATTAACTTTGCCCACCACATTCACACACCATTCAGGTTTACGGGTTTTTACACCGCGCCAGGGACCTTCATTCAGGCTTACGGGCTTTTACGCCGCGCCAGTGACCTCCATACACACCGGGCTGTTCAAAGGTGTAGCCTAGACCCTCCTCGGATCTAGGAGCCACAGTCTACTAGGCCCTTCATCACATTCACACCGGGCTGTTCAAAGGTGTAGCCTAGATCCTCCTCGGATCTAGGCGCCACAATCTACTAGGCCCTTGTCTGTGGCAGACGCGGGAAATCATTTTCTACGGCAATTAAGCCAACCCGCCATCCACATATGGACTTACCAGGGGTTAGCCCCGCCAAAATGTGGGTGTCTGTCCACAGAACAGAAGCTTTCAAGACTCAGCCTTACTAACTTCTCACATACACACTCACACTCATACAGTGGGATACATTAGATTTGTTTAAGATAACTTTGAATCTTTAATATCGGTAAATGGAAGATAAAACTTCTTCGGAAACAGTCTTTTTACCAGCTCTCTTGCTTCAGGATTAGGAGAACGTAAAATCAAAGTTAGTAATCCAGATTCATCAACAAAATAGGTTCTACCATCATGTTTTTTGAGACCTTGTTTTTGGGTCTCTGGAAATTCTTTAAAAATCTTTATACTGTTACCATTTAAAGAAGATTTAATCCCCCGTCTAACCTCAAGATGCCCCAAGGCTTTAGCTATATCCTTAGCTTTAAACCAAGGGTTACCTTCACTATCAAACAATACCAAGACTAAATGTTCATTAAGATTACAATATTTAGCAGGCATTATAAAACAATTAAGGAGACACTTAAACTGTTAATATCTTGTCAACGCGTCTGCTCAGGAGCACTGTCCAAGACAGAATGACCTCAGTATTGAGAACAAGATGTTTATACATTACATTTAAGGGTTACTGCACTCATCTAGGATGTAAGGTAGCAGCTAGGAACAGTAACAACAGTTACTTCCAAAGTTATAATATCTGATAGTGTCTTAACTTGAGAAAATATTTTTTCAAAATGATAATCAAAAACTGCCGGTGTTAGTTTGTTTAGCTGTAAAAATGGAATATTTCCTGAGGTATCACCATGGTTGATTGTTATTTGTATAAAAGCTTTAGATGTCAAATTCTGTGTTATATGACATACTATTTGTTCTGAAAATGTCAAAGGCCATTCAAAAACATCTATTGAACCTGTTAACTGAAACTTATATTCTGTACAGGTCAAACAAAATTTAGAGTTTTCCTTTAGCTTTGTCTTGGACAAAAATTTCAAAAAGACTGCCATGGCAAATACAAGTATATTATTATAGCAACAGAGCAGCTCTAGTACATCCGTTCAGTACCACAGCTAAAAACAGACTAACATTTTGGAGCATGTGTTAAGAGGTATATGAGCTCTATGTTTGGTGGTGTATATGCCTGGTTTTTGTTACTGTATTCTTTGTTTTTTGTATCCATAAGGCACAGTATCATATCCATCAACTAATTTCCTTTTTGAACCAGTAATTTTAAACATTTTTGTTTCATTGGTAGTTACAACATTTTCGTCTTTAGTTCTCCTGATTCTACTCTCATGAATTTCTATAATTTGAGGAACTTCACTGAGAACCATATCTTTCAATGTCTTAAAGTTTAGTAATTTAGATGTTTTTAAATTCAATGTTAAACCCTTTATTTTACAGACTGAGACAAGGGCTTGCTTGTTAGTTGACCAGACAAGATAGGCGTAGGTTTTAGGTCCCCCAGAGACAAACTCAGTTATATATGAACCTGGGCCATACTCTGCTAGTTCATCTGTCATTTCCCCAAGGTAATCTCCTGTAGGAACTCTGTACATACCTTCCCGGAAGTAATAAATACAACTGTCGGTATCATAGTATAAGACCTGGTCTCCTAAAGCTTCTAAATATTCATATAATTTCAATCTGGCATGAGCTGTAGTGTAGGCTGCAATTACAACATTAACAGTTTTCAATGTCTCCCTAGCCTCATCTAAGTTTTTCCAGTTGACTAATACTACTTCTTCATTAATAGCTTCAATAAATCTAACTACACTTCCAAGCTGAGTAAACAATGCAAATAAATCTTTAGAGTTTCTAACAAGTGAAGTTTTTTCCATGTTCTCTCTCTGCCCAAATTTTCCCCAAAATGAATTTAGCATAAGCTTCGCAAGTGATCTCAAACCCCCATTCTTAATAATTTTGTCCTTTTCCAATTGAACCCCTTCATGCTCTAAGAACTTGGAGACATATAAGTCTTTGTCTTCTTCAGTTTTACACCATTCTGGAAACCCTGATGCCTCTTGTTTTAGCTTTAAAAATTTATTTATAAAGTCAGTGAACAACCCTGCTTTCTCAAAAGTCACCATCTGATACTCCCACAGTTCATACGTGTCTAATATTACATAGCCTTTTTCTACTGCTTTTCTAATTTCATCCATAGTCCAGGTACCCACTAAAGCTCTCTCCTCACACTCATGAACACAATCACCTTGATTTGAAGTTTCCTCACAAGTCCTACATAGTACAAACATCAATTTATCATTCATCTTTGCAGGGAGTACAGGATGATAAAGATTGAAAGGAGGTAAGATCTTACATTTCATTAAACCATCCACTTCAAGACCTCTTTCTAAGCATTCTTTATT
Organism: Flexamia atlantica; assembly: GCA_035578135.1. NCBI lineage: Eukaryota > Metazoa > Arthropoda > Insecta > Hemiptera > Cicadellidae > Flexamia > Flexamia atlantica. The sequence goes on along the minus strand of JAQJVK010000017.1, from coordinate 8,747,732 downwards.
TCCAATGTAAATCTTTGGATGGCCTACAGGATATTTACAATATTTATTTACATAAGGGTACAAAGAGCAAACATCTACATACTGGATTGTCTCTCCCTCTTTACACTTGTAATATGATTTTATGTTGTCTGTCCTACCCCCAAAAAATGCATCTCTAGCATTTAATGGTAAAGTGTTTAGAATAGAAAGTTTATCCAAATGATTTAGTTTGTGTTCTTTCTTTAAATTGTTAAAGTCACACTCCCACATCTCTACAACTTCCCCAAGCTTTTCAATTTTAGATTTGGTTTTCTCATAACGCAAATGTAAAGTATCAGAGGGATCCTCCTTCAAAGGAGCCTCTCTGTTGTAAGGAAAGCATTTGGGGCATCCATGCCAATAGCACCCATGAAATTCATAAATATTCTTCCCGTCAAACCTATCAACCTTCAACCCATTAATTTTGACTTCCCTCCCTCTGCCTGCATGTTGAATTTTCACCCCACGCCTTTCCTCTTCCCAAGTTAACCATTGTAAAGCCAATGCTGATTGATTGTCAGTTAGTCTATAACCATTTTTAGGGATCAAGCCAATAGTATTAGGTTTTAAAAAGTTACGGCGAAAAACCAAGTTACATGCACTTGCTATCGTAATTGATTCTAGAAATGGGTCAACATTACACTGTTCAAGAAGTAAGGCTCTAAATTTAATACAGGCTTGAGCTAAGATTTCAACATCTGAGATACAATACTCCAAGATTTCTTTTTGAAAATCAAACACATAATTTTCAGCTACTCTTTCATCATACCATTTCTCAAAGTCATTGTAATTTTTCTCAAACATGGTCTCAGGACAATAGTACTTTTTGTCAGGCATAGGGCCCACATAGTTCTGGTTTGCTAGGGTGTTAAAAAGGTGAGGAAAGTAGCCCTTCTTTCTCTCGGGAGGTAGGTCAAAAGCTTTAGGGAGTGCAGAAAGAGACATAGGAAAGTAGCTCAATGAATCAACAAACCTCACATTATCTACTTCAATCAGTATTAACTTTGTTCCCCGGGGAGTGATGTTTGGTGTAAACTTGGTTTCTTCTATGATATACTTTAAAATAAACTGAAAGTCAAAACCTTGTCCATTATGGGCAATTACACAAACATGTTTAAACTGTTTCCTCACTGTCATTACATAGTTCATAAACTCCTTAACAGGGTCTTTTTCAAATACTTTTTGTCTCTCTGAGCAAGTTTCACACTCTCCTCCATTGATACACTTAAAACAATACTGTTGAGACACACATAAGTTAACCTTGTGAACATTTTTACTAGGATCTGAGACCAAAGTCTCATCCTGTCTTGTTTCAAAATCAAAGAAAATAAAGAGAAAGTCTCGGTTCTTTGGACTTCTCCGGTCAACTTGTATATAACACTGATGTTTGGGGTCTTTAAAAGCACCACATGGATTACAATAAACCTCTCCACAAACATGAACATCTTTACGTTTAGTCGGAAAAACTAACTTTTTACAATGTTGGCAAAGCTGTATAGTCTTACAAATCTGTCCTTGGTGAGCTATAAAACACCGTTCATTCTTGAAAAACCGTTTGCAAAACCGGCATGTTACGCCTCCATGTTCAAGCTTACAAGGAGGGGAAATTGAATGGCAGGAAGAACAGCAATTTGTACACCTATGCTCACCCTTATGGTCATAGGGGATATGACAAGCTTCACAAAAATATCTACATACAAATGCAGCAGTTAAATTAGTAATGACATTGTAGTGACCATCATGAAACAAAAGGTTAATTTTAAATTTTGCATCATCATTTCCACCAACAAAATATACTTCTCTACCTTTACTGTCATAATTATACACTGTTATTCTGTACTTTTTCAGATGAGCCTGGAATTTCTCTAATTCAGGGATACCAGCTCCTCCCTCTGGTATTTCAACTTGAGACTTAGCCATAAGTTTCTTAGCTCTTAAAGTCTGCCTCAATCCTTTGTCCTTACGAACAGCATAGATTTGGGGATCATTTTTAGCATAAGCCTTGCCTACAACTATAGCTCTAGGGAGACATAAGTTATCTCTGTTATTAATTACTACTATCCCCTTTCTTGCTTTACACTCTTCCTCAAAACTATTAAAGAGACCAGGCCTTACTCTACCTTTTCCAACAGGGACATTTACCCTTGAAACATCTACTCTAAAAGTATCGGATGAGGTAATGTTTCCAGAGTTACTTTGAAGTATTCCCCCAAAAATCTGCCAAATATCATCACTGGTTACTTCAGAGGCTAACCGCATGCCAGTATACCCTGGCTCCTTACTTTTCAAATTAATAGACATTAATTTAAAACCTAGATAGTCTGTAGGGGAAGCTTTAGCTTTCTCCCTTTCAACAATTTTATCAAGTCCTTTACGGATCCAATCAAACTCAGATACACCTTTTGGGGGTTTGGTAAACTTAAAAGCAGTACTAAGCCCATAAAGTCTAAATTTTTTATTATAAGTTTCTTCTTCACCAATAAAAACAATTGGTTCCTTAGTTAGAGAACTCTTCTTAGAAACAGACTGCATTATTTAAAGTTAATAAAAACAAATACAGCTATTAATAAAATCAGGCAAATACACCAACCTTAAAAGATTATAAAAAGTCAGATTTAAAAGTATACTTAAATTTATGCAACTCAAAAGTAAGTATGTTATCTCAATATCAAGAACAGAGCAAAGAATGTCTACACTGTACTGCAGTCTAGAGCAGAATGAAGAACTGAGCTAATGGTAACAGGTATATGAGGTAGTACGTATCGTACAGAAATCGGTGACTACACAAGTCAAAAGGACAACTGTACATGTCAATGCTAGTAAACTAACTAACCAAATCAAAAGAACAGCTGTGCATGTTAATACAAGGTGGCTAACTGCACAATCCAAAAGAACAACTATATATGTTAATACAAGAAGGTTAACTACATGAGTGAAAAAGACTGCTGTGCATGTCAATACATGTAAGATAACTACTAAAATCAAAAGAACAACTACACATGTCAATGCTAGTAAACTGACTACACAAATCAAAAGGACAACCATTTAAAAACTACAAGAGCAAAGTTAATTATTAAATATCCATTTCCTTTATGGACAATAAATATTAATTTTCCCATTAATATTTAAATTAATGTCTTAATACCTCAATATATGATAAAAAAGTACAGACTAAGGTAGCAAAGACTCAAATGTACCCATATACAAGTTTTAAATAAAATTCAATAATTAGTTTCTAAGCTATAGCATTTTAATTTTTGCCCCTTCAATTTCTGTGATGCAACCCGCATCACCCAGTTTAAGCCTTAGCATAAGTTGACATGTCCCTATACACCAAGTTACATCAATATCCATCACCTAATTCGTAAGATATTAAATTTTTAAATGTAGCCCCTTCAATTTTCTAGATACTCACCCGCACTACAGGGTATAAGTATGTTTCAAATTATAGCAGAAGTTAACAGGTATCCACATACCAAGTTTCATTAATTTTGGTCTAGTAGTTCCTAAGCTATTAAATTTTAGATTTTTACATGATAATTACCCCTTCATTTTTGGTCGATGCAAACCACTTTACAAAAGTTAAGTTTTCTTAGTATGGTCATATGCCCCGTGATGTCGGATGTCCAGAGGGTCGATTTTTGGGTCCAAAATTGCTCTAGGACCAACCGTTTTCGAGATATCGACGATTTTATATATTTTTTATCAAATTTAAGAAGAAAAAGAAGAAAAAGAGGGGTGGGGTGGGGTGGGAGGGGGTTTAAGGTTTTGGAAAAGGTGGAAGAGGTTGAGAAGTACCTAAGTACCAAATTTTATTGCATTCGGACTAGCAGTTTTTGAGTTATTAAACTTTACATTTTTACATGGTATTTACCCCTACATTTTTGGTAAATGCAAACCACTTTACAAATGTTAAGTTTTTTCGGTATGGTCATATGCCCCATGAGGTTTGATGTCCGGAGGGTCGATTTTTGGGCCCAAAATTGCTCTAGGACCAACCGTTTTCGAGATATCGACAATTTTATATATTTTTAAGCATATTTGAGAAGAAAAAGAACAAAAAGAGGGGGCGGAAGGGGTAAGAGGGGGTTATAAGGTTTTGGAAAAGGTGGAAGAGGTTAAGAAGTACCTAAATACCAAATTTTAGCTATATTAACTAACCCATTCCAGAGTTATTTAATTTTAAGTAAAATTTCATATAATATTATAACATTACAAAGAACTAATATGACATACCCAGCATACCATATAGTACACATATGTCTTTTAATACTCTATGTAATTAACTACACTTTATATAATAACACTATTATAGGGGATAATATGACAGAACATATAGTGTCGTTTATATAAATATGAATGTTTTCACTGTCTACAGTTGGCAACACTGTTTGGCGGGCTTTTTTCCGTTTCTCCCGCGCTTTTTTCCGTTTTGGCGCGCAAAACCAACATACATAATATTATAGCACTCTATGTACTGTGAGGTTATACTCTATGGGTATAGGTTATGTCCGCCATTTTGGCGGGAAACAAAAGTGAGGTTATGAGTTTTGGCGGGAAGCAGAAGTGAGGTTATGTATTTTGGCGGGAACCAAAAGTGAGGTTATGAGTTTTGGCGGGAAAAGACGCCGCCATCTTCTTCCCGGTCCCCAAGTGGGGGGTAGACTACTACCTTCTCATTGGCACTTGTTGGGTCCAATAACAAAAATATATCACTCATTATAATCAGTCTACTTTATTATAAAACAAATTATAAAAATAATTTAGTGGTTTTAATATAAAAAAGGTACAGGCAATAACCAGGAAAATTTCACCTCAAGTAGTAATAATCATATATTTAATTTCATAAGGCGATTTTTGTGTCAAAATTGTGGGCGTCTAGCAAGTCATAGAAAGATGGGAGAGAGCTCAGATTAAAGGTCTCTATTCCGTGATGGAGGGAAAAATAATGAAATTGCTTGACATTCACCAGAACACAAGAAATAATGTAAAATATCTGCCATTTAAAAAGCATTGAGATCTAAAAACATCTGCTTTGTTTACATAAAACATGAGATGCTGATACTTAATTAAAGGTAAGTAGGAAGGTTAAAGGTAAATTAAAATTGCTATGAATGTATTTTGTACTATAATAAAGGATCATTTAAGACACAACAACTCAACATTTACAATTGATTATAAGATAAAAACACATTTATTACACTATATACCTAACAATAGTAAAATACTGTTACATTTCAAGTAATTTATTACTCCATAAGACTCAATGTTAAATAAAATCTCCATAAGAGCCCATGTTAAATCTTTTCTCCATAAGAGCCCGTGTTAAATCTATTCCCCATAAGAGCCCATGTTAGACCCAAAGTGGCGGGTATTCTACTTACTATTGCGAAGAATTAAATTTGTTAAATATATTTTGAATGAGGGTGGTGAAACTATTGTTGAGAAAGATTGTGAAGCTAATTTTCGAAGCTTAACTAATTTAACAATCGAGACAACACAAATAAAAGAGCAAATTGATGATTCTCTGTTGAAAATTGAAAATTCAATTACAAAATTTAGTGCAGAGGGATCAGGATGGGTTTATGACCATACTAAATTATGGGAGTTACACGTATATAAATATTTACCATTCTTGCCAAAATCATACATCCCAACTCCAAAGGAATTAAAATCAAAACATGCAATTTTAAATATAAAAAATAAGGATAATAAATGTTTTCTCTGGTGTATTTTAGCCGCTATCTATTCAAGAAATAGTGCTGAGGAATGATTGATTGGGCAGTGGGGATAGACTCAAGAGGTCCTAGCACGTCAACCGAGGCTTATTGTGCTCCCCTAGTCTACTAGATTGGCAGCCCTACGTCTGTGCCTTCAACGAGGCTTAGGAGCTTCTTACCAATGCTAGCATCTTTCACTTCACCTGGTTGTTGAAGACCAAAAAGGGCTCTTCTCCTTGCCCCCAGTCTTTCACACTCCAAGATGATATGACTTGCAGTCTCAACAGAGCTGCCGCAAAGTCGACACTCCGGTTCATCGTGAGTGATACCCAGAGTGAAGAGATGTTTCCTGAAATGGCCGTGTCCAGTGAACAGGGCAATTACCCGCCTAACCTGTTTCCTACCCAGACTCAACAGCCAGCTGGTGAACAGGGCAGAGCTCTCAGGTAGCAGCTTTTTGCCGAGTGATTGGCCAGGATAGTTGCACCATCGAACGCGGTGCTGATCCTTAGCCCAGTTGTCGATGACGATGTGGGCGGTAGCCCTACTAATGCCACAGCATGGCTCTGGGCCATAGAATGGCATTTCCGCTCCCGCTTTGGCGAGTTTGTCAGCATTCTCGTTGCCCTCAACGCCTATATGGCCTGGTACCCAACCGAGAAGCACAAAATTTTGTTTACCTAGGTCGCAGAGGGCGTTAAAACACTCCCACACCAGTTTTGAGGTGATCTCATTAGAGTCAAGTGCCTTAAGAGCGGCCTGACTGTCTGACAAGATCACAATTTGTCTGCCCTGAAGGCCCCTTGCGAGGCCTAACTTGGCGCATGAAAGAATACCAAAGATTTCTGCTTGAAAAATAGTACAGTGAGCCCCCAGACTTGCTGAAATCGCAGTTCCAGTAGCTTTACCATACACCCCAAAACCGGATGAGCCTCGAAGAAGAGAACCGTCTGTGTACCAGACAAGTCTCCCTCTGCCTGAATACGGCATTATTCCGGCCACCCAGTCGTTCCTGGAAAGAAATTCCACAGAAAAAGGTTTGTAGAAAATAACCTCTGTACTCATGACATCCGAGATCATGTCGAGCACGGGGTCATTAGCCACAAGTTTGATGATGGAGGTATGACCAGTTATGGAGTGGCCTTCCCTCCACAAATTGGCAATCCTATGTCGGTAGGCTGTCTTGCGTGCCGAGGAAAATGCAAGTAGGGTTTCTAATTATCTCTGCTATGAAAATCAGTTAAATATGAAAAATATACATTATCCAGTAAAATTATCTGACATAGACAAGTTTGAGAGACAGAATGAAATTAGTGTCAATGTTTATGGGGTTGAAGGGAAGCTAATTTATCCATTAAGAATTACAAAGGAAATTAAAAAAACTCCATGTAAACCTCTTATTATTACAGAGAGGTCGTGTTACACACTATTGTTTGATTCGTGATTTCAATAAACGTTTGCTACGAACTACCAAAGATAATCATACTAAATTCTATTGCTACTTATGTTTGCAACGATTTTAAAATAAAAAAAGATTAAACACTCATTTAAAATATTGCAATAACTTTAATCCTCAAAGAATATAAATGTCTAAAAATAAAATATTAAAATTTACCAATTATAAATTCGAAATTAAAGTGCCTTATGTGATATATGCCGATTTTGAGTGTTTTATAAATGTAGAAAATGAGCATATACCGAGTGGATTTTCATTTGTAGTAGTAGTTAAGGATCATAGAATAATCCATAAAGAATTGTACAGTGGGAATAATGTTGTTGATATGTTAAAAAAAAATTTCTTATTTATAACTATATTAAAGAGCAATTAAGAGTGAAAATACCACTTAATTATTCTCTAATTATTATTCATTATTAATTATTAATTATTATTCTCTAAATTCACTAATTAATTTAACAATTTTTTACAAAATTTTGAAAAATATTATGTATATTTTAAAAATGGCAAATGGAATTACTTATTCTACAATCATTAGAAGAAAAAAAATTTATAATGAAAATAATTTAAATGTAAACATAATTTAAATTTAAAATTTAAATGTAAATGTTTTTAAAATAGCAAATTAAATTACTTCTATTAACAATAGTTATTCTACAACCATACCTTTTTAAAAAAAATTTACAAATTAATTCACAAATTAATTTAAAAATATACATTATATTTTTAAAATGTCAAATTAAATTACTTCTATTAACAATAGTTATTCTACAATCATACCTTTTTTAAAAAATTCCAAATTAATTCACAAATTAATTTAAAAATAAACATTATATTTTTAAAATGTCAAATTAAATTACTTCTATTAACAATAGTTATTCTACAATCATACCTTTTTAAAAAAAACTTTACAAATTAATTCACAAATTAATTTAAAAATATACATTATATTTTTAAAATGTCAAATTAAATTACTTCTATTAACAATAGTTATTCTACAATCATACCTTTTTAAAAAAAATTTACAAATTAATTCACAAATTAATTTAAAAATATACATAATATTTTTAAAATGGCAAATTAAAATTAATTTTTTCAGACAACTTTATAATTTTATATTTAAAAATATACTGTAGGGTTAAGAATAACATATACCGCATATAAATGTACTCACATACCCAAATAATAGCCAGATCTTAGGCGGGTTCAGGGGTCGGTCCAAAAACTGAACCTTCGGACGTCAAAACCATTTGACCGAAAACTTTTAAAATTTTGGGCCATTTTTTCCAGTTGTGGGTTTGGTGACGTTTCTTTCTGGTTTTGTCACTACTCGGCACCGCACTCGCATTTGTCTGTTTCTCTTAAAAGGTTACACTTAGCGTCGCTACATAATAACGAGTATTATATTCACCAGTATTTCAAGCAAAATCAAGTAAAATTATAACCACGCATTATAATTTTGCTTGAAACAGCATTTGGAAACATGTTGGTTTTAAAACGTCAGTGGTAAACGTTTTATACCATGTAGGCCCTAAACGATAAACTAATGATAAACACAGTATTTTTTGTAGAGTCTGGTCGTTGATTTTTGCTGATTTTGCATCAGTAATCTTTAACTTGAACTGAGACGCCGCCACTGGTCTGACACTTAAATGGAGCCAAGTGGTAAGCTTATTGGAGCGGGTTTGTTCGAAGCACTTTAGTTAGATGTCGTTGTAAAAACATGGTTTTCTTCTTCACTGAATCAGCCAATCAAAACCACGATAACGATCTGCTAACTTCCTATTCCGTTTCCCCTGATTTTCTGTCACGACGCGACGTGTACACAACCAACGAGTTGGAATTAATTTGAGTGTGGGAAAATACCTAAAGTACAACAACAACAACTTGCCACTAGTGCAAGTTGTTTCGGAATACCGTCCTGAGTGATTCATATTGTGCTTAAAGCGATTGATAAAAAATAAATACATAGATGTTTACATAAAAGCACTTACGGTAATAAAAATTAACTAAATTAATTTTGACTAAGTGCTTTTATGTAAACATCTACGTATTTATTTTCTATCAATCGCTTTAAGCACAATATAAATCACTCAGTACAGTACGGTATTTCGCGAAACAACTTGCACTAGCGGCAAACGTAATTAATCAATTTAATCTAAACAAATCGGTAAAGTCATTAAAATTGAAAGTCCAGCAAACAAAACAAGAAAACGAAAATATAAAAACAAAGCAGACGACGACGATCGATCTATCGCATCGACGACGATCGATATATCGCATCGATCTTTTTAGTTCGCAGCACTTTTATCAGATAGCGCTGCTGTTCCCTAACCACCGAGTTAACATGGAAGTGCCAACTCTTTACGAAGTTCATTATTACTCTATGACGCCGCGGCGCCGGCCATATCCACTCACACATTTCTAGAACGGTCTGATAACTGCACGAATCAAATCTAGCAATGTAACTATCGGAAATTATTTACTTTCACACTGCCTTTGAACGAAGGTAGGCTAAGTAAATTTATATTATTCATTATAAAGAGATAAATCATTATTTGAAAAATTCTACTATATTTTAAAATGCTGAAATCTGCATTGGCAGAGTGTAATTTTCCTGCCAACAATAAGATGCAGAAAACAGATGTTTCTGTCTATTATGATATAATATTATATTACGGTACATTACTGGCCCGGTAAGTACCGTTTTACCTTGCGAGCACGATAGTTCCTGCGCGAGGCAGAGGCGAGTGCGGGATTTTCATGCGAGTACGAAAAACCGCATAAACCGCATGAAACCGGTAAAACTTGCCGGGTGTGTGACATACGATCACATCATACTACTCAGAAAAAACATATTTTTAATCATAACGTATTCCTTGCTTAAACTATTTAGTTTCTCATTTCTCAATTCTTCAAACCCAGCCCATAATAAACAAACAAATAATTGTACTGCCACCAGTGTTACCACTAAATATCTCTGAAGTAACTAATAAACATCATGAATTTAAACGTTGGTTTACTGCAACCAGCTGATTGTTTCGATTGTTGACTTCCGTTATTTCTGTTTCCTAGTGCACGGTAAATTTACTGTGCACTGCACGGTAAATTTATCGTATAGTGATCGGCAAAGAGTAACTTTGCAGCCAAGAGTTAAGCACAGAAAACAGATGTTTCTGTGTAGCATGATGTAAAAACCTTAAACGCTCAACCTTAATGAATAAAAGGGTAATATGTTCATATGAATTATGTGACATTAATTTTAGGTTAGACTATAAAATGTAAAACCACTAGGGAGAAATGATAAGCAAATCCTTATTAGAACAACAATTTAGCTGCCCACTGAATAAGACAACGGCAAAACAGTAACTTATATTCAATAGATATTGTCAATTCATTCTTTACTCGTATTTTCTCAACATCATAGCCTCAGATGATAAGAAATCATTAAATGAATCATGCATCATGCATCGAGACCACAAGGCTGGTGCCATGAACTCGGCTATCAGTCCTCGGCTACCGTGCGGAGACAATTATTTACGGAATCCCCTGTGTAAAGACTTCCGCTACTGCACCTGCATTCAAATATTTTTTTATTTACTTACACTTAACATTGCTACTTAATATCGGCGATATTGCATAATAATGTATTTTCTGACCACTGGGGTAATGGGGGTTGCCCAACTGAGTGCGGTGGTCGCACAGGGTCTCTCAAGGCATACCCCCAACTGAGAACAATGGTCCAATTCGGCTTTAAAAGCTCTGACAGCTAAGCATTTGCTTTATTGGAGGATTGAATAAACCATCAAAATTAATCTTCCATCGATCTTTGGCTTTCCAATTATAAAAATTTGTGAAAATTCAGCCCTTTTCCTAGCAAATAAATAAATTCAAATAAAATAGGTATATAAATTCTTTATTTTCCATATTGTACATTACAATATTGCAATACATTGCAGGTCTTAATAACATATACAAATCGCAATTGCAAAGAAGGGAACCTTACTAACAAGTACAAAACGGATAGCCACCTGTAGATGCTACAGGTGGCTGTGTGGAGGTGGCACCACGTTACAACATGTGTTGTGTGTCAGGACGCCCGTGAACATAAAGTAAACATTATTCAAGACAAATGCTACTGTTTTTTAATAAACAATAGCGTACATACAATAGTGCCCAACTTAAAACACTAAGATCAACAACATGTTTCAAACATGAACAATCTCAATCTTTTCTGATGTTGATACCAACAAAACGGATCGCTTTTATTTTTTTTAAATAAAACTTAAAAAGTATATCAGTTAAACACCGGATTTAACTTTAATTTGAACGTTTCGTTTCATTTCTTAACTTAACGCATGAGAAATTTGTAACAATTATAAAATAAAATAAGTGTCGGTTTCTTTAACTCAGTTTGAACAATGTTTAAATCAAACCAGATTATTTTTAATTAAAACACATTGAATTCAATCCAAAACAATATCATATATTTTACAGTGAAAATAATCTGGTTTAACTTAACCTAGTTTAAACTGAGCTGGAGAAACCGACCCTAAGCGATCAAAATTATTCCTAAGCCAAGTAAAATCTCTACCGCATTTTTTCAGCAAACCATTAACAAATTAGGGAAGAAAAAAAGGTTTTATACAATCATAAAGAGATTTGAACAAATTAATGAAAAAAATAGAAATAGAACAAGAAAACAAGGGAAATAGGCCTATGATACATTTACTATCTATAAATGAAAACATTTTAAAATCTACAATATTTCAAAGGTTATAATTATTTATTGCACTATTGATTTTCAGGCACCCTCATAAATACCGTGTCAAAAAACTATCACAACAAATAAATAAGTGCGAAAGATTTTATCGTGAATAGGGGTCAGGATAAAATTTAAATTATTTAAACAACCACGCTATTGCGCATTACTATTGCTATTGCTATTGTGAACCATACAAAGGTGGAGAACTTTGTCTTTCCCTCATTCTTTTTCCTTTGCCTTCTCTTTTAACATAAAATGAGGCCTTCTTAATGATTTTAAAACTACTTTTGATCCCTTCTCTAAAACAGGATTGAATTGTTTGCAATTTAGCTAATCTTTTTAAATATTTAGCGTTGGTTTGCTTTCTGGGGGGAAACGGTGTTCATTATGACATAACTTGACACATAGAACTTGAACTTGGCCTCAAGTGCCTCCACAAAGACAGAAATGTCGGGATGGGGTGCATTGAAACGTTTCCCATTGGCCGGGAGAGGAAGGAAGTGATAGGCGAGCGTTCGTCGTCCTGTCTTGCGACAAATTTGTAGAGGCCCACTCGCCCACAGCACAGGTGGAAAGCGGCATTGCTCCTGGACCAGGTAGTCGGTGAACTCGACCCCTTAGCAGGGACTGTAGCCATAATGTCTTAGTGTACGCGTCTTTGACTTCGGCTGCATCCAGGAGGCTACTTCATATTTTAAATGTGTAGACTTATATTTGATAAAAATAATCGTAAGGAAAAACGTTGATACTATGTAACCGTTGACCTCCTGGCTGCGCCGAACTTCAATTTCGTGGGAGCAATGAAACGCAACTAGTCACGTGGGTTCGAATTAATTTTATTTGTAGTTTCAAATTACCGAGTCAATATTTTACAGATCAAATTATTTTACAATTCAACTTCGAATCTAAATCACAATAGAAAAAACAATAGAAAAAGAGGGCCAAATTAATTAGTAATTTAACTCGCGTAGCATAGCTGAGGGCCATTGACCGCGGCAGGCCGCGCACGCGTGACTACTTCGGCTGCGTCTCGACGGGGACTGATCGCTTCAGCGTGCTGAGTGCCCGTAAGAAAGGCTGCGGCCGAGGCTACGGCGCCCGCTTAGAGGCTACACCCTCTGTACGGTGCTGCGCCCCGACGATAACTTAGTGCATAATTAAAGCTGAAACACTGCCAGCGACCGTCGTCTGCCCGGCACGTGTTGCTGATTCTGGCAGTTAATTTGGGGTCAGGCTAGAATTCTTGGTATTTCGGGTCACTTGGTGTCACTGGAATATTTCGTTGTGAGGAGCTTATGAGGAAATGATTGACTGTTAATTTAGTTACTTACTGAATTAATTTAATGGCCGAAACCCATTAGTAAATCAATTAGTGATTAATATTACAACATGATTATGCAGAGTGAGGGGTTTGTTTGATTGGTTAAACTAGTCACAATTGATTAGAATGTGACAGTCGTGACAACTAGTTGTATTTATCATGTAACATTTGAACATAGTGTTCTATATTTATTTAATTTATAAATATTGTAAAACAAAAATACCCCCGTTGCAGCAGACCTGCATACTCAGCGAATTTCAGTTGCAAAGTACATGTTTCAATCCAATATAGCGAGATTTGACACGTTTTTTAAGCTCCCTAAGAATATCATGGGGAATGAGAATGCAGGTTTGCTGCAACAGGTATTTTAAAAAGTGGGTGGTTTAAATTCAATGTTTAGTAGATCTGAACTAGAAGAAGCCATACACCAAGTTTTATCAAGATATGTTAAGAAATAAGGAAGCTATTGCATTTTTTTTATTTCCCATAAGGATAACATGGGGAATGAGTATGCAGGTTTGCTGCCATAAAAACGGTAATATCCGGGATTTTATACTAAAATACATTAGATCTCATCTATATGAAGCCACAAACCAAGTTTTATCAAGATATTTTGAGAAATAAGCGAGATATAGAATTTTACTTATTCCCCATAAGGTTAACATTGGGACAACGTACTGTGTTTACCACTTTCAGTATCTCGGTAACCAATGGACATAGAGCAATGATTCAAAATACTAAATTGTTTGTTTTTTTCGAGCTGAATTCAATGGTGCTAACCAAAATTCGATAAATTTGATTTTTCTATATAAAAAACTCGAAAACCCCATTTTTGGGGGGGTTTACCCCGCTTTACCCCCCCTTCCGGTGGTCCGATCGGGCTGGTTCACGAACTCGTCCGAATAATTACTACTTTACACGCCTGTGCCAAATTTCATTCCGATCGAACCATTTTTGCGAGCGCTATCGTGCTTACAGACATATATATATATATATATATATATATATATATATATACAGGGTGTCCCATAAGTAAAGTGCCAAACTTCGGGAGTAGGTTATGTGGGTCAAAATAAAGATAAAAGAAAAATAAATTTTTTCCCAAAAACTCTTTGTTTACCAGATATCCGCCATTTTGTATTTTTAGTAAAATATTTTTTATCTCCCAAGTTTTTGAATCGATTTTTTTGAAACTCGGTATGCATCTGTATCTAGTCAAGGCTAGTTTATGAAAAAATAATCAGCATGATTGAATTGTAAATTTCAAAATGGCGGCCGTTTAAAATCTTTAAATTGAAATACCGAAAAAAATGGTACATGTTACAAAAAAATATAAGAGCAATAATATTTAGGAAATTTTATTTCCATTCCAACGATACCAAAATTATGAAAATCGATTCACAAACAACTGATTTATGGTCGATTTAGCGCATGGCTTAGCGCAACAATCGACTATTTTGCTTCAAAAAATGCTGACTCACTAGCTAAATACGATCATAACTCAGTTGTTTACTAACCGATTTTCATAAATTTGATGTCATTAGATGGGAAATAAAATTTTCTAAAAATTGTTAACCTTTATATTTTTTTGTAAAATGTACCGTTTTTTCGTGATTTCAACTTAAAGATTTTAAACGGCCGCCATTTTGAAATTTATTATTTAATCATGCTCATTATTTTTTCATAAACTAACCTTGACTAGATACAGGTGCATACCGAGTTTCAAAAAAATCGATTCAAAAACTAGGGAGATAAAAAATATTTTGTTAAAAATACAAAATGGCGGATATCTGGTAAACAAAGCGTTTTTGGAAAAAATCGTATTCTTCATTTTATCTTTATTTTGACCCATATAACCTATTCCCGAAGTTCGGCACTTTACTTATGGGACACCCATAAAATATACAGGGTGTCTGTAAAGTCCGTCGCCAAACGCCATAACTTTGTTTATTGGGTCAAAATAAGCAAAAAAGTTCCTGTGAAGGTATGTCCTAAAATGCATATTTACCCAGATATCCGCCATTTTGTATTTTTCACAAAATATTTTTTATCTCAAAAGTTTGTGAATCGATTTTTTTTAAACTTGGTATGTACCTATAACTAGTCAAGGTTAGTTTATGAAAAAATAATCAGCATGATCGAATTGTAAATTTCAAAATGGCGGCCGTTTGAGACCTTTAATTTGAAATATCGGGAAAACGTTACGTAGTACAAAAAATATGAAGGATTAAAATTTTTAGAAAATTTAATTTCCTGTCTATTGACACCAGAGTTATGAAAATCGGTTGATAAATAACTGAGTTATGGTCAAATTTATCTACTGAGGCAGCGTAATTGAACTATGTCAGCGCATGACTCAACGCAACAATGGGACCATCCTCCTTCCAATTTATGCTGCCTCGCTGGATAAATTCGACCATAACTCAGTTATTTATTGACCGATTTTCATAATTCTGGTGTCATTAGACTAGAAATTAAATTTTGTAAAAATTTTAATTCTTCATATTTTTTTGTACTACGTAACGTTTTTCTGGTATTTCAAATTAAAAATTTTAATCGACCGCCATTTTGAAATTTACCATTCGATCATTCTGATTATTTTTTCATAAGCTGACATTGACTAGTTATAGGTACATACTAAGTTTCAAAAAAATCGATTCACAAACTTTGGAGATAAAACATATTTTGTGAAAAATACAAAATGGCGGATATCTGGATAAATAGGCATTTTAGGACATACCTTCACGGAACTTTTTTGCTTATTTTGACCCAATAAACCAATTTATGGAGTTTGGTGGCGGACTTTACAGACACCCTGTATATCTAAAAATTTGAACGAATGGTGTTTTTTGCTTCTGGGGGCCCCAAAACGAAAAGTTATTATGGTCTTGGGCTTAGGTCTTACCATGAGACCTACGGTAATAGCTTCTTCCCTATAGGGGAAATTCGCTAAAATACCTCTCTGGGCTGACGAGGAGAGAACAGATTAGTTGTGACGCTTGGGGTTACCCCAAAAGTGACCATCACCGTGCTCAGTTGGGCTGTACCTTCGAGGCCCATAAAACTAACCCTCATCAAAAATCTGACCAGTGTGCTCAGTTGGGTTATCCCCGCTCAGTTGTGGTGGTTTTGACAGGTTTCTAACTACCATGCTGAGTTAAGAATTGCCCACTTTTCCAGACGAATTCTAAAAGTATTCTGCAACAATTCGAATTAGAGGTTCTCTCACCTCGTAAACTAATGGTGTGTGTATTTTTGTGCCAACCTAATTTTGTTTGTTTGTGTTTATTGATCCTGGAAGGCACGTTTAAAGGTCTAATAAGTAGTTTTAAAATAACTTGCGGCTGTAGGTATTTTCTCAAGGCTCATAAGCATTCCTGGAAAAGTATCAACCTCGGGCAATCCTACAAGGCGGATCCCTCGACTCATTGCATTGTAAGCATATAGGGTAATACCACCTAGCAGACTTGTTTTATTCGCATTCATTAATTGTTTACTGCGTACCATACATGACATAAAGTGTCTCTTAAAAACAAGAAATCCGTAAACGCATACCTTAAGTAAAAAAATTAGCTGGATATTAGTATCCAGTTTTCATACCGTAATGAAAATAAAATACAAGACGATGTCAACTAAAACGTACATAGTATTCTTTTCCAAAGGTTAAAGTTCAATAAACTACTCTATTATCCAAGGGCGTTAACGTTTAACTGCGTAGTTTGTAATAATAGAGCAAAATGAATAGTTTGTAATCAATTTTATGGATGTATTTTGTTATTTTCAATACAGTATATGGGTTAACTAAACAATAACTTTAACTTAATAACTTTAATGGACCAGGAAATTAAAAATTAATCATTATTTGATATATTACCTCCATGAGAGAAGGTAGATAATAAATTAATACTAGAGATCGCCAGTGGTCGAAAATTCGACCAATTTTCAAATTGAGAAATAGTGATAGCTAATTTTGAAAACGATCTTTACATACACCAATCCGTGTCTAATAGTAGTTTATGCAACGATTGTATAATGAATGTCTTTAAGCCACGAGTGAGATGTAAGTTAGAACACGAGCGAAGCGAGTGTTCTAAATATCTCACGAGTGGCTTAAAGGCATAATACAATCGTTGCATACACTATTTTATCTACGACCAGCAATATACGACAAAATTTCCCCCGAAGTTAAACAAAACTCAAGACTTTTACTAATGATGGAATAGGTCAACTAAAATTTTAGGTTAGGCAAATAAGCAGACTGAACCATGAATCGTTGTGGAACAATCAGCTGATTAGATAAGTAAGCTCAAACATGAATCGTAATGCAACAATCAGCTGATGTGCGAATTGCGTAATTGTTATTATGACACTACTTCCGTCAAATGCCGAGCTCTCATTGGTCTAGAACCAGTACTCTAAAGTGACTCCAGTACTCTAAAGTCGTCATTAGAGTACTGCTTGGTTTTTGGTGTCTTAATGTATATCATTATAATGTTTATTGTAATACCATAATTGGTGCTTATTGCAATGGTCGTAGATAAATACATTTATAGTACACATTTTCCATTTAAACATATAATATAACTAAATGGGAACCAAAATCAAAAGAGAAAGATTCAATCTTTGACTAATTATTTTACCTCACCTCTGGCGCATATTAATGGCATGGTTTATAGTACCTAATTAGTTTTTTATTAAGATTCCACATTAAATTTTGTAAGACTGAGCTGATTATTGATTCAGAGAACAGTAAAAAATCAGTCATCAAATAAGTTTGTCCCATACACCCCTTACCATAATTCCCTCCCTCCCTCCCTCCCTCAATTCATTCCTTCCCTCACTCTCTACTTCCCTTCCTTCTGACCTTCTTTCCACTTTTCCCTCCATTTCCCTTTCATTCTCTTCTTAACATCTCCCCTCCCTCCTTTCCTACCCTTCAGAACTTTTTCCCTTCTTCCCTACCCTTCAGACATTTTCCCTCCCTCCCTCTCTTCCTATCATTATCATTAAAATATTATATACATATTTTACCCATTCTCCTCCAATGAAAAACACAATTTGAATGTAATTTCCATTTGTATTCCAGTTGCACGTCAGTTAGTACACTGGATGGTAGAGTAATTTTTATCTCTTAATCTTATTTAAGCGACCAAACTTTATGTTCTCCATACATCTCAAATGAAACACATTTGAATATGATATATTCAATCTTCTCTAAATACTTAGTCCTGATTTCATCAAATACTATATTTTTACTCCATGCCCCAATAAAACTTGTGGCTTGAAACGGTTTGAAGATAATAATTTGTTCTTAACTATAATAGATTTTTTACTGGACGAATACAAACTCGTGTCATTAATGATTCCTTAAATTTATTTATTACTTGATAAAACTTTTTATTGTTTTGGTTTTATATCTCTAATCAAAACAGTGTACATTTTGCCCCCAATTTTCGTTCTCACATAATGTTTCTACATATAATTTTTACTCAACGAAAAATAAAGTGTGTTAACAGCTACAACAGATGACAAATGTACAGTTCTCTTTTGGTTTTGTTTTTCTATCTCCTCCATGGCAACTCATAAGGCCAATAATATTTTTTTTGAAATTTAGAATTAAATTTTCTGCTTATCTGAAAGACTATTTTAAATTTTAATGGAATTGTGCACATCTACAGAAAAATACAATTTTATCGGTGTTCTTAGATTTTTGCTACGCTGCACACAGGCCGAGAAAAAAGGAGGACAAAAACCTTATGGAAAAAATGCTTGTCTATTAATATAAAGATATTTTGGGCTCCACCAAGGCTGCATAGTTTTAGATCGTGGTAAGCCAAATTGTAATACTGAACTATAAAATAAGTCCTTATAGAAGACCATGCAAGTAACGAAAACTTTATAGCCTCAATTCTTTGTCAATCTCTGTTATCTGCGTCAATGTTGTACATATCGACTGACAAGCCCCAATTTTCACCACCTTCTAAATAGTCTAGCCAAAAAAAATGACTATATATTTACTAGTCGAATCCATTTCAATATTTTCCCTGCTGTGGAAGTGCCACAGTTTATAGATGGCGTACAAGATGAGGCCAAATCATAAACTATTAAGGGAATTTATGCCATAGGTAATATGAAAGTGACTTCTGTGCTGTAATACCACTGCCAATAATCGACGGGTGGTAAGAGCTTTACTTTGACTTGATGATCGTTTTCTGCCGCCATGTTGGATCCGTCGTATTGGATATAATAATGTTTTTCAAATGTACATATAACGACATTACAAGCTAGGAATTTCACGCTGATTAAAATACCGAAACCCGTTTTAAAAACTGTTTATTCTTTTTCAAATTATACTCAAAAACAAATTCTTTCCTACATTTACTACTGGAGTTCCAAGCTTTGGTATATGTAGTTCGTTCTAGTCTTCTAACTCTTAGTCTAAGACTTACTGACTAGTTCGTTTGTCAGTTCTTAAACATTTCCATAATGTTATGGCTTTCTTCTATAGACCAGGAAATACGTACGGAAATATTGGGTTGCTGTGCAAAGGCGGTGTAGTGCATGGAGATTTTTTGTGTTTGATGTTAGCTTGACATTCCAAGTTCCCGACCTCGAGCCTCACCGGGTCGCCAAAGGCACACGGCGTGCCACTTTCTGGTACTTTTATTAAATTTCAACATATATTTAAAACTCTGAATCCTACAGAAATTTATCAAATCAAAAATTTCAAGAATACTAAATCCCTTCAATTTGAGTGCTGTTGCAGATCTTTAGCTTTGATAGATCTGGAGATATATGGTCCTTCAAGGATAAAAAAAATTCATCCATTTGATAAACATATGTCCATTTGATAAACTAGGAATTTTTGAAAATTTTGGAGGTCATCAGGCTAGAGCCCTAAATATGAAGGACAAACTTTAATTGTAAAGCTATCCATGTAAAGTCTTCCGTGCACATTTACATATGTATCCAAAATTTAATGTTAAACGGCCAAACGGTCTTCCAACAAAAAAATTAACTTGGTAAAACACATTGCGGCTTTCTACATGATGTGTGCATGCAGTTATAAAGGAAGATTGAGTTTGATTGACATTATTGGCTCGAAAACTGTTAGACCGTTTGCCATTATACTTGGTATACCAGAGCATATTTTAAAGGAATTCCACTGGGCGACATAGGTGCACCCAATATTTTACTTTGAGGGAGACGAAGCTACCGGGGGGCTTGGGGGTATGGAATACCCCCCTGCGAATTGGGGGGTCCGCGGGGTCCTCACCCAGAAAATTTTGCAAAATTGAAGTGAAAATCACAGATTTCTACGTATTCTTAAATTAATTTTCCCATCATATTAACTTGGAAACAGTCCATATACATTCCCTCTAAAATACGTATTCTAGAACGTTGTAATAGGCCAAGGCTGCCTTTACAGCCTCTTGGGCCAAAATCATAGCTCAATTCCAAAAGTGTAAACTTATGAACACAAACATTATTTAAGTATTCTACGTAAATCTAAAACCACATTATAAATTTCTGCTTTTTATTTTATGACAGTTAAGATTCTGTTATTATTTTATTGTTACTATGATTTAAATGTTTTTGTGTCTCCTAAGTATTCTGAACGTATGTTTCCTCAATTGCATACGTAGTATCATTTACTTTGGATAGTAAGTCCGAAGTCAATGATTGCATTCTCACTTAGAACTCTGTACACGAACAGGACAGAAAAACAATAATTACAATTTTAAGCTGTTTAAGATAAACACGTAAATTTTAAGTAAATTAGATCCTTGTGCTGGAAACTAATTTAAAAACCCGAAGGGCTATTGCAACATTTACATTCAAGGGAGCATTGAACAGTAATCACTGGTCACTTTTAAGATTTAAACAAATATTTTGTTGTTTTTATAAATGTTTGATTGTACACAACAAATCGTCAGTAGGCTAAATATTATTCTTTTTAAACAACACAATGTTAAATAGCAATTAAATTACTAAGATAAAAACATATCTTTTGATAAACATTTAGAAACTCTCTACTTGAGAAAATCTAAGAAAAGGGATCCCTTAAAGGTTGCTGTCCTTTGCTAAAAACCTTTTTACGAAATATAAGCGTTGATACAGTTCTACAACGGTACGGTGCAGTTTCTTTCTTCTTTCTTTCTTCTCCAAGATCTTCACCACCGATGGCCTTAGGTCGAAAAAAGCTGTCCCAACTCCGTTCAAAGCGATGCGCATTCTAGAGTTGAGAGCTTCCCGTGACATGCCAGATTTTTTGTTTGACTTCAAAGTCTATGTACTGACCCTTTTCTGGGGAACACTGAGCGGTGTCAGAGAAATATACGACTGCACTAACTTTCTTAAGAGTCCTCCCTACCCACCTAAAAATGTTCAAAAACAGCTCTCATGCGGACCCATATAGACGCCCCATGAGGTAAGGGAAAATTTTAAATTCAATATAGTTTTAACGGGAAATGTCCAAACTTAAGTTAAGTTATCGAATTGATATTTGGAATTTCGATAACTTAAATTTTTTTTCCATAATCAATTTAAAATAGTCAACTTTGGACATTAATATAAAGTGTTTTATGACATTTTTCAAAAAATAAAAAAGTAATTCCATTAGTTTAGAGTATTATTTATTTAAATAATATCGCATAATATATGATATGTTAAACAATATGGACGCTAAGAGGTCCGCGCGATACCTTACATCGCAACATGTGCAATGATTTATCATGGGCTCTTATGGAGCCGAAGTTCCAAAAGTCGCCGCTAGTGTCGCAGAAAAACGAAAACTGTCGTGGGTAGGGAAGACTCAGCGGCGACTTTTGGAACTGCGGCTCCATAAGAGCCCATGTTAAATTTGTGCACTTTTCGCCGCGCAAGCCGGTGCACGGGTAAACGCGGTGTCATTTAGCGTCTCCAATTCTTAAAATAAAAGTTATTCGGAAATAGCGTTGTAAAGGAAACGAGTTGCAGAGTGTTTATTGCTTCTCCAAAATCGTATATGCTCACTCATTTAAAAGATACATGGCGTTAAAGTTGGCCAACTTCAACGGAATGTGCACGGAACGTGTTCGTCAGAATACGTTAACATGAGCGATTTTGGATTAGCAATTAACATTCTACAACTCTTTATCTTTGAAATGCTATGTTAAATTAAATTTTATTTTGAAAACTGTAGGCGCTAAATGACACCGCGGGGAGCGTGTTTTAGGCATGTTTTGGGGTAGGTAGGGAACCCTCTTGAGGCTGAGTGACTTTTAGATATACCTTCAAAGGGTTCCCTACCTCCGGCAGTTTTCGTTTTTCTGCGACACTAGCGGCGGCTTTTTGAACTTCGGCTCCATAAGAGCCCTTGTTAAATTTGTGCACTTTTTAGGCGGTGCAGGGGTAAACGCGGTGTCATTTAGCGTCTTCAATCCTAAAAATAATCTTTTTTGGAAATACCATTGTAAAGATAAAGGGTTGTAGAGTGTTTATTGTTTCTACAAAATCGTTTATGCTCACTCATTAAAAAGATACGTGGCGTTAGAGTTGGTCAACTTCAACGGAATGTATCTTCAGAATGCGCAAATAAAAATTAACAATTTTGGATTTGTAATAAACATGATACAACTCTCTATCTTTGAAATAGTATATTAAATTACATTTTATTTTGAAAACTGCAGGCGTTAAATGACACCGCGCAGAGCGTGTTTTAGGCATATTTTGGCATAGGTAGGGAACCCTCTTGAGGCTGAGTGACTTTTAGATATACCTTCAAAAAGTGGTACAGCTTTCCAGTAGATGATGTCAGACTAGACGAAGCAGGGAGTTTTTTTGAGTTGCTGAGAATACCCTAAAAGATTTACAAGAAGTTATTTTTGAAATTAGTTTGTAAATTCCGATATATTAAAAATGTTAATTACAAAAAAACGCCGGGACAACCCATAGCCACTGGGCGACAAAATCTCAGCACTGGGCGGCATTTGTGTCGCCTAGTTAACATGTTATTTTATGCTCTGTGGTATACTTATGTGAATTTGGACGAAAGATATTTTTAAGGTATCCATTTTGTCCTAACTGTTTAGGGCTCCGCCCTACTTACTGGCCTCCGAAGTCTTCGGAATATCCTATGTTAATCAAATCTTTTTACCTTTGGAGGACCATATCGCAGGAACCATCAAAGCTACAAAGCTGCAAAAGCACTCAAATTGTAGAAACTCCAGTCTTCTTTAAACCTGTAATTTGATAAATGTCTGTATGATAATTAACGTCAAACAAACACAATCTTCCCGTAAACTACAAGCAAACTTGTGGAAGCTACAGAATGTTTTAAATTAATTGGTTCAAATACAATTTGGCCGTTTAACGTTAATTTAGAACGTATATGTAAATTTGCACGGAAAACATTGTAAAGCAATCCATTTTGTCCTTACTATTTAGGGTTCTGCCCTAGTGTTCTCCGAAATTTTTAAAATTTCCCATGTTAATCAAATGGGAGATTTTTTAGCTTTGAAGAACCATATCTCCAGATCCATCAAAGCTACAGAGCTTCAGAAGCACTAAAATTGCAGAGAATATAATCTTCTTTAAAATTGTTAACTGATAAATTTCTGTACAATGCGTAGTTTTAAAATATTTATTGAAATTTAAAAATAGTAGGCTTACCAGAAGAAAGTGGCGCACCCTGTGGTGACTCAAGGAAGCTCGAGGTCGAAAACTTGGATTTTATGTTACAGTATAACCTTAATAATATAACGAATTTGAATAAACCGAATAAAAAATACACACAAATTTGTGTGTATCAAGGAATATGTAATATCAGGTTTATTTACATGTTATGCGGATTCTAGGGGATTTTTCAAAATGTGTTATATCAAGCGATTGGTTATATGTAAAAAAGTACGTCCCCTATCCTCAATTTGTTTGTTTGTTAAGACAAACAATTAACCTTTGGGGAATTATACTAACTTAACTCAAATTAATTTTTGACGTTACCAACAATTTTTAGTGCTTCCAAAATGAGGGATTTTGTGGGCAACTCAAAATTTTCAGATGCAAACCCATTTTGAGTGACCCATCATTTTAAAGAGCTTTCAAAAAATAGGAGAATGGTGGAGGTTGGAGGTCACTAACGTGATTCTGTCCAAATTGGCAGCTTTTCAAAGTTTTGAATACAACACATTCTTGAAACATGGCGTCCAAGACTGTTGCAGTTTTAATTTCACCTCTGGTGACTTAAAAACTTAAATGAATCATGAACAGACGCTATTAAATGAAAAAAGTGGTCTCTTATGATAATATTTAAAACTCTTGAGTGTCCCGAGAAAATTTGGGATTTTTGGGGCTACTTAAACTTAACTAATGTTAAGTTTAAGTAGCCCCAAAATGAGTGACCTCTTTTGAGCCCGAACATTTTGGGTGTACCCCAAAAATGGGGAATTTTTGGGGAAACTCAAAATTTTCAAATGCAAACCCCTTTTGAGTAACCCCTCATGTTAAAGAACTTTCAAAAAATAGACGAAAAAATAGCCCCTCTTTTGAGTGACCCCTCATTTTAAAGATCTTTTTAAAACATAAAAACATAAAAAGCGCTTTAAAATAAGGAGTCGCTTAAAAGAGATTTACATAAGAAAAGTTTGAGCTTCCCCAAAATCCTCATGTTGTGGTACCCTCAAAATTTTAAATACTAATAAAAGAGACCATTTTTTATTTATTAATTTTTTTCAAGAGTCTTTTTAGTCTCTAAGTCGCCGAAGGTGAAATTAAAACTCCAAACATCTTAGACGCAAGGTTTCAACATGGAGTTGTATTCAAAACTTTGACAAGCTGCCAATTTTTATAGAAACACGTTAGTGGCCTCCAACCTCCACAATTCGCCTATTCTTTTAAAGCTCTTTAAAACGATGGGTCACTCAATAGGGGTTTATATTTTAACATTTTGTGTTGTCCTTAATCCCTTAATATCCTTAATCCCCCATTTTTGGAGGACACTCAATATTTTAAGTACTAACAAAAGAGACTACTTTTTCATTTAAGAACATTTTTTAAGGGTCGTTTCATTTTTAAGTCACCAAAGGTGAAATCAAAACTCCTAGTCTTAGACGCCAGGTTTCAAGAATGTGTTGTATTAAAAACTTTTACAAGTTGCCAATTTAGATAAAACACGTTAGAGACCTCCAACCTCCACCATTCGTCTATTTTTTGAAAGTTCTTTAACATGAGGGGTTACTCAAAAGGGGTTTGCATTTGAAAATTTTGAGTTGCCCCAAAAATTCCCCATTTTTGGGGTACACCCAAAATGTTCGGTAACGTTAAAAAAATAATTTGGGTTAAGTTAGTACAATTCCCCAACTTATCCTAATCTAATATATAGGGGGGACTGGGGGGGACTTTTTTTACACACTGTATTGAGGTTCTTTATGTTGAGGTTATACTTATTAGCTCTACACCAACATATCCGGAAATCTCAATTACTCGACCTTTTCCTAAGTAACCCAATATTTTTGTACGTATTAACTGAACTGGACTATAAAAGTAAGTCATAACATGATGGAAATTTTTTAAAACTAGAACGAACTACACGTCTACCAAAGCTCGTAACTCCTCTATAAATGTATAGGGAATAACTTTTTTTAGTATAACTTGAAAAAGAACGAAGAGTTTTGAAAACGGCTTTTGATGTGTCACAACACAATATTGACGCTTACTTAGCAAAAACATATTTAAGCGACAGATATTAATCCTATCTACCCTGTATATTTTTAATAGGTAGTAAAATTACAAAAGTAGGCTAACAAATTAACTTGGGTGTTTATTATCTAATCCGTCTATAATTTAGTCATGTCATTAGCCTAAGCAAGTGCATGTGTAGATTGCATATGATTGAAAATGACTTAAAATTCAATTTATAGTAATATTTATTGGAGTCAAAACAACATTTTTTCCTCAACATTCATTTCTATTTACCTCGTATTTTTAAATTATAAAATTACAAAAAAAAGCAAAAGTACAATTTTTTGTCTTTATTATTCGATTCGTCTTCATTATCGGTATGTTGTTAACTTAAGCCAATGCAAGTGTACAACGCATATTTTATTCCTATTTACCATGTTTATGTTATATCATTAAATTACAAATGTCTATTGAAAACCAACTTTGCTCTTTAAATGTCCAATCTGCTCAATATTTGGATATGTAGCTGCCCTGGGATAGCATATTTGTAAAACCCATATATTATTCCTAACTACATTATATATTTTACATTATAAAATTACAAATGTAGGTTAAAAATTAACTTTGTTCTTTATTGTTTGATCTTTCTATAATTTTAGTATGCCGTTAACTTTAGTAAGTACATGTGTAAATGATATGTATTAATCCTGTTTACCATGAACATTTTAAATTACAAAATTATAAAAATAGCCAAAAATATAAACTTTACTCTTTATTGTTTAATCTGTCTAATATTTGGATATGTTGTAGTCCTAGACTAGTAAATGTATAATTGGTAATTTTTATTCCTATCCACCCTGTATATATAAATTCAAAAATTACAAAACCAGGTAAAAATAATAATTTTAGTTTTTTGGCCAATTAATATTTACTTTTGTTATATGATAGTCCTTCGCCAGTGTAGTATTTGTAAATTACATATAATAATAGTATCTGCTCTGTATAATTTAAATTATAAAGTTATAAAAACAGCCAAAAATACTAACTTTTGTCTTTGGTAATTGATATGTGTCATATTCTGATATGTGTTAGTTGAAAGCTAGTGAATGTTTAAATTCATATAATACTTCAATCTACCTTATATATTTTAGATTGTAAACTTATAAACTTTTGTCTTTGGTAATTGATCTGTGTCATATTCTGATATGTGTTAGTTGAAAGCTAGTGAATGTTTAAATTCATATAATACTTCAATCTACCTTATATATTTTAGATTGTAAACTTATAAACATAGCCTAATATCCTAACTTTTGTCTTTACCAACTGATCTTTCCATTATTCGAATATGTGGTACTCCTTAGCTAGCTAGTACATGAGTAAATTACTTATAATAATCCTATCCAACCAGTATATTTTAAATTATAAAATTACAAAATAGGCAAAAATACTAACTTTTATTGTCTTTATTAACTGGTTTGTCTGTACTTTTGTTATGTTGTACATATAAGCTAGTATATGTATAAAACCCATATAGTATTCCCATTTACGTTATGTTTATTTAAGCTATAAAATTACAAAAACTGGTTAAATAATTAATGTTTGTCCTTACTATCCATTCTGTTTGGTGATCGACCAATATACTGGGTGGTTTTTTTTCAAAACGCAACCCATTTTTATGATTGAATAATGCACATATAAGTATGAAATGAGTATTGTTTTGTTAATCTTTACATTTTTATATAACCTATTATTGAAGTTTGATCACATTTAGTTTACATTATGTGCTCAAACAATCCGCCATTGGCATTTGTACAAGTTGTGCTCTCTCCATCAAATTCCTCAACACGTGTTTGCAAGGTACGTCTTTGAATTACTTGCATTAAATTTGTTATGCTTGTTTTGAGGTGCTGAATATCATGTGAATCGTTTTCACAGGCCTAACTTTTTATGTATTCCCAAAGAAAATTATATAGTGGGGTCAAAACGGGGGATCTTGGGGGGGGATAAGCCTTCATTGACAAAATAAAATATTGGGTTGCGTTAAAAAAAACACCCCGTATAAACCTTTTTATGCTTGAGAGTGCCAATTTTTTAAAGAGGTTGATGCGACAACTAGCGTCACTTCGCTGTTACCGCTATAAACGATTTTCCAATTTTTCTCCGACAGTCTTACACGACGTTGACAGAATCTGGAACCTCCGTTAGCGGGGAATTCGTTAATAACGGGTTGGAAATAAATTTCCTCAAAATTCTACAACAAATTATTGGGCTAGTGATTGTCGATGGAACGCGGGAACGCTCGGCGTGACCCCTTATCTAATCCTCTCCACCCGCCTGGCCGCCTGGCCGCTCGCCGCTCGCCGGGGTCAGACTATTAAACCGAGATGAAGGATTAACAAGAGATGCGTGTCGGTCGAATGTTCCACGTTCAAAATTCCTTCAGTTCGAAATAGCACTAGGAATATTCTTGGAAAATGGACGATTAAATAGGTCGGTGTGAATAGGCTTCGATAGAGAATCAAAACTTTAAATACAGTCGGGAGTGCGTCACAATTGAATATATCAGTCGTATTCTAAATTAGAAGCTTTTAAATCAATAAAGTGATTCAATATTCCATTGAAACATTCCAAGTCAAGTCTCTTCTTCGAATCTGAAGTCTTGATGAGGCGAGGAAGTGAATTAGAAAATATATTGCTCATTTAAATTATATGTATCAACACCAAACATCCCGATTAACGTGCTAAACCAAAATGGTAATATTAATAAATTACATATTATTTTCCAAGTACAGATGACAAATAAAATTTAATTAATTAGGTTGATTTTGTGTCCTACTATTCATAATTTTGTCCAATATATTACTGCTATTCTGCGTTTGCATTATTTAGAATATAGTTTTTCTCTTGGTAATAATGAGAATACTGTATATGTAAAAGTCCTCTTTTACGTTAACTATTTCTCGTTCACTGACTAGCAAGAAACTGTGATCATGGCGTAATTGCTGAAACACGTTTCAACGTTAAAATAAAATGCGTTTAGGGTACTTTGGTATTTTATTAATTTATTTGATGCATATAAACATAAATATATATATACATATATATATTGCCTCCGGGCCACCCAAACGAAGCGTTATCATGGATCCATACCTCAGAGCACTCACTGTGCGGGTGATGCCAATATCTAATCGCAGATGTTCTTATTGAGGTCTATACGGTTTTCCATTTCGCATGGCGTGTAAGGGATTAAGGAGACCCTTGCTCTCGCACGCGCACTCACCAACGCGGAGCGGCCGGCCTCACCACCCTCTGACCGGCAGATAGATGACTCATGCACTAGGGTCTTAACAAGTGAGTACTTGCATTTTATTAAACGTCAATTTTAACTAATTATCATAACATATTTATAATTTCGTGAAATTACGAGAAAAATGATACCAAATACGTATGTAGTTAAGATAATAATTCATGAACTAATATAATGAAATAAAATCAGCAGATTTCCTGTAGTTAGCGCAATGTTAAAAATACCGTTCAACGTTTACAGTGTTGCTTTATTACAGTGGGAGTTTTTGCCACAAAATATGATAAACGTTAGACGATATTTTTGACATAGTGCTAAATGTATAGTCAGCTGATTTTACAGTTTGGTTTATCGTGTTTTTTACCTTAAACTGCAAAAACTCCATATTGTAGATGACAAAACTCTCTATTATACGATTAAAAATTCACTCCACATTATAAACTAATTTAAGAATGTTTTACAATTACTTTAAGCTGAATATAAATATTGGTAACTAACAAAGGGGTGTTTGCAAACATGAAACAATTTGGCATCCTTTCTAAAAAATTACAAAATGATAATGTACACATTGTTAACGACTTTTAATGTTCAAACCATTTATTGACCGTTGATTTTATTATTATTTGATAGCACTAAATAATAAAAATGTAGGTCCCGTAGTTGCCAGTGGCTGTTGGGCTATTAATTAAAAGTCCTGTCTAAGGAATATGTCGGCCTTAGTCAGCATCAAGACTACAAGATCGCGCCACAATCATCCTTTACTCATCTGTCATTCATACTTGGCTTAAAATACCTACCTGGGTAGGTCGCCATTTCAACTAATGTATCCAATGTATGTAACTAATACGTTATCGCAAGTAGTATGAAAAGACAAATACATTAATCAAATGCAGAATATTAACGGATTGTTTGAACTCATAACGTAAGCTAAATGTGATCAAACTTAAATAATAGGTTGTATCAAATTTAATTATTAACAAAACAATACTCATTTCACCTTTATGTACATTATTCGATCTTAAAAATGGGTTAAAACGCCCTGTATTATTGTCCAAGTTAAAAATCGTATTAATAATAACAATAATTTTAATTATAATAATTATCGCTTTTTTCCAACATTATTCAAACCAAACGGCTTTGTGGGCGTATTGCCTTAATATATCACTGTAACAGCACGTATTTGGTATCGTTTTCTCGTCATTGCACAGAGATTCCAGATATAATATCATAGATGGTCAAAACTGTAGTAAAAAAAGTTGCCACTCAGTACTAGAGGCCTCAGTTTATGTAATGAGTCATCTACCTGCCGGGCGAGGCAGGGCGGGACGGACGGGGGGGGGGGGGGGTAGCTGCGTTTGTGTGTCTGTGTGTGTAAGGGTCTCCTAATCCCTTACACGCCATGCGAAATGGAAAACCGTATAGAGCCCCGTGCTTCCTATTTTTATGTCGATGCAAAGTGTTTCATTTCCTTTGCTTGAACCAACACCTTTGCGATCACGGCCGCCTGCTGTTACATCACACCCATCATTCTCAAGGCTGCGAATGTTGACTCGGTTTCGATACGAGAAGGGGGAAACATTCGCCTCGGAACTCGGAGGAAGGCGTTTTGCGGCGCGCGGCGATAGGCCGAGTCAAATGACGTGGCCCAGTCCGTCCATAAGACAAATGTTAATTTTAGCAGTGGTAATGTTACTTTTACAGACGGCCGGGCCGCGTCAGTTGGCGCGGACTATACGAAGGAACTTAGCCACCAGGTATTCTTTGAGGGTTCACCCCTACGGTGAAATTTAAATAGTTTTTGTTTAAAATGTTTGGTTGAGATTCGCTTAGATAGATGGCTGAAAAAAATTGTTGACGTTTTAGGAAGTGCGTGAAAACGTTTCAAACAGTCATATATATATTTTTATCTGGCTTCATCCATTAAATGTTGAAATTACAAATAGGAAATTGAGTGAGCTAACTGCAGTAACTTCCTTAGTAAATGACAGTTTTTATGTGAGGCAACAGGCAGCCTAGGATAATTTACACGGGTCGTGTTGGCATGCGAGTCAGACGGGCGAGTCGGTACTTGCCTTACCAACACGCCTGGTGTCATAGTCTGGGCGAGTAGAGAAGCAATGTTATAGGCTAGCAACAGAAGTAAAGCTGGCAAACCGTGACGTGTACGCGAGATTTCCAGGATTAACAAACGGAAAACTCGACTGCAACCGTCCCAACTAGTGTGATTGTGTCAGCGACCTCAGTACAAATAGACAGAGCACACGAACCGCGACTTGAAGCCTAAACATCTAGTCCCTATGCATGGAAAAAACAAAGTACGTAAAAAAATACAAATATGGTATCAAATTAAAGGTCTGAATCTCAGAATCACTTTAGTACCAAAACCAATTGTAAATGGTTTACAGGTAATATACACATCGTAAACACTGATAACCTAGAAGCTTGTGCTGACATTTTTTGAGAGAAGCTGCCGTCACGGAATGCACCTGTATATAATTTTTATCAAAGTAATTGTTAGATTGGAGATTCAGACCTTTAATTTAATACCACATTGTATTTTTGTAGTCGACTATATTTTTGTAAACAGCAGTTAAGGATTGAATTTGTTTTTATGCAAGCGCCGCACGGATAAACTCTCCCGGGAACGCGCCAAAGTCGGACAGTGCCAAAGTCGGACAGCGCCAACTCTGGACTGTTTTTCCGTCCTAAGTTGGCGCTGTCCGACTTTGACGTTTCTGTGCAAAAATGAAACAGTCTGGGTTTGGCACCTGACGCTCCCGCCAAATCGGGACTGTTTCAAAACAGTCCTGAGTTGGCGCCGTCCGACTTTGACGTTTCTGTGCAAAAATGAAACAGTCCGGGTTTGGCACCTGACGCTCCCGCCGAATCGGGACTGTTTTAAAACAGTCCGGGTTTGGCGCCTCGCGCACAAACGGAACTAAGCACTTTTGGCCACATCCCGATTTATGTCCTGAGTTGGCGCCGTCCGACTTTGACGTTTCTGTGCAAAAATGAAACAGTCCGGGTTTGGCACCTGACGCTCCCGCCGAATCGGGACTGTTTTAAAACAGTCCGGGTTTGGCGCCTCGCGCACAAACGGAACTAAGCACTTTTGGCCACATCCCGATTTATGTCATTGACTGTACTCTCCGCCATATTAGCCACACCCCCAAATTCTATTGGTTGTTTTATGAGAATCTCGCTCCTCCGTCGAGGGGCATTTGAAACAGAACAGCTGGATACGTTTACACGATATTTTCTTAACTGTGGTGAACATCCTCGTGATTTTTCTTGTATATGAAGTGGCAGTTTTTTAATCGAGTTCGTACAATGAGTCATTTAATATAGGCCTATTTTTAGATCCGCCAGTAATCCGGTTTACCAAAACCAAGTTAGATAACAGGTTTTTTTAAATATATTCCTGTGTAATATTTAGGGCATTTTATTATGTCAAACAATTGACTGTCCCTGTATTTGATCACAATCGTTTTACAAAAAATATGCTTACTGAGCACAGATAATTTGATCAAAGGCATTTTAATCAACACTAATCAATTACCTGCTTCTTTTACTCTTTACCATGAATTATAAAACTGTTTAAACGGTTGAAATCTACCAAAGACATGGAGTCGTTAAAAAACATTTAATTAACTTAGAAGCAACATTTTTGTTAACTCTTGAGTTTAGTAAATGTTTTATGCGGCATGTCTTAAGAATAAGGTGGTGACTTACGGGAAAGTCTGAAAATTCTGAAACCATTTTATATTTTTACTACAAATTAACCAGAATTTAGAATTGTTTTTCCATAACGTCCCCTTATTAGAAAGAAACTTAGACTTTTTGAGTTGAATGGCAGGTAATAACTCAAATATTTCCGGCCAACCTGGAAATTCATCGGTAACTACGTCGGGATGACCTGTTAGTTCTAAGGAATGTTGCAGTCGGAATGTGTTTTGGCCGTTCCAAGTGATAGAATTAGTTTGTGCTTGTTGGTTGTCGTGTCCGTTCTCAGTACCTGTGAATGACCTTTCTAATATTCAACCTTCAATGAGTGGTGAGTTGAAATTGAAAATTGTGTTAATTAAGGTGAGGTTATATGTACACGTCACAACACATCAAGTCAAGTCCATTTTCTAAGTTACACGGCCGAGTTGGCCGAATGGGGACGCGACGTGACGTGACGTGTAGCCTATAGCCTCTACCAATGCCATTCGCCCAAGCGGCTGTTATGAAAGCAAATTTTATACTAAAACTGTACAAAGTGCTGTTTTTGGCGTTCATTATTTATATTAATCATATTGATGCTTATCGCTTATATCTTATAAATGTCAGTAAGATGTATCCCCTTTAAAATAAAAGGGTTACGAATATATAAAGGTGTTAATATCAAACGTTACAGTAACAGCAAACCTTAAGTTTATACCTTGTGTTTTATTACGCATGTAACCACAAAAATTTATATTTATCATATTTATCTGTATTCTATATACTTAATTCAAACGCCAGGGGTACTTATTTAATCCGCTTTTCACCGCGACTTTGGATGTCGCATCCTCATAATGTGCGCATGCGATCGAGGACGTTACGTACAGTGCGAATGCGAATATGTATAGAACCCTCTCCGGAATCGCCGTATTGGCCGTATGTGGACGTCGGGGCCATAGAAGTTATAGGGCCGTATATGTCTTCTATGGCCCCGTGTGGACGTACGTGACGGTGTATGTATAGCAGCACCTTTAAATTCGCAATATAAATATGTTGCAGAACTTACTATTACTAAAATTTCAAACTTAATTATATTTTAAAAATTAAGCAGCCACTCCAAGTTACGTATTGTGCAGTCAACTAATAAACAGTATACACCTAGTTTATTCACTTCAAGAAATTAAATTGGATTTAGAGAATAAAATATTACTTAACTTGTATGCCGAGTATGTTTTATACGCTTTGAAACTTTTGAAAAAAATAAATTTTCCAATCCTTTTTTAGCTTTGTTTCCAAACCTAGGTTTTAAGGTCGGGCATTAACTGCGCGAAAGAGTTCCTTAACTGCGCTAATCCCTCAAATGGTCCAAAAAATGTTCCTTAGCTGCGCAAGTCCACGCCAGGTAGGGGTGAGTTGCCGGCAGAAGGAATGTCCTTGTTTACGTGTCATCATACCGCAAACCATTATTGACAGATTGCAATTTGTAAAGTGCGTTTCGAGCAAAATCTATCTTGTGTAGATGCCTTGATTGCGATTGTGATTATGACGTTATTTTTTTATATATATATAAATGTGTTTTTAAATTTCTGAATTTTTATTGCAGTACCTTCCTTGGTCCTATTTACATTTTATTTATTGTAGTCGTATTACTATGACATCACAGAAAACCATTTGGAAGATTAACATTTTCTTTCAGGGAACATACACATAAAGGTATGAAACATTAATTTTAATTGATAAATGCTATTTACCTCAGTTCGAAATAAACTGTTGAGCACTTTCTCCCTTTTTTAGTAGAGCATAGAATCCTTAATGAATGCACTCTCTGCAGATGACTTGGGCTTTGACAAACTCTTACATGCTCACATCTAAGAATTCTACAGTCAAATAAGGCCGCCACTTCGCGCAGTTAAGGAACGTATCCGGTGGAGTAGTTCGCGCAGTTCAGGAATACCCGACTACCTGACTCAGGTCAGTTCGTGCAGTTAATGCCGGTGCGCCGAAACTGGGCTCCAAAATGTAATCCGCAAAAGGGTCCACTAATCCCCGCACCGAAACTGGGCTTCTAGCCTTGCGCAGGTACTTGACCGTGCGTGCGGCGTAATGACTCTTGAATGTCACCTAAATTCAGCGAACAGGCAGTCCCTGCCACCCCTGCCAACCCCCGCCCCCGCAGTCACTTGTTAAACCTGAGAGCAGTTACATCGCGATGACAAGCAGTAACAAGTGATCTCCAATTTTGTATCATTTTTAAGTTAATAGTGTTGTTAGTGTTGTTTAATATTTTAAGTAAATAGTGTTAATAGTGTTGTTTAATATGTTTAAAGTAACAAGTCAAAGAGGGAAGGAGAACATTGTTAAGGACGAATTTGTTCATCGTTCGTTGGGTACATTCAAAAGTGGTGAAGAGCGGTGGCGCTGCTGTAATAGTAAATGTACGACGAGACTGTACGCCTTGGACGAGACTGTACACCCTAACATTTATATATTTTTGAAAACCTTAAAATCAGTGCAAATTGACTCCTACGTAAGACTAAACAGTGCGTCCAATTCTGAAGTGCTGAAAAGTCGGAAGAAAACATGTTTGCGTCAGGACTTTATCAAGAATAAAATTATTCAGCTGAAGAATAGCCACATTGACCTTATGTCATTCACAACATGTGTTGGATCTAAATCGTCACCAAATGTTTGATGAAAATAAATGCATGATGTTTCAATCGTGTTAATGTTTTCTTTCTCCTTTGGCGATCCACCCGCGGGAGTTCTAGGAAGTGCCGGAGCCCAGTTTCGGTGCACCTCTGAGGGGCCTGGGAGGCTTGGAGCCCAGATTCGGCGTCTACCTGGTTTTTTGGAGCCCAGTTTCGGTGCGCCCGTTAATGCCCGCCCGGTTTTAAGCTGAGTAAGCACAAAAATATATTTTATTAAAATCTAACTAGTAATAAAATTAAAACCCTTTTGCTATTAAATTAGTTGTAAATCCGTATAAGGAATATGGAAGGGTTATATTTCTCACCACAGTACTGTACTATCCATACTATACTATACCATACTACGGTATACCGTACTTTTTCTTTGGGGTAGGAGGTGGAATGCATTTACGCACACTGAGGGGCTCATTGTCCCCTCAGTAGTGTCGGACTCCCACGAGCTTGATGTCCTGTGAACTACCGACTAAACCACCCCCGTCGGCACCGAGGACACTAGCCTGGAACTGTTTCACACATTACTTCGGGCTAGGCCTTGTGCTTATGCCACTAGGGCTTTCCTCTGTGGGGATAGATAAGGATCAAGGCCGGTCAAGATCGACCTTTTTCGCCCGAAGAATGGCCTGGACAAAATGCCTAACGCAGTTCCAGTTGCCCTCTCCCTGGAGCATTGCTCCAACGATGTTCTGTGGAGTTGCGACGACGCCGATCTCATCAATGAGCGAAGCTCGATGAGCGTGCCATTGGTCGCAGTCAAAAAATGTATGCTCGGCCGTGTCTGAAATGCCAGGGCAATACAGGCAGTCCGAGCTGGCGACTTTTCCCATCCTGTGCAAATAAGCTCGGAAGTATCCATGACCCGAAAGGAACTGGGTCACGAAATAGTCAACCTCGCCGTACTGCCGTTCCACCCATGGTTGGATGGTGGGAATGAGCCTAAAGGTCCAACGTCCTCTCGACTCAGCTTCCCAATTGCGCTGCCAGCAGTTGAAGCTGCGGTCGCGCTCTTCAGTTGCGGCTGTTTCCCTGCCCACCTCAGGCCTCCTGCGGTAAATCGCCTGTCTCTCCCTCGCTAGGAAGTAGACGGGAATAACTCCCGCGATCACCATCACAGCTGGCTCGGAAAACGTGCGGTAGGCAGATGCGACCCGTAAGGCAGCTCGTCGCTGAACTCGAGTAAGCCGGTCTCGGTAGACACCTAACTCGAGTGCGTGGGCCCATACCTCCGCACCGTAAAGCAAAACTGATTGAACGGCAGACATAAGCAGACGGCGCTTGCAAGAACGAGGGCCACCGACGTTGGGCATAAGCCTACTAAGGGCAGCGACACCCTTGGCGGCTTTGTCGGCGGTGCGCTGTATCTGCTCGCCGAAAGACAGTTTGCTATCGACCATAACACCAAGGTATTTGGCAGCAGGCTTGGTCTCAAGAAGGACGTCGCCTATTTGCACAGGAATAACTATGGGAATCCTCTTCTTAGTAAGGACCACAATTTCGGTTTTCTCAATAGCTAAAGACAAGCCGTGAACTCGCATCCACTCGCTGACTCGGTCCATTACTGTTCTGAGTTTGAGCTTCGCCAACTCGACGTCTCTCGCTGCAACCAGAGCAGCAACGTCATCGGCGTAGCCAACGAGCTGGGTCTCATCGGGCATGTCTAGCGTCAGCAAGCTGTTATAGGACACGTTCCAAAGATCGGGTCCAAGAATAGACCCCTGCGCAGCCCCAGAAGTGATGGGTATGCGCTTCTGACCTTCAGTAGTGTCGTAAAGCAGTACCCTATCCGAAAGATACGCCTCGATCATGCGCAGGAGGTAGAGGGGGACGTGGAACGTATGCTCAAGCGCCCACAGCATATCGCTCCACCTGGCGGAGTTGAAAGCGTTTCTTACGTCAAGTGTAACGAGGAGAACCACGCGGCGCGACCAGTGGTTGTGGCCTCCGCCCTCCGCACTGCCTCAACTACCTCCTGGATGGCGTCAATGGTGGAATGGCCGGTTCTGAAACCGTGCTGCTGTGGAGACAGATCACCCGCAGAAACGATTGCTTCGGTCAATCTAGCGCGCAGGAGTTTTTCCATCACTTTGCCGGCCGTGTCGAGCATGCAGAGGGGACGAAAAGATGGGGGAGTTCCTTGCGTGGTCTTCGCCTTAGGGATCAGGACGAGACGAGCTGTTTTCCAAGCCGAGAAGAACACGCCCTTAGCCAGACATGCGTTGTACATGTCTAAGAGAAGCCTTGGGTTGACCTCCACGACGAGCTTGATCACCTCCGCCGGGATACCATCGGGACCGGGTGCTCTTCTGGTTCTCAGGGATCGGACGGCAGCGATAAGTTCCTCTTCCCGAAAGGCCGGAAAAGCGCCTACCTCTCCAAAGTCCCTAACAGGCCTCACAGGATGACTGGGGAACAATGTGTCGACGACGGCGGCCATGGCTTGTGGTTCCATGACCGCAGGTGGTGAGCGAGCCCCTAGCTTCTGGGTTACAAGTTTGTAGCCCGTCCCCCAGGGGTCGTTGTCAATATCCTGACACAGTTGTCTCCAGCACCTGACCTTGCTCCGGTTGATGGCACCCCGGAGCTCACGCCGAAGAGCCCTGTGCTCTACCGATCTGACATTAGCATCAGGGCGATTCCTGGCTCGCTGCGCTGCTCGTCGTTCCGCGATTTCGGGCGTCCACCAATAGACTGGTTTCTTCCCGTGACAGCGAGAAACTCCGGGCATCGACTGTTCACACGCGGTGGTGATGAGGCTCATCGTCGATGTGGCCAGATGTTCGGCGCTTGTGTTGTTTGGGATACTCTTGTCCCGGACGATTTCTTCAAATATTCTTTTATTCAGACGACTGGTGTTCCAGCGTCGAGAGAGAGGAGCAGGATTAGCACGAATGCGCGCACGCTCGGGAAAGACCTTGAAAAGGATACCCTGGTGATCGCTAGCGGAATAATCCTCGGAGACTCGCCAGTCAGAGATGCGATCCGCAACCCCCTCAGAGGCGAGGGAAATGTCGGGAATCGTCTCTCCATACCCTGGACGACGGAAGGTAGAAACGCCGCCCGTGTTAAGGATATGGAGACTCAACATAGTGATCATCTCCAGGACGTACCGGCCTCGAGTGTTGGTCTCGGGCATGCCCCATTCCACCGCTCTGGCGTTAAAATCGCCGCAAATGATGACACCGCCAGGGATGTTCATGGCCTCATCCTCAATGGAGTCAACCATGCGGCGGTAGTCAGCGATGGGCTGGTTCGGTGTAAGGTAGCAGGAGAAAAATGTGACATTCCTGCTCCTCACCCAAACGAAACCGTTGCCCGAACCAGTAGCAAGAACGGGTACCTTCCCAAGGTCCAAGATCCAAATGGCAGCAGTGCCAGAAGGGTCGGAATACCACTGCGGAGAGCTTCGATTCCAGTATTGCTCACTAAGAAGCAGTATATCGGAACATTGCTCTGTGGCATATCGGTACAGCAGATCGTCTGCTGTCCTGCTCCTCTGCATGTTTAGTTGTAGAACTTGGGTCATTTTTTGTTTGTGGAAAGCAGCTTCTGCAGAGCTTGCTTGTGCGCCCCACATCGACTCGACCCGGCAGCATGCCTGACCTGACCGTTCTTCGAGCCGGCTTCAGTGCACAGGATGCAGGACAGTGCAGCGGTGCATGCACTGGCCTTATGGTCCTGGCCACCGCACTTGAAGAAGAGCTTGCTTCGGTCGGGGCCGTCGCAGCGATTGGCTACGTGGCCACACCCCAGACATTTAAAGCATCTAGGAACCACGAGCTTCTCGCGTACCCGACAGCTCATCCAGCCGATCTTCAAGTGACCCTCAGCGAGCAGTTTTGCCGCGTCTCTTGCGCCCAGTGTCAGGATCGCCATCCTCTGCCCCCGTGAGTTCGCCTTTGTCAAGAAGACCTTGACTTCAGGGTTCCCGCCGAGGGCAGATTTGACGACAGCAATCACGTCGTCCTCGGTTGTCACCTCATCGATGTCCCTGACCTCCAGGGTGGACTTAGGCTCCAGAACTCGCACCGTCGCATTCGCGCCCAAAATATTTTGAAGGTCGTCACCGAAGGCGGACTTGCTACCCGTGGACTCGCCGAGCTCGACCAAAAGGTCGCCGGCACGGGTTTTACGCAGGCCCTTGATGACGGCCCCCTTTTCCTCTGGCTTTGCCTTTCGGCGGATCTCACCCAGCACGTCGGAATAGGTCTTCCCCTCCGATGGCCTGATTAGAAGGGCGTCCAGGCGCTTCTTCAAAAGCTTCTTCTTCGGCGGCTTCTTCTGGCCCTGGCTACCGGCCCGAGTCGCAACCTGCTTGGGCGGATCCCTCTTCTTGGCCCTTCTCCCGAGGACTTCTGTCCACGAACCAGAGTCAGGCGCCTCCTTTGCCCCGTCGAACTTCTGAGATTTCTCAGCCTCCGGCTCCTCAGAACTAGTAACAGCACCTTTGGGGCCGCAGGACTGAGGCTGCTTGTGCAGAGAGGGAGTCGTCTGCGTTGTACAGGAAACGACCTCGCAGGATTGCCACGATCTCCTCAGGTGGATAATACGCTGAAGATTGGACTCAAGAGTTTGAATTCCAGTCTTCACGTCCGCACTCATGTTTCTCTGACGACCCGTCGCCGCCTTCATGACTTTGAGGGTGTCGAGACATGCTTTGAAGAGATCCTCCTCCTCCTGCCTAGTCAAGGCTGCAACAGCTTGGTAGGGCGACTGCGTTGGAGTAACCCCCTCAGTCAGTTTATCTATGACCGGTGTTGTTCCGGTCACCACAGTTGAGGAATTACCCGTGGTCGCCGCCTCGGGGGTGTTGTTCCGAGTGGGCGATCTCGGGATCCTGGGTCTGCGATCGAAGGGGCTTTCAACCCCATCGACGTTCCTGCTTAGAGAGGAGAGTTGAGGAGTCTCTTCTCTTTGATTTTTTATGTTTGGGGTTAGGGTTCCCCGATCAGATTCTGGCACCTTTTGAGTCTTATTTTTAATGTTTGAAGCCATGATGTCTGGATTGGCCCCCAAGACTGGGCGTTTTTGACCCCCCAAAACAGTGCCCTAATGTGATTGTCAAACCGACCCATCACCAGAGCAACTATATCCATGTTCGACCGCCTCCAAAACACCGGCGGTCCTAGACGAGCAGTGGCCTCGGCAGAGCCCCCCCGTGACCGCAGCAGGGCCCTATCCGGTCGCCAACCGGCACCACCACGGCCAAGGGGATTTTCGCCGGCTGATAGGGCAGCCAGGTCAGTTGGCTGAGCTGACCCGGGCCCCTGTACTATCCGGCAGCCTGGGAGGTGCAGAACCCAGTTTTTAAGCTGTACCCTCTGCTCGTCCTAGACCTCCAGCGCAATGGAGGCTGAAGAACACAGAGTCACCCCGGCGAGTAGGCCGGAATGATTTAGAAAAAACAACCGGGCTATTGAAATGAAACGGAGAATGGACTTGTCACGTGACCGGAAGTAGCTGTCAAAAAGTTTGATTGAGCCAGCAGCCCCACTTGCCCACTACTAATAACTTTACCACAATTTGTTCCTGGTACAATGAATCGTTTGCTTGCGGAAAAGTTTCATGCTTATAAGAGATCTAGCAGTTCAAATTTAGACGCAAAGATCTCATGAGTTTCATGAACTAATTTTCAGGAAGACAAAAGTCGGGAAATATATTGATCCTTTTGTCCCTGAATCAATAAAAAATGTAAGGGCATTAATTTAATTCTTCAACTAAATAAGTCATTTGTTGCCTGCAGGACTACCCGCCATATTAGGTTTAAGTCAAGTCACTTAAGAACAATGCTATTTTCCTTAAACTATGCTTGGCTATGAACTGAAATTACTCTTTTACCTTAAATTGTATGAATATGATTCTTGTTTGTGATTATCTTATTAATATTTAACAGAGAACTGTGAAGACAAAATATTGAAATATATTCAATTTCTAGCTAAAATGTACATATGACTCCACAACGTGTTCTATGAAGATTACTTAGCAGAGAAAATCTAATAACGTAATAAAATGTATTTTGAAGGTATAAAATGTTAACATTGACCTTATGAGTTGCCATGCTGGCAACTAATTAAACAAGGAAAATGTAATCAAATAAAGTCATCATATTTGCAAACTACAGTCATCTATGAAAAATACAGCGCGTGACATAAAGATTACATGGAGTAATAAAAAAGTGTGTTTGTTGTTTATGAATATTACGTATCGATTTTTCTATAGTAATTGGATGAAATGGTAAACGTGTACCATATTTCATATTTGGACTTTTAATTAAACCTGTAGAGTCAACTAAACATGTAGGGATCTGTTGTGATAGCAAGCCAAGGCCCGTCAGCCAATAGAATGCGAGGATCGGTGGAAAGATCTAGAATCTTCACATGCCCTATATAAGCAGCTCCTACCGTTCCTCCTGTCTCTTTTTGGTCAGTAACTTTTAATTAGTATGTGCGAAAGTATTAAGTTTTCTAATTTGTGTAAAGCCCCAAGTTTTTGGGTAAGTCAAACTGTTTTATATTTAAATTTAAAATTTTGTAAATTAATCAGAGTCTTGCCTAGCTAGCAATTATCAAATTCTTTTAATAATATTCTCATGTAAAAAAAGCAAAACCTTAATGTCAGTAAAGTTCAGGTAAAACTATCAATTATTTAATAAATAAATTTAATAATTCCTTTTAATATTTTTTATCAATGATGCAAAGTAATACAATTAGATGTTTCTTTTGCAGGGTTTTTAATTATGATTTGTATTCTATTAATAAAATAATAAAGAAGAGTCTTGTCAAAGGGGACTAATTTTATTTAACCTCAAGATAGATATACTTTCAGAAATTAATTGAACCATGTAATAGTGAAAAGTAATGTTTGAAAATAAAAAGTGGTTCAATTTATGCGCGACTCTGCTAAACATTTTCAATGAAGCAAAAGAAGAATATTAAAATATTTGTATAAATTGAAGAGTTAAATTGGAATGAAGTTGTTAATACAAAATCAATATGTGTTTAAAAGTAGATATCCTTTTAAAAGATGAACTCGAGTTTGAACTACTTATTAGGGGGGTAACTGTTAGTAAAAGTGACGGTGTGGTAGCTATGCGCAAAAAAACTCAGAGAAATAGTGAGATTTGGTATTGATGGAAATTATTTAAATCAGTGAGAGAAATAGTGAGATTTGGTATTGATAGTAATTATTTAAATCAGTGGAAAGATTGATATCGAAGTTAATTTAGAGCTGATCAGAGCTGGACTTGAAAACCTAGAACTTAAGATAGCTAATTTATTAGAAACCCCAAATTTGACAGAAATCTCCCGAATTGAAACAAGATTAGATCATTACGATAGCAGAATTAAAGCGATAAATAAGTTTAAACTATCAGATCAGGCAAAAGATGATAGGAAGAAAGAATTGCTAAGCAAACTAACAGAAAAACTAGTAGAAATAGGGAACAGTTTTAAAACTATAAAGTATGATAAATCACAAAAAGAAATTGTAGAAAGAAAAATAAGTGAATCTAATTTAGAAGAAGAAAACTCAAACTATGTGTTTGAAAGTAAAGATAGCGAACCTAAATCACAACCCCTTGCTCAGCCCTTGGAAGCAAACCCAACTACAAGTATGTACTGTAAATTGCCTAACCCAGCCGAAAGGCACTTTAAAAGTCTAAAAGTAAGTAACGGATTAAATGCTAGGGAACTATTGAAGTTCATAGACACTCTCTTGAAAGTGAAAAATGAAACAGACTTCACTGACAATCAAATATTAGATATAAGTTTAAGCTATGCTTCAGGTCCCTTGTATGCAAAAATAATCGAAGGTAAGAATGCTTGTCTAACAATTGATGAAGTTCATACCGGGTTGATAACCGTTTCATACCTATAGGACTGAGAGAAAATCTAAAAAGGGAACTCGTAACTCGACCTCAGAAACCGGGCGAACCACTAAACATTTATATACTAGAGGTAAAAGAGAACACAAAACTGTTAAAAACTTCCTTCTCTGAAAAAGATTTAGTAGATCTGATTAAAATCGGCATGAATCCCGAAACAAGAAGTAGATTAGTATTTTATGGTGATCCTCGAACCTTTGACGAGCTAAGCAGTTTGTGTATTCACGATCAAAACGTGCGCTTTGAAGACTACAGACGTAGTAAAAATAATAGAGGCCCACCTTTACAAGCTAGACCAGTAAATTACGTACCGAGTCCTAAGAAATGTTTTACATGCGGTAAAATAGGGCACTTTACAAAAAATTGTTATCAGGGTAACAACCGAGAAGCTCAAGGTAGGAACAATTTCCCCGGTCACTTCCCCAGATCCTATCAAAAAAACGAAGATCCTGGGAGGGCTTCGAGAGGTCAAAATTAAACAAGAAACTCTCCCGATACGGAACCCGTGTTTTTGTAAACCAAAAACGAAAGAAGAGATTTTTAAATGTAAAAGAGAAAAAGTACTTTAAAAATAAAATGAAAAATGAAATAACTAAAAAGGGAAAGACGATAGGTAATTACAATGCTTTGCCCACCATAAACGTTAATTTTGGCAAAGGTATTTTTGAAAACGTACTTATAGATACAGGCAGCTCAGTAAATTTAATAAATGAATCAATGCTCAAGAAATTAACAGGAAAACGTATCGTTAAATAAAGCCAATGTCTATTGTACAACAGCAGTTAACACAAAAA
Source organism: Flexamia atlantica (assembly GCA_035578135.1). Lineage (NCBI taxonomy): Eukaryota > Metazoa > Arthropoda > Insecta > Hemiptera > Cicadellidae > Flexamia > Flexamia atlantica. The sequence goes on along the minus strand of JAQJVK010000017.1, from coordinate 8,703,405 downwards.
TAAATGTGTTAGGTAAATGTACTGTCAAGATCAAAATAAGAAAATCTTCCTGGTATGTAGATTTTATCATTGCAAAAGATTTAGCATTGAATGTAATTTTGGGCACCGAATTCATTAAAAGAAGCCAAATGTTGTTTAACCTAAACCAAGATCAATTTTATTTTGCTTTTGAACCTAACTACAAAATCGAGTTTGTAAGCAATTGTACACTCATTGTGACGAACATTAATTCAAGAATAAAAATAGGGTGTAGCAAAGCAGAAAGTGACATAACTAAGCTCATATCAGACTTTCCTAAAGTATTTACTGACAAAATAGGGGAGGCACTTAATTTTGAATATGAAATTAAACTTAAAGATAAGGAGCCTGTAAACCTAAGGCCATATCAACTCAACCCTCATAAAATGAAAATCATGAAGGAATTAATTGACGATTTATTAAAAGAAGGTATTGTTGAGCTCTCCTTAACTAGTTATGCCAGCCCCACCTTTTTAGTAAAAAAGCCTAACAGTGACAAATACAGGTTGGTGGTAAATTACTCAGAATTAAATAAAAAGATAGAAAGAGTTAATTACCCAATCGGTGACATGAATGATATTTATCATTATTTACAAGGCAGTGACTATTTTAGTGTAATCGATTTATGTAACAGCTTTCATCAAATTAAGCTAAGTGAAAACTGTAGAGATTACACAGCTTTTGTCACACCCTTTTCACAAGTAAGATTCTGCAGGATTCCCTACGGCTTGCACCTGGGTTCATCTTTGCTTAGCAGCTACTTAAATGAAGTTTTGAAAGACATTAAGTTCAAATTTGTGATTAACTTTGTGGACGACTTGATAATCTACTCCAAAACTTATGAAGAGCATTTAGTTCATTTAAGGGAAGTTATTACTAGACTTAATAACCACAATTTGACCGTGTATCCAGAGAAAGCCGATTTTGTGTTTAACGAAATTAAGTTTCTGGGGTACTTAATAAGTAAAGATCAAATAAAAATTGACCCTGACCGCATAACAGCTATTAAGGACTTTAAACCACCTAACGATGTTAAAGGTCTCAGTAGATTTTTGGGAATGACAAATTACTGGACTATGTTTATACCTAAGTATGCCGAAATCGCAGCCCCTCTTAACGAATTAAGGAAGAAGAACAAAAAATTTATTTGGTCCGAAAATTGTCAAAGGAGTTTTGAAAAACTAAAACAATGTATTATTGAGCCTCCTGTATTAGCAATTCCTAACTACAATCTCCCATTCATCCTGCATTGCGATGCAAATGATAGAGCGTGCGGTGCGTGTCTACTTCAAAATGTTGAAGGTGTAAACAAACCAGTGGCATTTTATTCTAAGAAATTTACCGATAGCGAGCAATGTTTGTCAGTGTACGAGAAGGAAGCGCTCTCGATGGTTTGTGCAATAACTAAATTCCGAAAACTGTTGGAAATCAGGGAATTTACTTTAATAACCGACAACAGTGCTCTCGCTTTTGTGCTAAGTCCTTTCAAAAAACTCGGTAAACTTGGACGCTGGGTTGGAACTATTTTATCTTTGCCTTTCAAAATAAAACTAGTTAAAAGCCAAGATAACGTGATTGCAGACTTTTAATCAAGAATCTTTGATAAGCAAGATATGGAAGCAGAAGTAAATGTAAATAATGTAAATAGTAGTGTTAGTTTAGATATAAGTCAAATGAAGCTGAATAAATAAAAAATGCCAAGTTTAACCGACATAAGTAACAATTTGAATGACAACCAAACAATGAACTTTTGTGCAAACATAAAGGACTTTCCTCTAAGTTTTGGGGAGTTAAAAGACTTTCAAAATCAAGACCCGGAAGTGAGAAATATTATAACAAGTTTAAATAACGGTGTGGGTAAAGATAATTTTTCACTAAAGCAAGGTGTTCTGATGTATAAAAAATCTGACCGGGACACAGCAAAAATTTATCTACCTGAAATGTTATTAGATATGGTGTTCAAATATTTTCATGATTCTTACATTTGAGGACATTTGGGAATATTTAAGACCGTAAAGAAAATAAGTGAATACTTTTATAGGCCAGGCCTAATCCCGGAAGTGACAAAAAGAGAAAAGCTTTGTGCTCAAGGAAAACCTGCTAGAAGAGTTTATAATGGACCTCTAATTAGTTCTCCTTCTTTTAATACTATGGATAAACTTTACATCGACACTTACGGACCTTTAAATCGCACAAAGAATTTCTCTAAATATTTATTAATACTGTAGCAGTGGATGTCTACAGCAAGTATACATGGCTTTGCCCGCTTAAAGAGTGTACTAGTAAATGTATTATTCGAGCTTTAGAAAATAATGTATTTAAACATTTTTCTATGTGCAAAGAAATTGTAAGCGATAATGCCAAATATTTCACTGGTAAAGAGTTAAAAAATTTCTTGTTTAATAAATGAATTTTGCACCGAGCAATTATCCCCATGGTGCCAAGGCAAAACAAAAGTGAACGGTATCTTAGGAATTTAAAATCAATGTTTCAAATATTTTATCACCAAAAGCAAAATCAATGGGATTCTTCCTTAGTTGAACTTCAATTAGCCATGAACAATTCAGTAAATGAAACAGTCAAAGCAACGCCTTTTGAATTAGTTTTTAATTTTAAAGCTAACACTCCTCTAACAAACGCTTGGTCAATTAATGAACTAATGGACAGTAAACTAAATAAGGAACACTTAGCCAGTAAATTAAACAAAGCCCTGGAAAATGCCAAGAAAGCTATAGCTCAAAATAAAAAACGAACTTTGTATTCTGATGAAGTTGCTAAACACCCGTTCAAAGTTGGTTCGATTGTGTACTAAAGACTTATCCCCTAAGCAATGAGCAAAAGAACTTTCAAAGTAAGCATGCTATGCGCTATGATGGACCATATAAAATATTATTGTTTATTTCTGATGTAAGTTGTGTGGTACAAAAGGTTGAAGACACAAACATTGTAAAAAGAGTGCATATTTCTCAACTAAAAATGTAAAATCAACATTTAAGTATGAGTTTAAATGAATATGGACTCCGGACTTTTATAAGGTATTAATACTTAAATTTATGTAAATAAATAATTAACAAACTAGTTTGTTGGAGTGCACGAAGAGCTATAATTAAGTGTTACATCAAGAACGAAGTAAATGTAATTGTTTTTAAATAGCAGTAAATAGCCTCAAACAATGCTTCGGGATATTTTATACAGCAAGAAAATATTCTACAAGCAAGAAAATATTTTATAAGCAAGAAAATATTTTGTAAGCAAGAAAATATTGTTTAAGCAAGAGAATATATTTTATGAATGCTAAAAAGTTATATCTCCTGGGCAAGAAAATGCATTTCCGGAAGATTAAACTAATAAAAAGCATTGAAAATAAAGTTATATCAGGATCCTGGTAAAGTATAGGTATAAAGGTAATAAAAAGTAAAAAAAAGGTATTGTAAAAAGAAAATGTTTTTGACCTACCGTTTGGAAATTTAAGAACTTTACTTTATTATCACTACTTAACCTACACTTACCGTGAACTTACAACTAACTAATTACTAACTCTTACCTTAACTTACCTCTAACACCGAACACTTCAACACTCACAACACTTCACCGGGGGGCACTTACACGATTTGACTTTATACTTACTCATAAACACTTGACACATTACACTTCACAAACACACTTCACGAACACTAATCTTTCCTGTCTTCCTTCTTCCTTTCCAGTGATAATACAATGAAGTAGAATAATTCAGTTGTTTTTTTTTAATTGGAATAAAATTTGTTAGTTTTTCCAATTGGTAGGCCTGTTCATATGAGGTTTTCCAAACGGTATGTCGGATGTAGAAATGATTATTTATTTTGTTCCCCTTGAGATCTGAAATAAAAGGAAATCACAAAGAATCAATTTTTCTTTTAATAAAATATTTTGATCTGAGAATAAATCATAAAAAGAATTATTATCTGTTGAGGAAAGTATATTTTGATTTCATTGTTTAATTTCCAGTCAAAGTAAAAGAAACAGTCTTTAAATTTTAAACATTAAATGTTTTAAGAGAGAGAAACTTTGTTTTTATTTTAATAAAAAAACTACAATGAAAGTAAATTCGCAATTATAATTAAAAACATTTCTGGAGTAAAATAAAAAGAATCGAGTAATCGAGTTTAATGAAATATAATTGGGACCAAATAGTTAATATAAATAATAAATAAATGTTTCAGAATTGTTATTTACCTGATGCTGTGTAGAATGTATTGTTGGAGCTGAGATGATCTTGCTCTGGAGTCATTTGCGGAAGGCCACCGGTACTTACGGCTCTTCCCGGCATGTTATCTGCGCTAGACAACTGAGCAGCGAGCGACTTTGACCCGGATTGCAGACCGATAAGGAAGGATACCCGGGACTACCCCAACGTTGCCAGATTGATTCCAAGGTTGCCATATCTTACGGGACTACAACCATGCCCTCAAGACAGCATCAGCTTCTCTTTTATTAAAAAATTAATTCAAATATATCGTAAAAGAAAAAGTTTCATTTTTGTCAAAATAAAATAAAGATTTAAAATGTTATAAAAAGTAACGATGGTTTTGAGGTCCGTGCGCCGATGTCACATTCAGAAGGTGGGATGTGGTCCGTCGGGCTTAGGGTGACCAGACGTCCCGTAAAAACGGAAAAGTCCCGTTTTTTCACGTTGCGTTTCGTTGTCCCGAAAAACTTTGTCGGGACGCCGAAATGTCCCGTTTTTAAAAAAGTATGCTATATTTAAAAAAAACATACCTAACGTTATCTTAACATTTAGAGGCGTCTGTCATTTCTTAAGGAAAAAAAGAATATTACGAACTTTTACCAAATGCTAAACAAGATTTTAGTTTAGCATTTTTGTAGCTGGTTTAGTAACCTTGACTACGATAATCGGTTGGCTATACTGCTGCGCTTTTTTGATCCTACAATTTTAGATATATTCCCACCTACATAATTTGTTAGAAAATCTTGTTTCCTTTTATATTATAATAACTGCTAAGATCTTACAATTTGACTTGATCATTTTTAATCCTCAATATGTGGCGATTCAAAAAAATTATGTTTCATGGCTGCGCATGCCGTTTATTGTATCCTTCAAGAAAAACTGTAACGATAGTGCGCTGTAATAAGTTCAATAAATGGAAAATAAAATTCATGGTCTAAAAGCTTCAAAAACAATTTGATACTTCATTTCTTCCATTACAAAACTTGTAAATTACAGAGACCCCCATATAATTAACCACCTTGATGTGTGGTGTTTGGTATTGAGGTTTGGGAGGGAGTGAGTTTTGTTTAAGTGTCCCGTTTTTATTTAGAAACAATCTGGTCACCCTAGTCGGGCTGCACATTTTCTTATTAACGCAGGAGCGCTTTCGGCGGCTTGCCATTTTCAACTGCTACTAGTCTTCCGCCTTGTCATCTACCCGTATATATAGGTTTTGTGAATGGTTCTGGAACGTCTGAGATGATTCGAGGGGGTTGAGCTTCTTGGAATTCCGCGGGGTCCCTAGTACCTGGAAGATTCGGCGTTGGGTCAATCGCCTATATTTATTTATTTTTTTATTTATTTATTTCATTTAAATACAATATTCGGTTACACAGCAGTTATAAATATTAATCTCTCTAGCTTAAAAGCTAATTGAGAGATCAGCTAATCACATAAGTTATAACAAGCGCTTCGATAAATTATATATATATATATAACAAATTAACTTATGAAAACTAATATAACAATCAAAACATATGCAAAGAGGGAAATTTGTTTCGCAAAGTGACTATTTACATCACTGCGAGGAAGAATAACTCAAACATCAACTGGAAACGACAATTCTTAACCTGATAGAAAAAGTGAAAGCTGCTTGGCCCGGTACCACTGCACATTTGCAGACCCAGATCTGATTTTAATGATTACTTTATCCCCAATAAAGCAAATTCCTTTGATTTCCAGTACTAAGTCCATTACCTTTAATGATAACATATTTCCGTTATGTGGGGATTTGTGTTTATTTAGAATCTGACAGCCTAATATTGTGTATGCCTATTAGGCTGTCAGATTCTAAATAAACACAAATCCCCACATAACGGAAAGATGTTATCATTAAAGGTAATGGACTTAGTACTGGAAATCAAAGGAATTTGCTTTATTGGGGATAAAGTAATCATTAAAAGACCAAATCATAAATAAAAAGAATTCAGTACATGAAACAGCTAGAAACAATAGCCAGTGAAATAGTTCGAGAACAAAGGCGATTGGCCCAACGCCGAATCTTCCAGGTACTAGGGACCCCGCGGAATTCCAAGAAGCTCAACCCCCTCGAATCATCTCAGACGTTCCAGAACCATTCGCAAAACCTATATATACGGGTAGATGACAAGGCGGAAGACTAGTAGCAGTTGAAAATGGCAAGCCGCCGAAAGCGCTCCTGCGTTAATAAGAAAATGTGCAGCCCGACGGACCACATCCCACCTTCTGAATGTTATAAAAAGTAGTATAAAAGTAAAAAAAAATTACCGAACCTTTAGCTTAGGGAGGGGAGAATTGTACCATATTTCATATTTGGGCCTTTAATTAAACCTGTAGAGTCAACTAAACATGTAGGGATTTGTTGTGATAGCAAGCCAAGGCCCGTCAGCCAATAGAATGCGAGGATCGGTGGAAAGATCTAGAATCTTCACATGCCCTATATAAGCAGCTCCTACCGTTCCTCCTGTCTCTTTTTGGTCAGTAACGTTTAATTAGTATGTGCGAAAGTATTAAGTTTTCTAATTTGTGTAAAGCCCCAAGTTTTTGGGTAAGTCAAACTGTTTTATATTTAAATTTAAAATTTTGTAAATTAATCAGAGTCTTGCCTAGCTAGCAATTATCAAATTCTTTTAATAATATTCTCATGTAAAAAAAAGCAAAACCTTAATGTCAGTAAAGTTCAGGTAAAACTATCAATTATTTAATAAATAAATTTAATAATTCCTTTTAATATTTTTTATCAATGATGCAAAGTAATACAATTAGACGTTTCTTTTGCAGGGTTTTTAATTATGATTTGTATTCTATTACTAAAATAATAAAGAAGAGTCTTGTCAAAGGGGACTAATTTTATTTAACCTCAAGATAGATATACTTTCAGAAATTAATTGAACCATGTAATAGTGAAAAGTAATGTTTGAAAATAAAAAGTGGTTCAAACATAAAACAAATAATACCGAGCAAGGCTTTGATCACCAGGTATTAATTAAATAATGTGATGATATTCATATTGAATGCATCAGTTAATGATTTAAATTAGTATTTGAGACGCCAACCTGAGGTATGTATAACTTTCGAATATGTTCTAATAGAAAACACTGCTTTGATCTCTGATCACGTTTTTTCGAATACTCCAAATCCAGAGTACCCAAAAAATGATTATGTTATGATTCCGAAGTTTAACACTAAAAACCAATAAATGAAAGTTGCTTTAAAATGAATCTATAATGTTTACTTTTATTACTTTTATTGTTTTGTTGGTGCATTTAGTAACCAATAATATTTCGGCTTTGAAGGTTAGTTTGTGTGCATGGGGTGCCCAACCCCCAAGCCTCAAATTAATAGTGCTCTCTCCCCAAATTTGGTTAGCCCCCCCCCCCCCCGAAATTGGGCTAACCCCCTTCGTTATCAGCAGTAACCTAAACTTAAAACACTGTACACCCCCACAATAGATCGGATCAGCAATCAGAGACTTCTAGTATTTAAAAGAAACAGAGTTCTTTATCTAGAAATATCAAATAAGCAAAGAGCCGTTTAATTTGATCGCACGCATTTAACGTTGACGCGTAGTCGGCGCGGCAGCGGCGGAAGTAGGTTTGCGAAAGACGATCGCGCTTCTTTATTAGGTCGCGGAAAAATGGCCCAAAATGGCGGAAAATTTGCTTGTTTTATTGAATATAATTCTTAATGCTGATTTCTGTAAAGGAAATAGCCGTTTTAAATTCGAAGTTATGCTTCCCCAAATTGGAATTGCATATGCTAGTTTTGGAATAATCAATCCATATTAAGTCGCCATGAGAACATCTTCTTGGCAATATGCAGCTAATCTCCGAAATTGAAACAATGTACTTGATATATTTTTATATAAATTGTTAACGTGGAGATTAAATCTTAGATTTTGATCCTTAAATTTTGATCTTAGATTTTGATTTTTTAAATCTTAGACCGATATCCTTGTGGTGCTCCAGCAGTTATTTTAACCCCAAAAAGTTTACAGATTCTGAAGGTTCAACAAGTTCATCACCTAAAATTAAATTTATATTTTGATCTGGTGTTTTTGAAAATCCTATGTATTTCGTTTTCTCGATATTAATTGAAAATCCATTTATGTGAGTTTATAAAACTTTTAATTTCAAGGTTAGATTTATCATGGTCTTTTATAATTATTGTTGTGTCATCAGCAAAAAGACATAAATTTGAGTTTGACAAGGATTCATTGATATTAATGACATATATTATAAAAAGGACTGGACCTAAAACCTATGTCCTTGTGGTATTCCAGCAGTTATTTTCAATTCATTTATATAATAAATTAAGTTGTTGCGTAAGTTTTGTTGTTATTTAAAATACCTTAGTACTTTTGTAAATCACATTGGATGCAAATATTTGAATGGGCACCTACTTATTTTATAGACTATGCTATTATAGATATATTTTATATAAATTTTACGTTTTCCTTTTTGAATTTTCTAAATTGCCAAACATACATTCTAGAACCTATACATTTAACAGACAATACCTGACTGTTAACAAAAAGGCTTTAAATATTAACATATTTATAAATCCAAAAAATAAATTCGGAACTTATGTGGTCCAAAAAGGACTAATGTGTTTATATAATTTGTACCTTGTGGTCCGAGCCTTAGTAGGTATTTCATGTTTACCAGTTCATCCAATTACTATAAAACATGTTAGTGTCACAATTTTTATAAATGCACAGTTTTATTGCTCCATGCGAACCTTATCCCACATGCCGTATTTGTCCTACATGGCTGTAGTTTGTATACAGCTGTACGGTACAGTAAAGTTTTTTTTGTGTTTATTTGGTTGCTAGCATGGCAACTTCAAGTGTAAAGTGTTTCGACTTTAAAATTCAGTTCATTACCTTATTAAAATTTCTAGCTGAGTAACCTACATGAGACTTTTTTAAAGTCAGAAATTAGATATTTCAAGACTTTTAAGGTAATCCTGGTAGCCGTTTTTAAGATAATTGAGCAAGCAAGAGTATTCTTATATATTTATTGCTCATAATATAAGTACGGGTATAGGATTTATTCATTTTTTTGTATGAAGAATTGAATTTAACAAATAGGATATTTTTCCTTTATTGTCGAAAATGGGTTGTATTTAACTTTTATCAATTTAAATTAATACAATCTGATAATTAAAAATCACATTATTGGCCTCTTTAATGGCTAATATTAAAATTCTGCCCACCTCATATTTAATTACAGAAGGTAAAAAATGAAACACAATTAAAATTCTTGAGATTGCAAAATTAATAAATTACGTAGCATATTTAGTTCAAAAGGAAATTATTCATTATTCAACAATGAGTGCAGAAAAACCAATTATGATCGAGAAAAGGGTTGGATTAAACGTAAAATTATTCTTAAATGATATACAATCTAATAATTTAAAATCGCAATACTAGCCCATTGTCATCGTCCCCTTTACAGCGAGCCAATGAGAACAAAGGGGAGGAGCCCGGTACAGTCAGGTTCAAAAACAAAACCGTCCGGGTTTGGCGCCGTCCGACTTTGTCGTTTGTGGTCAGAAATGAAACTGTCCGGGTTTGGCACCTGACGCTCCCGCCAAATCGAGACTGTTTCAAAACAGTCCGGGTTTGGCGCTGTCCGACTTTGGCACTGTCCGACTTTGGTGTTTTGGGAATTTTAAACAGTCCTGATTTGGCGCTGTCCGACTTTGGTAGCGTCCCACTCTCCCACAATAACTAAGTTATCGACAAAACTACGGCAGCTATTAAAAAAATGATTTAAACATTCAAATCTTTAGCAACAATCTACACGGTTTTTTATTTTGCCTGACTAAAAAATAAAAAAGTAGCAGCCGGCTACTTTTTTATGTCATGTTTTAAAGTTGAATGAAAAACTTGAGAATTTTCATCAAGTTTTAAAATAGAATAAAATATTTTGGAAATATGATTGGGCTACTATAACTGTTCAAAACTAAAGGACTCTTCACATGCAACATTTCAACCTTAAGCCTCAATGCTAGATGGTTTAAACTACGAGTTATTTGAAACATGAGCACTGTCAGATTACGCGGTTTTAGGCGTCGTTTTATGTTTCACAGAGAAAGGACTGTGGTTTCTATTCAATATGGCGGCCCAGACTTCATTTGCTGTAATGCAAGTAAGATAGCTATGCTCCGTCTATATGTACTATGTGGTCGCTGGTCATTGTGTGTCAAGTGTGTCATCAGTTCGGTGAAAATGTGGGTGAGTGAAACCAAAAACCTACTCGACCGCTAACTCGAACTGTGTAAAACAGCCCAAAGACGAAAAATTATAGTTTGTGAACTTAGTTCACTATAGCACTCGAGCACTCGCACATCAGTTAAATGAAAGATAATATTATTATCAAACCACCAGATTTTGCGTAATTTTTAGCAAATTTCTTTTCTTTTTTAGCTTTATGGGTAACAAAAAAAGATGTTTTGTTTGCTTGTTTCTCATCTTATTTTGGGTATATGGCTTAATCTAGTTATCTACTTGATTTTAGCCTCATATCCCCAAATCTATAAATTCCTGAGGCAGCAAACCTGCGTACTCACCTTCCCAATGTTAACCTTATAGGAAATGAAATAAAATTTTATAGCTTGCTTACTTCACAACATACATTCATAAAACATGGTACGTGTCTTTACCCAGTTGATATTTACTGGATCATAACCTAAAATCCCCCATTTTGCTGCAAATCTGTATACTCACTTCCCCGTTATTCTTATAGAGAATATTTTTGCATGGTTATTTACGGACATGCGTTGATTCGGGCGAATACGGACTGCTCCCCCTTAGCAGATAGAAACAGCGGCATACGGATTGCTCCCCCTTCCCTAGGGTTGCCATAATTCTCAGAACAAATATGTGGACACATGAGGGTGAGCACACCGGGGGGTTTGGGGGGTATTCCATACCCCCAACAAAAAGGGGGTTCCGGGGGCCTTCCCCCGGAAAATTTTGGAAATTTTAAAGCAAAATGGTTAGTTTTTAGGCAATTTTAGCTGTTAAATTTTCATCAGCTATCGTAATATATTTAGTAAAAGTTGGTAAAAGGAACTTCATATAATGAGAAAGTAATGTTCACTAAACATAAGTAGCTATTTTATTGAAAACATAATTACAAAAAAAAGTCAATTTAACTGTCATTACTTACGAAATTGAGGATACACAGACCACAGACCGAAACACCACTTCACTAAGTTTAAGAGTCCTCCCTACCCAGCCAAAAATGTTCAAAAACAGCTCTCACGCTGAACCATTTAGACGCCCCATGAGGTATGGAAAATTTTAAATTCAATATGTTGTAACGGGAAATGTCCAAACTACAAAAATTGCTTTTTGGAATTTCGATAACTTAAATAGTTTTTTTCTATCATCAATAGTCAACTTTGGACATTAATATAACGTTTTTTGCGACCTTTTTCAAAAAATAAAAAAGCAATTCCTGTAGTTTAGAGTATTATTTATTCAATGGATATGCTAAAAAATATGGGCGCTAAATGGTTCCGCGCGAAACCTTACATCGGGGAATGTGCACTGATTTAGCATGGGCTCTTATATGGAGCTGAAGTTCCAAAAGTCGCCGCTAGTGTCGCAGAAAAACCAAAACTGCCGTGGACTCTTAAAGTAAAACAATAACAACACGCACTGTCGTCTACTCAGCAGACAACCGATGCGTTGAGGCAAAGGGGCGGGTTTTGCGAGGGTGCGCATGCGTGTGTGTTCTTCCCCGGGGCGGGCGCCGCGCCGAACGTCAAGCTTACGTTACGGTTACGGTCACCAGTCACACCACGCCCATGGTCCGGCATGCTGATTCCCTCCGTCCTCTTTTATTCAACGTTGCAAATTTATTGAAATTGATTGAGAGAAACTTCAGACGTCTGACTCACTGTCGGTTACTAACTGGCTCGCGCTTAGTGCTATTTTTTCCGACCTTTTAACTGCCGAAAATACGAAAATACGGACATTTCTCATTATTTGCCTTGTACGGTACGGACACGGACAGGGACCCAAAAATACAAACCGTCCGTACAAAATACGGACGTATGGCACCCTACCCTTCCCTGTTGGAATGTTTGTCAATAATTCTAGACGAGATTGTACTCTTTCAAAGCACTTACCTGGCCCGGTTGCCGCATAAATTTGATGCATATTCACATAACGCAAGATTCATACCTTAATCAAATCGTGTTATACTCTGTAACTGTATGTAACTATGTGTTTTAACATATTTTGAATAAATTATTTAAATCTAAATTCAATCATAAATACCCCCTTTGCAGCAGACCTGCATACTCAGCGAATTTCAAGTGCAAAAGAACATAGTTCAAGACTACACATAGCAAGATTCGACATGTTTTTGTAAGCTCCATAAGAATAACATGGGGAATGAGTATGCAGGTTTGCTGCCACGAAAATGGAAATATTGGGGATTTTAGACTATCAAACATTAGATCTCATCCAGATGAAGCCACAAACCAAGTTTTTTCAAGATATGTTGAGAAATAAGCAAGATATAGAATTTTACTTATTTCCCATAAGGTTAACATTGGGACTATTACTGTTCAAAGTGTTAAACGTACTGTGTTTAACACTTTCAATATCTCGGTAACCAATGGACATAGAGCAGTGATTCAGGATACTAAATTGTTTGTTTTTTCAGCTGAATTCAATGGTGCCAACAAAAATTGGATTATTTTTATTTTTATATGTGAAAACCCCGATAACTTTTATTTCTCTATGTAAAAAACTCAACAAAAACATTTTTGGGGGGATTATCCTCCTGTACCCCCCTTCCGGTGGTCCGATCGGGCTGGTTCACCAACACGTCCGAGTGATTACCACTTCACACGTCTGTACCAAAGTTCATTAAGATCGGACCATTTTTACGGCCGCTATCGTGCTGACAGACAGACACAGACACAGACTCACGCACACGCACACGCGCACGCACACGCACGCGCACACACATGCGCGCGCGCACACACACACCTTGAACGAATGGTGTTTATTGCTTCTGGGGGCCGCAAAACCAAAAGTTATCATGGTCTGGGGCTTAGGTCTTACCATGAGACCTACGGTAATAGCTTCTTCCCTATGGGGGAAATTCGCTAAAAATTGTTTCTAATTAATCAGAGAAGGTCAATATTGATTCCATTATAAAACGGTGAAAGTCTTATCATAAAACATTATCGCAGGCTTAACATACTAATCAAAATAACTCACCTTGAGTAAAACATAACCCCACACAGCCTTGTCTCCGCCAACTTTCACAAACCCACTTCACTTTCCCGCTCTTTCTCACTTTATTCTTTAGAAATTTAAAATAATTGTTGACCAAGAGGGCACTAACACCTCGATCTGTAACCGCAATCTGACCTAGTAAGCTATCCATGTTCTCACTACAAAAGTTGCCAACATTCTTTTGCGAATTGGGGTGGAGTGCTAGGGTGGTTTGCATACTAGAAGAAAACAGCCAGCAAAAAAAATTGCAATTCGAAATTGCGCCGCATACCAAACTGACGAAAAAGGTTCACTAATCCCTAACTGATATTGCGCCGTGAGGGTGGTAGGTACCTGTAGACTGCAACACCATGCAATGACTCAGGAATGTCACCCTCGCCCCTCCCCCCCGCCTGACCAGTTGACGATCCACAAAATATTTGTACTCCACAAATGATTTGTCAGTTTTGCATAAAACACCTAAGCGACAGGTGTGACTATAATTGTTCACTTGCTCCATTCACGAGCAAGTGAACCATTATAGTTATTTAGAATTAGTTGTTTATTGTTTCCGATCTTCATTAAAAAATATAGATCAATGATATCAATGCTTCTGCATTGATATCATAGAATAGCCCTTCAGAAAAAATGTTATAAGATGCTATATTACATAACCATATATAATAAATCGAACGGTATAGTTGATAAATTAATTAGTTACCGGAAATAGAAATCAAACGGTACGGCGAGAAATCAATTAGTTACCGGAAATAGAAATCAAACGGTACGGCGCGGCGGTTAATCAAGTGAAATCAAGTTTTAGTACATTGGGTTAAACGTAAAAACCTTGCACTTTTTGATACAGCTTATAGCCACTTGGCAGGTGTAAAGAAGATACCAGTAGAAGTAATGTTGTCCGAAGAACCAATCTTGAATTCTCTTAGAACACCTCTAAATCAGCCATTAAAGTAAGCCATCTGTATGAATTTTCAGATTTAGCCTGACTCCGTTGCTCACTCGCCACTTCCCTCCAAGGTAGGGTGACCAGATTGTTTCTAAATAAAAACGGGACACTTAAACAAAACTCACTCCCTCCCAAACCTCAATACCAAACACCACACATCAAGGTGGTTAATTATATGGGGGTCTCTGTAATTTACAAGTTTTGTAATGGAAGAAATGAAGTAAAATTGTTTTTGAAGCTTTTAGACCATGAATTTTATTTTCCATTTATTGAACTTATTACAGCGCACTATCGTTACAGTTTTTCTTGAAGGATACAATAAACGGCATGCGCAGCCATGAAACATAATTTTTTTGAATCGCCACATATTAAGGATTAAAAATGATCAAGTCAAATTGTAAGATCTTAGCAGTTATTATAATATAAAAGGAAACAAGATTTTCTAACAAATTATGTAGGCGGGAATATATCTAAAATTGTAGGATCAAAAAAGCGCAGCAGTATAGCCAACCGATTATCGTAGTCAAGGTTACTAAACCAGCTACAAAAATGCTAAACTAAAATCTTGTTTAGCATTTGGTAAAAGTTCGTAATATTCTTTTTTTCCTTAAGAAATGACAGACGCCTCTAAATGTTAAGATAACTTTAGGTATGTTTTTTTTTTAAATATAGCATACTTTTTTAAAAACGGGACATTTCGGCGTCCCGACAAAGTTTTTCGGGACAACGAAACGCAACGTGAAAAAACGGGACTTTTCCGTTTTTACGGGACGTCTGGTCACCCTACTCCAAGGGGCGATTATAATGAAGGGTTTTGAAGGAATTCCTGTGTTCCGACTTCGAAGGCGAAGCGAGGAGTCAGTGCTTGCCTCCCTCATGTGATTCTAGGAAGGGCTGCGGCGCAATATCGGTCTACCCCTGGGACAAGATTTAGAGTCACGGCGCAATTTCGGTGCGCCCTTTTCATCGGCTGTGCCCTCAGACTGTTCCTTATGGGAGAACTTCGCCAAAAAAATATAGTTATCCAGACTCGTTTTTCTAACAATGTTTTACAAATCATTAGGGGCATTTCCGAAAATATAATTAAATAAAGATATAATATACTTTTCGTTATACTGCTTCAAAAACAGATGTTTTTAATGCATGTTTTCCGGACCTAAATACACTCTTAATATTCCTAGGAATTAAAAGCTGATGTACTCGATACCAGCTGACTCTTTATAGTCCTAGGACTATAAAAGTCAAAAAGTGCCGAGTACGTCGTAATAATTGAACAATATTCATTCGATTACAAATAATCGGAACATTCATTGTTGTCAGTTTAATCAATTTGTGAAACTCGCTCATTTCACCAATCGATTATTACATGCGTTCGATACGTCGATAGTTGTTCATTGTTGTCAGTCTACCCTAACACAAATGAAACAGACAATCAGCTGATTGCTTCAAATAGCAAGAACAAGACGGTGGCATCTTTTGAAGGCATCTTTAAAGGTAAACAAGCTGTAACATTTTGGTTTTCTTAAGTAGTTTTCGTATTGTATTGAGCAATATAACGAAAATATAGTTCATCACACGGACCTAAAGCTGCTTTTCGTTACTCGGTCATTTTTCAACCTCGGTGTTTCATACTCACTTGCTTGATGTAGACTGAAGTCGGTCCGTCCGGAATTGGTTATCTCGTCTTCCATTGGTTATCGTCTTGAGGGCAAAGGTTGACTTAGCTACGTATTGTAGGGTTCGTAATTGACAGTAGGCTTTCTTGATATTGCATGTGTTGCGTGTCTGACTTATGTATTGAGAATGATGTATCGAGAAAACATAATATATAACATCCCTCCTTTCATAAAAAAAACAAAAGCTTCAAATGAACTTTATAATCTCGATAAGATATTGTTTATGTGCACTAATTGAACTAAAGCTTCTTCTTATATGGAACGATACAATAGGCCTTTTAAAATTAATCTTGAAATTTAAGTTAGGCTAATAAATTGAAACAACAACAAAAAATAAAAATAGCTTCCATTAAAGCTAGGCCTATGTATATTTAAGTTTGCCATATTCAGTGCTTGTAACGTTCAGGGGTCTTGACAGTTCGCCCAGAACGAGTCGTCCGTTTGATGGGTTCAATGAGTTCTGATTGTGTATCTGCTTCTTCAGCGTCAGATAAGGTCAGAGGCCTAATTTGCCTTGGCGATGTTCTTGGAGATGGTGTTTTTTCTTTTGCTGGACTTTTAGTTGGTGATTTTGGCTCTGGACGATTAGGCCTATCAGGTGTCGTCTCTTTAGCGGGTCTGTTCAAAAATTCTCTGTTTCTTCGGTACAATTTTCCATGAATATTCACAATATATGATCTGGGAGATTTTTTGTCAACTATTTTTCCGGGTTGCCACTTGAGGTCTTTAGTAGGCCTTTTTACATACACCCCTTCACCAATGTCAAGTTCAGGTAGCGGTTTAGAAGTCCTGTCATAGAACTTCTTATATTTCTTCTTTTTCAGGTGCAATTTCTCTTGAACTGAAGTTTCCACTTTAGGTGTCAGCAGTTCCTTTGAGACTGGCAAAAGCGTTCTCGTTCTACGGGACATTAGGCGTTGCACAGGACTGGTGTTCATTCCTACTGTAGGTGTATTACGCCACTCTAATAGCGCCATCCAGATGTTTTCGGATTGCCGTTCTGTCTTCTTAATCAAGTACTTAGCGATCTTCACAGCTGATTCCACTTTTCCGTTTCCTCTCGGATGATACGGTGAGGATGTCACGTGGTCAAATTCCCATTCTTTTGAAAATCTGTAGAAATTGGAAGTTTGAAATTGAGCGTGGGAGTTATCTGTTACTACTGTTAACGGGCATCTGTGTCTAATAAAATTCTTCTTGGTGATTTCCACTGTGGTTGCTGATGATAGGTCCGGTAATTTATCCAATTCAAAAAGGTCCGAGTAATAATCGACTGTGATCAAATAATTGTCATTTTTATGGTGAAATATATCGATAGCTACTCGCTTCCATGGTAAGTCAGGGATTTTGTGTGTCTGCATAGGTAAATGAGCTCGTGATGGCGCGAGCTCCAAGCAAGCTGAACACTCTTCGATAGTACGTCTGATATCGTGTGACATATGAGGCCAAAATAAGATCTGTCTGGCTTTTCTGAGGCTTGCATCAATTCCTTGGTGACTTGCATGAATCCTGTTCAACATTTCTCTTCTTAATGACTTTGGTACAACAAGGCGTTCTCCTCTGAAGATGATTCCATCCTGTACACTGAGTTCATCTCGGAATGTCCAGTATAGTTTTATTTCGTTAGGCAGGTGATCTTTGGTGGTAGGCCATCCTTTTAAAATGATTTCTTTCATTTTCTTTAGCTCAGGGTCCTGATTTGTGTATTTTTTTATTTGCTCCAAACGTTCGTTTGTGACGTTCAAGTGCTCCGTGGATGATATTTCTTCAAATCTATTGAAATATTTCTCTTCCTCATGCAATTGGTGTATCTGCCAAGATTCCAGGTCTTTTTCATCATTCTTGTTCGTCACTTGAGCTGCTCGAGATAAAGTGTCTGCGATGTACATCTTGGTTCCTTTCTTGTAGGTTAGGTTAATATTATATCTTTGTAACTTGAGCATCATACACTGAAGTCGCTTGGGTGCCGATAATACAGACTTTTTGAAGATACTAATTAATGGCTGATGATCAGTTTCTACAGTTACGTCTTCTTTGCCGCTTATGTACTGCCGAAAGCAATTACACCCGAATAGGATACTCAAACATTCCTTTTCGATTTGTGCGTAGCGTCTTTCAGTTTGACTCATAGTCCTAGAAGCTTAGGCTACGGGTTGACCAGATTGAGTAAGGGCACAGCCAAGCCCTGTGTCACTCGCATCACACTATAGTGTTACTGGTTTTGTCACATCATAATATCTAAAACAGGAGCGCTCGATATCGTGGCTTTGAGTTGGGTAAATGCTCTGTCATGAGTAGCATCCCAAGTCCACGGGACGTCTTTTTGGATGAGTTGCCGCAAAACTTCACAACGGTCAGATAATGTAGGTACAAATTTAGCCAGGTAAGTGACAAGTCCTTAGAACCTTTGTAATTCAGTTACATTCTGCGGCACTGGTATTTTTTGTATCGCTGCTACTTTAGACTCGACCGGTTTCAGACCATTTTGGGTTAAGACATGACCCATGTAGGCTAATTCTTTCTGACGCAATTTAAGTTTTTGCTTATTTAATTTTAGGTTCCTTTAACGAGCACGTTCAAGTAAGCGTCTAAGTTTGATGTCATTATCAACAAGTGCTTCTTCGTACGTGTTACCATACCCATAAACTAAAATGTCGTCTGCTACTACGCTAACTCCGCAACTACGCAACCAACGGTATCGCCCTTCGGGAGTCCAAAACGTGGTCAATATACTTGAAGGCTCATCGAGTTCGATCTGCCAATATCCATCCTTCGCATCGAGGCAAGTGAAAACTTTAGCTTTAGCGAGGTTCGGTAAAATCTCATCTATAGTCGGAATTTGGTAATGCGATCGCTTGAGCGCAAGGTTAAGGTCTTTAGGGTCAATGCAGATGCGCATTTTATCATTACGCACAACTAAAACCATACTACTAATCCATTCGGTTGGATTAGATTCTCTTTTAATTATATTTTTGGACTCAAGTTCTGCTAACTTGTGTTTAAGCTTATCTCTAAGAGGTATAGGCACTCTGCGGGGAGCATGTTTTACTGGAACTGCATTAGGGTCAACTTCTAAATGGTAGGGACTTGATAGTTTGCCTAAGCCTTTAAAAACATCATCAAATTCGCTAAGAATTTCCTCCTTCGACCAAGGTTTGGTCGATTCTTGAACTGAGCATAAGTTCGCTTTAACTTCAATTAGGCCTAATTGCTCACAGGATTCAGCTGAGAGCAATGGTTTTTGATACACTGCTGTCTTAACTACTTGGAAAGTTAAATCATACAACTTATTTCCGGCTTTGCATTGTAAGACTTGTTGGCCTATGGGTTTAATTATTTTACCATCGTAACATTTGAGTTTTAATCTACTAGGCTTAAGCGATGGGCTATGTTCACTAACTATTTTATTATAGTCATCAATGTTAATTACGTTACTAGATGATCCAGTATCTAACTGACACTTGAAATTAGTAAACTGACTGTTGCAACTTAACTGTAATTCTGTGTACCATTGTTTCTTTGATTGACTACTACTTACAGGCTGATCCTGAAAGATTTGAAAAAGTGAGTACAGCGACTCTTCGCTATCGTCATTACTCGAGGATTGTGTTTCCTCGTCCATTTGATGAAATGCTTCTTATTACTTTGCTTGAAATTAGGTTTAGAAGCTTTATGATTTGATTTAGCTTTATAACCAGATGAATATTTATTAGGCTGTATAGAGTTAGGCCTACTTTGTTTACACACACTTGAAAAGTGAGTTAGCTTGCCACATTTTTGGCATGTTTTACCATAGGCAGGGCACATAGATTTTTCCATTGATGAAAATTTCCACAGTAGATACAAGTCTTATTCTTAGATTGA
Source organism: Flexamia atlantica (assembly GCA_035578135.1). Taxonomy (NCBI): domain Eukaryota; kingdom Metazoa; phylum Arthropoda; class Insecta; order Hemiptera; family Cicadellidae; genus Flexamia; species Flexamia atlantica. The sequence goes on along the minus strand of JAQJVK010000017.1, from coordinate 8,683,390 downwards.
TTGAAGTGGGTCCTACCTTGACCGTAGCTGGCAGACGCCTTATTTAATACCTCTTCATCCACATCGGCTTGATTGGTTATACGCTTCAGCTGCTTATTAGTTACCTCATGCGCTCGACATAAATCAATAGCAGACGTTAGAGTAAGCTTCGAATCTCCCAACAATTTCTTTCGGAGACTGACGTCAGCTGTACCTAAACCTAAACGGTCTCGGATGAGCTCAGATTCCAATTTATCATATTTACAAGAAGAGGCGAGATGCCTTAGCCTACAAACATACTGATCTATACTTTCATTGGGTTCTTGATTCGCTTGAACCAAATATGAATCTTTCATAAACTACGTTTTTGTCTGGCTGAAAATGGCTATCTAATGCTTCTAGAATGCCTTGAACAGTCGTTTTCTTGTTATCATCTACATCTAGCCTATAGTGAATATTTTCAAGCAATCTTTACCAATGACTGATAAAAGAGTAGCAACTTGAATTTCAGCAGGTTTCTTAACTAGACCAGTAGCAATGGAGTAATTTTCGAACTGTATTTAAAAAAGAAAAAACCAATTTTCTAGAACATTGTCTCCTCGAACATCCACAGGAGAAGGTGGAGGTAAGCCTGCTGTGACTACATTGACTGCACTAGGCCCAGGATCTAAGTTGACTTTTTTTACCTCAGTTGAAGATTTCGTGTCGTCTAAACCTCCAGTCATGATTATATCTGATGATAATTAATATTGAAAGCAAATATAATGATAGAGAAACATTGGAAAATGTAAAAATTCTTCAAATTCATGAAATTGCTCAGGCTAGGGCTGGCATCCGTTACAATTGACAACTCGATATTTAAGAAATTATACGTATTTCACAATCACGCACTGTATAAATATGTTCTAAACATCAATGGATTGCTGAAATATCGTAAAAGAGCACTGATTAAGCAATTAATACTTTAAAAAATTCAATTTTTGCAAAGTGCAAATTTCTGCAAACTTCAACAAAGTTCATGTTCACGAAATGGCGGAATGGCGTCGCTTGGCCGACTCCGTCTAGATACAGGCGTGGAGCACCGCAGCTGCCACCATGTTTCATACTCACTTGCTTGATGTGGACTGAAGTCGGTCCGTCCGGAATTGGTTATCTCGTCTTCCATTGGTTATCGTCTTGAGGGCAAAGGTTGACTTAGCTACGTGTTGTAGGGTTCGTAATTGACAGTAGGCTTTCTTGATATGTGTTGCGTGTCTGACTTATGTATTGAGAATGATGTATTGAGAAAACACAATATATACATCCTCGGTTGTAAAACTTGACCTTGTACGAAAAGCGTCACTTTAGGTCCTTGTAATGAAATATACTATTACACTTCTATTCTTTGTTGTTTGTGGCGATAATGCACCCCATATCGCAAAAAACGCCATGACATGTAATGTTGGTACAGTCAAGTCTAGAAGCATTCCAAAACGGCTAGGGGGAGCAATCCGTTTGTCCCTGTCGCAAGCACCCAAGGGGGAGCGTCCGTACCCACCCATTGATTTTATTCATGTAAAGCTTTAGTGTAAATTTTTTATCTAAGCATTTGAAATTCGCTGAGTATGCAGATCTGCTGCAACGAGGTTTTTTTTGTATGTATAAAATCTTAAGACAAGTACTCCAATGAATTAATGTGTTTTTTTGTTACCATCTGAACAAAACTTGTGTTTTATCCAAGGATAATTTTAGTGACTTGACAGAGGTAAATACAACTTGAGTCTCAACACCATACAGATAACGAATATTTCTTTGTTATTGCGGTAACTGCTGTCTGACAATATTAGTTACATATTATTAGTGTTTAATGAGCAGCTTTGTCGTTCTCTAGGTAACTCGACCACAACGCGACTCCCATTTATAGTTGAATGAACTGCGCGGTATGCACGGCTATAACCTATAGATGAGTTTCCGCCTGGAAAATACACGCATATCCAGAAATTGAGCGATATCATATGGTATCCGACGGTAACTACTTTTCGTGGAGGAATCTACCACAGGAAATAACTGTAAAGACTGGTCTCGCAAACGGAGGAGACGTATAATACCGGGAGAAATCACTTCGGTAATTAATAAGATCCAATAGACTCGACCTAGCACAATGGGACCGAACTAACTGCTCATTAGTTTTAATAGTTTACAAATCAATTTTCGATAATTGAAGGTAGGCTGGAAAACGTGACCGGATAGATCACGGCCGCCGATCAAAATTGACGAACGTATTTGATAAAGCACAATTATAAATTTATCGTTATGACCTCGCGGAGGTGTAATGATATTTAACCGCCTCTATACCAGTTCGTTTCATGCTTGCCTCAGTCAGAATTTTTATGGCACAATCACTAAGGAATTCAGCCGGACTGTCGATAGCGATGGGACGTTAGGAACAAAGCACGACTGGGGCAGTCTCGTGCCGTATGAGGCGGCAGTAACCTTCTTGCCAAGGAGTGTTACCTACCACGACTGGGGCATTCTCGTGCCGTATGAGGCGGCAGTAACCTTCTTGCCAAGGAGTGTTACCTACCTCGACTGGGGCAGTCTCGTGCCGTATGAGGCGGCAGTGACCCTCTTGCCCAAGAGTGTTACCTACCACGACTGGGACAGTCTCATGCCGTATGAAGCGGCAGTAACCCTCTTGCCCAAGAGTGTTACCTACCACGACTAGGGCAGTCTCGTGCCGAATGAGGCGGCAGTAACCCGCCTGCCCAAGAGTAATAACTAACACGAATGGGGAGGCAGTAACCCCCCTGCCCAAGAGTGTTACCTACCACGACTGGGCGGCAGTAACCCCTCTGCCATAGAGTGTTACCTACCACGACTGGGCGGCAGTAACCCCCCTGCCCAAGAGTGTTACCTACCACGACTGGGCGGCAGTAACCCCCCTGTCCAAGAGTGTTACCTACCACGACTGGGCGGCAGTAACCCCCCTGCCCAAGAGTGTTACCTACCACGACTGGGCGGCAGTAACCCCCCTGTCCAAGAGTGTTACCTACCACGACTGGGGCGCCAGTAACCCCCTGCCCAAAAGTGTTACCTACCACGACTCGGCGGCAGCAACCCCCCTGCCCAAGAGTGTTACCTACCACGACTGGGGCGGCAGTAACTTCCGTGCGCAATAGTGTTACCTAGAACGACTGCGCGGCAGTAACCCCCTGTCTAAGAGTGGTTAACTACCGCGACTGGGCGGCAGTAACCCCCCTGTCCAATAGTTTTATGTACTGCGACTGGGCGCCAGTAAGCCCCCTGCCCAGGAGTGTTACCTACCACGACTGGGCGGCAGGAACTCCCTTGTCCAAGAGTGTTACCTACCACGACTGGGCGGCAGTAACCTTCCTGTCCAAGAGTGTTACTTCCACGGCTGGGGCGGCAGTAACCCCCCTGCCCAAGAGTGTTACCTACCACAACTGGGCGGCAGTAACCCCCCTGTCCAAGAGTGTTACCTACCACGACTGGGCGGCAGTAACCCCCCTGTCCAAGAGTGTTACCTACCACGACTGAGCGGCAGTAACTCTCCTTTTCAAGATTTTTACTACCACGACTGGGGCGGCAGTAACCCCCCTGCCCAAGAGTGTTACCTACCACGACTGGGCAGCAGTAACCCCCCTGTCCAAGAGTGTTACCTACCACAACTGGGGCGCCAGTAACCCCCTGCCCAAGAGTGTTACCTACCACGACTGGGCAGCAGTAACCCCCCTGTCCAAGAGTGTTACCTACCACGACTGGGCAGCAGTAACCCCCCTGTCCAAGAGTGTTACCTACCACGACTGGGGCGCCAGTAACCCCCTGCCCAAGAGTGTTACCTACCACGACTGGGCGGCAGTAACCCCCCTGTCCAAGAGTGTTACCTACCACGACTGGGGCGCCAGTAACCCCCTGCCCAAGAGTGTTACCTACCACGACTGGGCGGCAGTAACCTTCCTGTCCAAGAGTGTTACTTCTACGGCTGGGGCGGCAGCAACCCCCCTGCCCAAGAGTGTTACCTACCACAACTGGGCGGCAGTAACCCCCCTGTCCAAGAGTGTTACCTACCACGACTGGGCGGCAGTAACCCCCCTGTCCAAGAGTGTTACCTACCACGACTGGGGCGCCAGTAACCCCCTGCCCAAGAGTGTTACCTACCACGACTGGGCGGCAGTAACCTTCCTGTCCAAGAGTGTTACTTCCACGGCTGGGGCGGCAGTAACCCCCCTGCCTAAGTGTTTTACCTACCACGACTGTGGAAGCAGTAACCCCCTGCCCAAGAGTGTTACCACCCACAACTGGGCGGCAGTAACCCCCCTGTCCAAGAGTGTTACTTACCATGGCAACTGTGCTTAAACTTGGGAAGTCGGAAAAACCATTGTAAAATTTAATCAAACAATGATTCCACTTTCGGAAATCGACCAAGATGAAAATCAAATGATTTTTTTAACTTTATTTAACTTGTAGAAAACACACCGAATATTAGGCTGAGACTGTAAAGTAATTGACTTAACAAATAAGTAAAGAGAGAATGATGTCTATATCGTTCAGTTGTAGTTACATTAACTTTTTTTGTCCCGGTAAAATAATTATTTAATTACTTTTTGAGTAATTTTTCAAGACTGGAGACTTGAGAAATTTAAAGACATTTTTTTCGATGTAGTTTTATAATTAAATGTCTCTACTAGATATTTTATTTCGGTTATATGTATCTTGTATGGGCTTATTTAAATTATTAGTACTGTAATATAGTAGTCCCGTATCTGACCATTTCCCTGGAGAATTTTCTCGGACAGCACCGATTTGCATGACAATTTGGATTTAGGTTCTAATTACCCTCTACTTCAAAGTTAAAAATGTTTTAAGGGTTGCTTTTTCCCAGGGGGTGGGTGCCACCCCTTCTAGTGGGTGAAAATTGTTACATTAAAACTAAGCCCGGAAATGGATATATTGACCGATTCTAAGCAAATTTTGTTCTATAACGTTTTTTCTTAAAGTCAATACTTTTCGAAATATTCACGATTGAAATTGGCGATTTCCCCCCCCCCCCAAAAAAAAAATACTTTTTCAGATGGTTTTCCACAAATAATTCAAATACCCCCGTCGCAGCAGACCTGCGTACTCAGCGAATTTCCATAGTATTTATTTGTATATGTGAGCATTCAACTTATTTGAAGGAAAGTATTGTTTGAATACGTTATGTAAATAATATACTAAAAACGTATACTTAATCATTCATGAGCTTTAAACATGAGGAAAATTAACAAGGAGACCAAATTGGTTTTCATTTGTAACACATACGCTTTTGTATTTTATATAATTCTTAGTCTTTTAATTAAAATAAAGTAATCTTGTTATAGTATATAAATGTCAACAAACATATAACCAATAAATGCAAAACACTGAAAACAAACAAACAGCTTAATCTCATGAAAAAATTAAATTCAATCATATGGTCAGTTTTATAACAAACACCCCTGTTGTAGAAGACCTGCATCTCCAGCCAATTTCAATAAAACATATCATCAATCCTCATCATTGTAAACATAACATATATTATGCTACATTTTCAGGCAGTTTTGACCAAGACATCCACTCTCCAAATGCTCATACTTTCTTTATTAAATTTAAAAATAATTTGTATTTTTTGATATAGTATATATTTTCTGCAAAATCTTCATCAGTGAAGTCTCTATTCAAAGTAAACACAAATAAAATATTCATCACTTGAAAATTTAATCATACGTTCAGAATTGTATTTTTTTATCTGTTATATCAGGGTAACTATACTTTTTTGAGGGTAAAATTAAAAATAATATTGGACAACGTACTGTGTTTAGCACTTTCAATATCTCAGCAACGGATTGACTTAGAATAATAATTCAAAATGCTAAATTGTTCATTTTTTTAAGCTGAATCCAATTTTGACACTTAAATTTACAAAAAAATAATATAAAGATATTAAATCCTAAAAATAAATTTAATTTTGTCAAAAAAACCTCCTTAGAGTTAACTTATCGAGCTGGTTTTCGAACTCGAAGTAATAAATGTCACTCTGGACGTATGTACCAAATTTCATTGCAATCGGACCTTTTTTACGAAAGTTATCGTGCCTACGGACAGGTATATGTATATATATATATCCTTATATATATATATATATATATATATATATTTATATATATATGAAAATGAACGAACGGTGTTTTTGGGGTCTGGGGGCATCAAAATGAAAAGTTACGGTGGTCCCATGCTTAAGTCTTACCATGCCGCCTACGGTAAAAGCTACTTCCCTATAGGGGGAAATTCGCTAAAACTAAGAGGTTTAGCGAAAACGTTATAATGAAATAAATTGTAGCGTATAAAAAAACAAAGAAAATGGTGGGATTGTGAAGCCTGTAAACCAAGTTGGAGCCAAGTTATGGCTTGTTTAAGAGTGGTTTTAATTCGTCGAACGCCAAAACGCACAATTTCAATGTGAAATAACTAAAAAACTAAAGGTTTTTCAAGGAAAACTTACTGAACATTTTTTAAAGATCATTAAAAGACCTTTAATTATTTTTTTTGGGAAAGTTATTATCATAAAAATTAAGTGAGTTATGATCAAAATAGAGTTGGTTTATATTTTTTCGGCGATAAAAATCTTGGGAAATATCAACCCCCAATTAGGACTCAAATTGAAATTAATCCTTACCGCTCTGCAATTAACTTCAATTATGTGTTTTCAATAGGCTCAAGAAGTTTGAACCCTTTTAAGAGTTTATTTTTGGAAAAAATGTGAATTTAAAATAAAAAGGAAATTTTAGCAATAACAAAAAAATATCTTTTCTTCAAGATAACTCTAAATCCATAGGTGATACGGAAAATTTTGTTGAGTCAAAGATTGGAGCGATTGAATTGATAGAAATTTTGATACCTTTTTTTCTTGTTTTGACAATAATTAACGATGATATAGGCGTTCAAAGTCTTCAATTGTTGATAATTACTGATATTTTCAAACCCTTTCAGCTCACCCCGTTTTTTCTTAAGGGTTGAAAAACAAATACTACTCTGTGAGCTTATAGCTCCTAAAAAACGTACAAAATGATACCTAGAAAACCTTCGTAACTTAAAAATTGACCGAGTTATGGCTGATAAACCAAATACATATTTTAACAATTATCGCAAATAATATACAGATTGCTTTTTTTCAATAACAAAAATGTTTTTATAGGTTGGTAGCCCTGAAAACATAAAAATTTAAAAATAGTTAATAGTGATTCAACTATTTATATTACTCTAAGGTTCTTGTAAATACTAATAACTTTCCAATGTTCACCTACCATCTACTTTTTGTAGTATATAAATCTTTGGGCATCTATTTTTTAACTACATTGGCAACACTGCTACCGGTTCAGCTGTTTCCTACCACGACCGGAAAGGGAAAGAGTGCGCGGCTTTCATTTTTGACAATAGTTAAAGGCTGATAACTTTCAAACGTTCACCTTCAAGATATTTCAAGATTTTTATCGCCGAAAAAATATAAACCAACTTTATTTTGATCATAACTCGCTTAATTTTTACGATAATAACTTTTCCAAAAAATAATTAAAGGTCTTTTAATGATCTTTAAAAAATGTTCAGTAAGTTTTCCTCGAAAAACTTTTAGTTTTTTAATTATTTCACATAGAAATTGTGCGTTTTGGCATTCGACGAATTAAAACCACTCTTAAATAAATAATCAATAACTTGGCTCCAACTGGGTTTACAGTCTTCACAATTCCACTATTTTCTTTGTTTTTTTATACGCTACAATTTATTTCATTATAACTTTTTCGCTAAACCTCTTAGTTTTTGAGTTATTTGTGGAAAACCATTTGAAAAAGTGTTTTTTTGGGGGGGGGGAATCGCTAATTTCAATCGTGAATATCTCGAAAAGTATTGACTTTAAGAAAAAACTTTATAGAACAAAATTTGCTTAGAATTGGTCAATATATCCATTTCTGGGCTTAGTTTCAATGTAAAACTTTTCATCCCCTAGAAGGGGTGGCACCCATCCCCTGGGAAAAAGCAACCCTTAAAACCTTTTTAACTTTAAAGTAGGGGGTAAGTAGAACCAAAATCCAAAATTTCATGCAAATCGGTGCTGACAGAGAAAATTCTCCAGTTTCGCCGTTTTTTACCTTCAGTTACTGGACTATAGATTTTTTTTGTATTTGTTTATATGCCATGTTTTAACTGGTATAAGAAGTTGAATCTGGATGGCAAGGTATGACCATGTGACGAATTTCTCGTAAAAGGAATAAAATTAATTTTCCTAACGACACGAGAAATCGCCTTAGACTTATGCCAGCGGAATCGCTTAAGTCTGGCAGCTGGGTCTGTTCCAGGGTTCGTTAATTTTGAATAGGTGCAGATTTCTATCAAACTTAAAATTATTCAGGTGTGAACTCAGGCCCGCAAACTAACACAACGTTTACTGCACCATTGCTCACACCTGATGGTAAAGCCAATTGGAAATGATAAGTTTTATTAATTTGCACAAAAGATAAAGCAAACAAACTTAACCTCAATAACGTACTTACGTTACCGTCCACCACGTTTCTCCCCAACACCACGATTTTACCAACCACGGTTACTCGGGAACCAACGCCACAGGTCGCCTGCACACGTAGGTCCTGTTCTGACACGCAGGTTCCCCACCCGCGTCTAAGTGGCAAAAGGAGTCGAATCACCCCGTGTCAAACGCGACGGGGTTAATTAAATTCGACGTGCGAAACGGCACAAATGATACGCAGGAAGTGCTACGTATCACACTAAACACTCAAACAAGTAAAACGTCGATCTCGGGTTCCGATCTGCCGGCTAACACACACTAGGTCCCTAGGTCGTCGCGATGGATTCGAACCGGACGAGGTCTAGTAGAAACGACCGTACAGTTCAAGAACCAGAAACAGAATAATCCACCCGCTAATCCTCCGGGTTTATCCCTCCAAAACTTCCCCTCCAAGGAAGGGACAGGGAGGGGATAAACAGCTGATCACCAGTGGCTGTGATAATGACGTAGCACCACTGTCACTGTCAGCTGTCAATCCAGCATCTCGTCGTCTGTCACCTCAACAAAGATGATTGAGGTTATGTTGCTCAAAACAAACGCAACACCGACGATGTTTATTATGGCCGTAAAGGGGTTTTTTACATTTAACAGACAAGTGTGGGGGCAATTATTCACAACTAGTGTCACAAGTGTTTTAACTATAAAGTTTTATGAAATCAACTTCATGTTAACACTATGGGCTGTGACACCGGTGAGAGAGGTTAGCCTTGTGTTTGGTTTATGGGCTTTCAGCAATGGTTAGCAGTGCACCTATTGTGATTTAGGTTATATTTCACTGCATTAACCATTATTCATGAGCTGCCCAACTATGTCAACCAACCAAAGGATGGGCTAGGCTTATGGCAAACAAAGGCCTAGGCTAGGGTTCAACCTAGTTAAACCTACACCAGGTAACTTTACCCTTTTTATAGCTAGGCCTAAGCAACTAGCCATAACAAATCACCTCCTCTAGCTATTAGTCATTAAATTTATACCCCCCTCCAAATTTGACCCGTTACAACCATCGATGTAAATAAGTACACTGGATTGGTAACTCAGCCCCGCGACGCGAGCCACCGGCAGTGGTTGCGTTTAAGATTTTGCAGGGGCGATGGGGGAATGGATCTTTAGCCGGCCAACATGTACTAACCGTCTAGTTAAATATTAATTGTAATTACTTAAGGGGGCCGTTCGGCACTAAAAATTTGCCCGAAAACATGCGTTTCTGCTTCTCGTGATACGACAGAACCATCGATAGTAAACGAATACTTTTTGCGTAAAATGTTAGTTGAGGAGTGGTTCTAGGGGAACGCTAGACGGAATTTACATGAATATTTCTTTAATTATGAAAATTAATCTTGAAATTCATGAACTTTGACTATTTTTCCCATGGTCTACTTATGAAAATTCCAAAAACCCTTATATGCTTCCCCTAAAACCACTCTTCAACTGAACAAATAAATCGAAATATATAACTTTTATCGGTAAACACCGTCCGAAGACAAGAAATACAATAGCATGTTTTGCTGTTGCGCATGAAAACTGCCGGTGATCCGGGCGACCCTGGCGGCGCGGTAGGGAACTACTTTGTGTGAACTACTATCAGTTCTGTTTACTTTAAGTAATGCTTCTCTAATAACCATCTTGTAAAATTCACCTCCAAAATGATTACAGTGGAAGCTGGGAATGAGTTCCTACTCCGACTTGCATAAATATTTGCTCATGCAAAACTTCAGGAGTGTGATTTCACAACTAAGAAACATTTCGTTATCAGTTTAGAAATGATATATTGTTATTATTGTTTGTAATAGTACTAACAGTTTAGAATAAAACGTTACATGGAAGAAAATTGATAAAATAATAAACAGCTATATGAGAACACGCGCCCGAACTGCATAAAGGGTATTGAATCTGGGAGAAACATGTGCTCGGGGTCCGTATTTCCTCCATACCTCGTACCTTTATTTCCTTCAGTGGAAACAAAGGTACGAGGTATGGCATCGATAAAGAACCATTGGCACGAAGAGATGCAGAAAACCTACTTGGCATTAAAGTTGAACAATGTGGTTTGATTATTTCTGAGGACCATCCGTTTTTAGGCGCAAGCCCCGATGGACTTAACGGTGAAGATGGTCTTTTAGAAATAAAGTGTCCGTACAACTCTGCTTCCTTGACCCCTGAAGAGGGAATAACATCCAAGAAAATCAAATTCTGTACCCTGGATGAAGAGGAAAGAATCTGTCTAAGTAAAAAACACAATAGCTGGTACCGGTTACAAGGCCAGTTACAAATATCCAAGCGGCAATATTGTGTGTTTGTTGTCTGGACGCCCAAGGGTATTGCACACTGCAGAGTGGAAAGGGACGACGATCTATGGCCGGTGCATCTCGAAAAACTAAAAAAATTACATAGAAAAAATGCTACCGGAGCTGGTAAATCCTCGTGTTCCACGAGGCCTTCCCATTAGAGAGGACAATTACAGTGGGAGAGAGAGACATATTACAAATAAATAAAATTAAAATTACCTTATCCGGTCACTAGTATTTTAGAGACGATATATTTTTTCCTTAGACCTTGTAAGTATGCAGGTCAGGTCTAAGTATGCAGCCACATTAATCAATATTGTGACCCGCCAAGGGAAAAGGGACCTTAACTTAAATTTTTTCGAAATTGAGTTATTAGTATATCCTTAATCTACATTAAAAACCAAACTGGTGAAAGAATTTTCAAGATATCTTAAAAAATGCCTGAGTTATAATTTGTTGAATTTGAAACATTTAAAAAATCAGTTTTAGGAAATCGAGGTCTAAAGTTTTGCAAATTTCTATCTTAAATTTTTTTGTTAATTTTTACATTATTGGCAATGTTTTATACTATATCATTTTGTCAGAAATTTAAAGCTGAATATTAATCCAACATTGAATTTGTATAAAATGTTTATATTTTTTGTGAAATGTTGCTGAAGTAGAGGGGAGTAATGAAAAAAAACGCAATGTTTTAAGACAAAATGTCAGTTTACAAGATAAAAACTAAAGTTAAGTTTAATTTTATACTAACTTAATAATTTATCATAAAACATCTTAACAAAATATGACATAATATTAGTTGTCTGGGTTTTTACTTTTTATTTGTTGACCTTCTAGTATTTTTGTTTGTTTTGAAACTTCACTTGGACCAGGAGCTGCGTCTTCGACAACTTCTTCTGGAAGATTCTGTATATTGTCATGATCTGATTCCTGGATCAGGGCTTAGCAAGTCCTGCATTTATTCCTCACAGAACTCTCGGATTTTCTTCACTTTAAAGCGTTTGAATGGCAACGGGGAAGTCAAGGTCCCCTTGCTCCAGATTGCAAGGGTTTCGAAAAACATTAATTTAACCATATTAAAAGTTAAATTCAGGTGTAATATGTACAAAATATTGTTTGGAAACATATGAACAGTAAGAAACAATATAAAAATCTGAAAATGTGTATTTTTGACCCTATCCTCTAAAACTTGCTGTCCTGTAAAATTTTGTCTGGGAAGATAAGGTCCCTTTTCCCTTGGCGGGTCACAATTGTGGCAAGACAATTGATTCACTAAAATGTTGTCATAGGCCTAGTCATAATAATAAAAAGCTATCATGATGCTAAAATGGTTAAAACTTGATAAAACTGGAGTATGCTGGCCAGCACTAATCCACTGTCACCAGAACAAAACTCAGTTTTTGGAGTTTTGTTTTATTCAGTGACAGTGAGTGCTGGCCAGCACATTCCAGTTTTATCAAGTTTTAACTATTTTAGCATCATGATAGCATTTTGTTGTTATGACTATGACAACATTTTAGTGAATCAATTGATTTGCCACAACGTAACGATACATTGATTAATATGGCTGCATATGATAGTGTTCTAAGGAACAAAATATATCGTCTCTAAAATACTAGTGATTGGATAAGGTAATTTTAAATTTATTTTTTGTTTTATATTCCAATCCAGGGTCACAATGAAGACTAGAGATAATTAGTGCAACATTTGTAAATAACCTTTTTCGTAGTAAAAGATAGCTTACTCCTTTTTTTAGTGAATTTCATTATGTTGTGAAACATGTTGTCTGGTAATGATGATAATATTTTTTGCTAGGACAAGGTTTTTTATCAGCATTACATTTTTTATTTATTTTGTGGTTAGTACACTACAGGTGAGTTCATAATTTATTTTGTTATTGTCACGTTAATTTTGCATATCAAGAATCAAGAAGTTTATTTCCAGAAAAAAATACATTATTTACAAAAAAAAAACGTAAAATATACAAATGGAAGTTATTCCCCACAAGACTATACGTCTGTGTGTGGGGAAGAGTCTCTCAGTTACGTTTTGTCTATACTGTACAAGGAAAAAACTTAAACTATACAGAAATTATACAATTTAAACTTAAAACAACTATTGGCTAGGCCTATAAGAAAAGAGCAGTGGAACAATTTATAACAATAATTTAGGGTAATTTGGTGCATAATAAAATTGTTAAATGTAAAATAGTAATACCACCATTACTACTGCTTCTAATAATAGCAATAATAATGATAATGATAATTAAATAACGATGATGGGCTTGATACAATAAAAAATTCTCTCATATATAATAAAACTGTAGAAGTAAGGCTAAATGTCAGATGGGACTGTAAAAAAAACGAGAAAACACTGTTGTATGATTAAAATATAACATTGAAAAGTAATTAGATGTATGGCGACCTTATTAAGATTTCCGCAGCATCAGCGCCGATGCGGAGCAGCCACTCCTCAACCCTCCGTCTGTAAACGGCGACACTGCCACCCTCAGCTTCTATGATTTCATTTGGGAGATTTCGATAAACGTGGTGAGCTAAATAGAATGAGTTAAACAGATCTGATCTTAAGTTCAATTTTGGCACAGAAAACCCAAAGTTACTTCTGCATCTAGTGTTATAATTATGTGTTGTGACAGAAAAAATTTGATTTTTATTCTCTTTTATATACATTAGCATAGTTTTTAAAAAAAGCTGTCTAATAGTGAGAACTGGAAAATTTTGATACAACAAAACAGTTGGATATCTCATATCCTTTTTCAAAATTATTTTTAAAATAGTTCGTTGTACGATATTCAGAGGTTCTAGCACTGAGGAAGATGCGCCGCCTCATGCCAGAATTCCGTACTGGAGCACAGACTGGACGTAGGCATAATACACACTCCTGCACTGATCCACGGACAGCACCTGTCTCAACTGTCTGAAAGCATACAGCATTTTCCTTACTTTTTGCTTAATATATTGGACATGTGGCTCCCAAGACAATGTTTTATCAATTATAACTCCTAGGTACTTAAATTGGTCCACATGTCCAATTATCCCGCAGTTGCACACCGCCGCCCGCGGATCACCGAAGGAGTGCATTTTTAGCTCCCTCTGACCTGGCCCGGTGTCGCTTTTAAAGTAAATGGGCAGACATTTTGTTTTATCAATATTTACTGAAAGAATGTTATCGTCAAACCACGATTTAATACGAGCCAGGTCAGAGGATGCCTGGGCATACGCCTCCTCCCACGTTCCCCCAGATGAGACCAGAGCCGTGTCGTCAGCAAAAAGATATAATTTGCCACTGGTATTTAATTTTGCAATATTGTTTATATAGATAAGGAACAACAAGGGCCCTAAAGTGCTCCCCTGTATTACTCCATAATCGACATCAACACAATCGCTCTCAACCCCATTTATAACAACAAATTGCTTTCTATTATGAAAGTAGCTTCTAAACCAAGATAGAGCGTTATTTTTTACACCTATTAAATCTAATTTTTTTAACAATTTATCTCTATTCACTGAGTCAAAAGCTTTTGCCAAGTCCAGAAACGTTATTAAAACTTTTTGTTTACGACTTAATTTATCTAGGATTAACTTTGTAACATCGAATAATGCGTCTGAAGTATTTTTACATTTTCTAAATCCGTATTGGTATTCAGTGATAATATTTTCCTGGTTTAGATAGTTAGTGAGTTGGATTTTGACACACTTCTCTAGAATTTTGCCTACTACAACTAATAAAGATATTGGCCTAAAATTATTCATGGAAGCTTTTGATCCATTTTTGTAGATAGGTATGACTTTAGCAATTTTGAATGCATCTGGAAATTCTCCAGTGCTAATACTAAGATTAATTATATGTAGTAGCGGCTGAAGTAAATAATTAGCATAATTTTCACCAGTTTAGATGGGATTCCATCCCATCCAGGGGCGGAACCCCCTTTAACACTATCAATAACTTTTAATAGCTGCGACTGATCGACAGGCTCCAGCAAGAAAATAGAATTGTAGGCATGGTCAGCATCATCCACCTCAGACGGCCCAATTGGTTTAATAGAATTTGCTAAATTCGAACCAACATTCGCAAAAAAAAGGTTAAAATTTTTGCTGATATGAACTGTTATTTACACTTTTTGTGTTTAATACAGAAAAAAGTGGTGGGGGTAATGTTATAAATAGAGGTAGTTTTAGAGTGGTTTTCATTATTACGGCAACTTTTGTGGAGAGCACACCTACGTCATGTATTACTGCATCAGTTGCGAAGAATCTTTTGAAGATGAAATTTTACTAAACATACACAAAGAAGTTTACAATAACAACAAAACAAACCAAGAAACAAAGAACAATGCAGAAAACAAAGAAGAAGAAGAAGATTTGGAAGATTTAGATCAAATGCTGGCTACCCATCAACAACAACTAAATTCAAGACCAAGTGTTATTCAGTACGCACCCGGACCATCTTTGGATGTGGAATTACACGCCCGAACCTTACCAGGTAGTGTAGTAACTCATTTTAAGATTGACAATGCTCAATGGCAACTTGCACAATTTATATCAAAAGCAAAAACATTAGTAACAGAAACATTGAACAATGAACTAAGAAGATTAAATTTTATAAGGTTTGGGATATTATTAGATACTGTATTTACAAATGTTCAAAATGAAACATCACCAAGAGGATTAACTAAAAACAAAACCATCATGTTTGAATCGGATATAAACTCAATTGTGGATAAATGTTTTGAAGAACTTTTAACAAAATTGCAAGAACACGAAGGAAGAGGTTCAGGATGGAGTTTGTTAGGTATAACAGGGCTAGATATTAGAGTTCATAAACATAGATATGGAATAAGAGGTAGTAGTCATATTGAATTGCCAATGAAGATTCAAGACACCAAATCTTGTGTTAATGTTCAAAATAAAGATGCTGAATGTTTCAAGTATGCAATGCTCGCAAAATATGTAAAAGATCATGTGGAACGACCGAGTAGAGCATACGATGAGGTTTGCCATAAGTACAATTTTCAAGGCATGACTTATCCTGTTCCAATTCAAGTCATATCAAAATTTGAAAAGAAAAATCCTTTTGCATCGGTAAACATATTTGGTTTGGATTCATCCAACAATGTCTACCCCTTACGTATAACACCCACCGAACGTAGAGATCACACTGATTTATTATTAATAACCAAAGGTGATTTTCCACATTATGTATATATTAAAGATTTTGAAGCTCTAGTTTGCAAACAGTTATCAAAACGTAAAGAACGAAAAACCACTTGTAAAAGATGTTTCTGTTTTGTAAACAAACCTTTAAGAAGAGGAGGTTCAGAATGGTTGACGGCACACCAAAGATTATGCAGTGGAAACTATGAAGTAAGAATTAAATTACCACACCCTAGCAGATCACAAGTAAAATTTGACAAAGTTATCCAACAATACAGAATTCCCGTTGTAGTGTATGCATATTTTGAATCTTCATTGCTTCCACTTGAACAAGAAGAAGGAGAGGAAATTACAAGCAGAACAAAGTATCAACTTCACAAACCAAACAGCTACTGTTTAATAGTAAAATCCACTCTGCCTGAAGAACATCTCGAAGACTATGGTTTGTCATCTACACCAAAGATTTATCGTGGTGAAGAAGCAGCTCGATACTTTGTTGATGATTTATACGACATCGCTGGGAAAGTGGAAGCAATGTATAGCAATGTAGTTCCTATGTCACCTATGACACCGGAAGAACTTAATCTTTATGATTCGGCAACAATATGCTATTTGTGTAACAATCAATTTACAGAAACTAAAGTTAAAGTTCGCGACCCTGACCATCTGACAGGAGCCTACAGAGGTGCAGCTTGCAACGGATGTAACATCAACTATATACTACCATCAAGACGAATATAACCACAAGACTAAAGCACACCTTATATATACAGTGAGCCCAAGGCGATGGCCTCCTATGGCGACCTAGTTAACTCTATGGAGGGGGGGGTTGTTCAAAATTGGGTCAAGGTTAAGGTTAAGGTCAGGGATCTAGGTCAAGGTCAAGGTCAACCATTACCTTAAGGTCCCCCCCTTTCAACCCTTTGGGACTTAGAGGTACGTGGACCCTTTGTTAGTCCCCAGGGGTTGAGGCTTTAGCGAAAGCCCAAATTTGAAAGTCTTATGTTGGCCCTTAGAAGGGCCGTTTTTTGCCACCAGGGTGGACTTTGGAGAAGGGGAAGGAAAAAAGGTTTTTAATCTGTCATGTTTATCTTTTGCCACCTTGTTTTATAATTTCAAGGTATTTGGGATGTAAAGGAATTGAAAGTTTTTTTAGGAAGAGTAATAATATAAATTTTGGTTTTTTCTTCATTGTATAAGTAGAAAATATTAGACTCTTGTTTGAAGATTAGATATTTGGTGTTAGGTCTTAGTATTTTTAGTGATTGTTTCTGCTGGGGTAATTGTGGTGAAAGAGGTGGTTCAGTGGTGATTTTGATGCCTGTAAGGATGTTGTTTTTAACTCGTTGGAAAGGATTTTGAACACTTGTAGATGTTACATCATACCAATCATGATTGTTATTAGATTGAAGAAGTGTATACCCCAGCAGTTGTAGGTGGGAGAAATAGTTGTACCAAATGGTAAAGTACTCGGAGCGGTTCATATTGAAGTAGGAGTTGTTAGGTTGGTGGCAAAGCAGAGAATGAGTTGTTGAGTGTAGAGTGTTTGAAGCAATCAAGGACTTGACCACCTGGTGTGTCAGCTGACGCAAAAAGGTCGACGACTTGTATTGCCAACTGGTTCCAAGCGGAAGCGTGCAAGGTCACCAGGAGTAGAAAGCTGGCTCAGTGATGGTGTAAAATAAAATTTGTCAGTTTTTGCTTAATAACATTTATACAGTTGGTTTTATTGAAAAATGTTTACTGGACTTTTTTGTTTGTCTTTTCATTTCGTGTATTTTGAGTACTCACATGATAGGGCTTGGAAACATATAAAGTAAAATATGATGTAAAAAAGATAATTTTTTAGTTGTTTGTTATAACTTCCCCAACATTCCCCTACAAATGTTGGGTCCGTTATAGCTACGTAAGCTCGCTCGACCCCCTCCACAGTCCATCGCGTCGGGCTGTCACAGCAGGCAGGCATGAGGGTCGACGAAGTCGGGGCAAGTAAGCAGCATGACCAGCCCGACGGTCACGTGACCATTGACGTCATTACCAGATGCGACGTCACCGTTCCACTAGCGCACGGCCAGTGAAGCTATTACCCGGCCACCATTACTTAGGGCCAGGTAACCCAGTGCCTAATGGAATACCGGTCGATGAGGACGATAGAATCGCCCTTCTCCACGACATCCGATACAACAGAGCCACAACCACAGACGACATACGTAGTGCTGATAGACAGGAGATACAGTTATTTTACAGTGATTTCGCAGGCCATCGTAATTGGCATAGTCTTATCGGTGCCATGGGACTTGGTGTTAAATACCTTGGCGAGAGCATATTTGGTGTTCAGTACCCCAGATCATTTGGAGATAAACAAACCACAGGACAAGGAGGGGGGTGGTTTTATTAAAAATTGCTACTGAAACTTTTTTGTTCGTCTCATCATTCCGCGTAATTTGAGTACCCACATGATAGGGGTTGGAAACATATAAAGTAAAATATGATGTAAAAGATAATTTTTGGGTTTTTGTGTTATAACTTCTATACCGTTGGTTTTATTGACAATTGTTACTGGGACTTTTTTGTTCGTCTCATCATTCCGCGGAATTAGAGTACCCACATGATAGGGTTTTAAGCAACTTTGAAACCCCCCCCCCCCGAGACCCCCCCCAAAAAACGGAGCACCCCCCCCCCAACAAAAGGAAGCACCCCCCCAACAAAACGAAGCACATCCCCCCAACAAAACGAAGCACCCCCCAACAAAACGAAGCACCCCCCCCCAACCCCAACCCCAACTCCAACCCCAACCCCAACCCTATTGACTCACCCTATGGGACTTAGAGGTACGTGGGCCCCCTTTTAGTCACCAAGGGTTAAGGCTTTAACAAAAACCCAAATTATAAGAATAACAAATATCAATAATAATTTGATCAAACCAACGCAAAAATTAAACTCACCCTTTGGGACTCAGAGGTACGTGGACCTCTTGTTAGTCAGCAGGGATTATGGCATTTACAAAAGCCCAAATATTTTTTAAAAAATAACAAATAATAATTCAATAAAAGATACAACGCAAAAACTAAAGTTTAAAGGTTATTTAAAACTTTTACAAAAGTCTGAAAAGTAGGTCATTTAAAATTTCTAAGTCCGAAAGTAGGCCAACTGAAAGTAGGTCAAGGTCATTTAAAAATTATAAAAAAAGGGGTGGGGAAGCGTGGGGTCCCTACCTTATTCTTTACTACTTTATTATATCTTATGCTACCCCTTAGTTGCTACCATGCAACGGTTACGGTGTGTGCTAGACATAGGCCATCCCACACACCTCACCGCCCTATCATATCTTAACCCCTACCTAACGTTCCCCCTATTCTATCTTATACTATGTAATATTACAGTTACGATGTGTGCTAGACATAGGCCATCCCACACACCTCACCATAATATTACCCCTGTCTTATGCTACGTAATATTACTGTTACGGTGTGTGCTAGACATAGGCCATCCCACACACGTCACCATAATATTACCCCTGACAGCTAAACCACGCAGGAAATGGAAAGGTAGTTGGATTGCCATTGCGGTCAACTATTATAGAAGGGCGCCTCTCCTATAATAGTCGAACGCCGTGTGTGCTAGACATAGGCAATCCCACACACCATGGCGAACATTACGTTAAGCACAACCCTGCACGTAACCGCACGAGTTACACCTCTACCGTAATGCTAAAGTGACACGTTCCGCGTTGGGTTATATTAGCCAGCTCAAGGCGGCAGCCCTGACTAGTAGATCAACGTGTCTCCCTGCCGGGGGCCGGTAGCCTACTTTGGCCGGGTCTGGCCTCCGCTCTCGCAACCTCGTCTTGCCTACTTTGGCTGGCCTCCGCCTTCACAACCTTGTGCCGCTTTCACAACCTTGCGCCGCTTTCACAAGCTTGCGCTACCGCACCGAATCGAGGACGGGCCCGGTCATCAGTCGACTAGAAGCCATGCTGCACACCACCAGCCTGCCATCACACCCGGATTCTTGTAAGTTTATTTTTTCACTAAAATGAGTAACCATGTTTTACTTAAGAACTACTGTTTTAAGTCGGTTGTAATACATCATAAAATAAACATTATACAATAGTTGAAATCAAAACTTTGAAATTTTCATAGTTGCTAGACATTATTTAAAGTCATACTATCGACACTAAAAAAAATAAAAAACGATTTTAATATTACTTTGAAACGAGTTTCATTTGGTATTAAAACTTTATAAAAACAATATCAGTACTATATAAAAACATTTTTAACTTGTTTTAAAATTTTAATGATCTTAGTAAACTTAACATCTGTTCTGTATTAATGTAGGTTGAAACTTGTTTAAAAAATTTTAATATTAGTTTGAAACTAAATTCATATATTATTAATAAGTAACCGTGTTTTACTTAAGGACTATTATGTTTGAAGTCGGTTGTAATACATAATAAATTAAACATTATACATATTTTCATTGTATCATTGCATCATAAATCTAGTTTATTAATGTTACAAAAACTAAAAATAATTATGTAATTTTAACAAACAGTCAATACGGAAAATCCATTAGTAGGTTTTTTCTTATCAATTAGGCCCTTGGTAACTAAATGAGGTTGGGGTTAGGGTTGGGGTTGGGGTTGGGGTAGGGGTTGGGGGGGTTCTCCGTTTTGTTGGGGGGGGTCTACGGGGGGGTTCTCCGTTTTGTAGGGGGGGCGGGGGGTTACAAAGTTGCTTAAAACCCTATTGTGTGGGTACTCAAATTACGCGGAATCAAAAGACAAACAAAAAAGGTCCAGTCACATTTTTCAATAAAACCAACGGTATAGAAGTTATAACACAAAAACTCAAAAAAGGTCTTTTTACATCATATTTTACTTTATTTGTTTCCAAACCCTATCATGTGGGTACTCAAAATACGCGGAATAAAAAGACAAACAAAAAAGGTCCAATAACATTTTTCAATAAAACCAACGGTATAGAAGTTATAACACAAAAACTAAAAAAATCTTTTTACATTATATTTTACTTTATATGTTTCCAAACTCTATCATGTGGGTACTCAAAATATGCAGAATGAAAAGACAAACAAAAGACAAACAAGGTTCAGTAAAATTGTTTGATAAAACCAACGGTTTAAAAGTTATAACGCAAAAACTTAAAAATTTTTTTTACATCTTATATTTTACTTTATATGTTTACAAACCCTATCATGTGGATACTTAAATTACGCAAAATAATGAGACAAACAAAAAGCTTCGGTAACATTTTGTTATACAACCAACAGTGTAAAAGTTATAACACAAAAACCTATTTTACATCTTTAACATTTAAACCAAGTTTATATTTAATAGCAACTGTAGTTTATTTTGCATTTCTTCAACTAAATATATTTAGAAGTATCAACGCAATATAATAAAGTAGCACCTTTAAAAATATTGTAACTTGTACAAAGTTAAATAAGTGTTTTAAAACAATATTTTTTTGCAAATATTTTAAAGCCAAATGTTAAGAACGATTGTTAAATACTGACATGTTCACACTACAACACCTACAGTACGACTAACACTACGTAACCAAAACATCGCGAGGAGTCTCTCATGGTAGTGGGGGAAGGCAGGTGTGCGGCAGATGTTCCGTGCTGCACATGTCATTTCAAGGGAGGTTACAGCACCGCCACCAACACATCGGTTTGCTGGTAGGTCTCGCAGAGTAAACATCTAAATAAAGATGAGTTCTGTTTTATATGTTTATTTTATTAAAGATGGACTTTGCATTGAAGCGCAAAGTTTTCCTATTGATGCAAATCCTGTACAACAAATTTTAGTACTTCCTCCAGAAGATTATATCATCCAAATTTCTGTGCATGAACCTAATGATCCCCCCACCACCAACAACTGCCGACACGGAGTAGGACAGCGGCTACCACACGTCATTAGAGCTCCAGCTCTTTACCCGAGTACACATGGACTCTGAGCTTCAAGATAATACTGTTTCCTCTACATCTCCACAAACTTACGAACAATTACCTACTACAAATAAAACTACTACAAGTCTACAAGTAAATGAAATTTCATCAACTGTTAGTTCTGATGCGCAAGCGATAATGTTATCATTAATAGGTTTCGACTAAAAAGTTAATCAATGGAGGAAGAAAGAAATTCACTACTTTACAAGTTGGTTTTTGTGAACCCGTCGAAATTTGTTATTTGCCTAATTTCATTTATATGTGGTTACAATTTTGGTTACCTTGTTCAGGAAATGCTAACAGATAAAGAGGAAGAACATTCGCTATATTTTACAGTTTATGTTTATATAATTGCATCTTTATTTGGATACTTTGTAGCAGGATATTTTCTTGTTAACTTGTCGATTCCATTTTTAACATGGTATTTTAATAGAAATGAAAATCAACAAAACAACAATTAAGAAACAGTTTGTAAAAAGAAACAAAAAAATCCTGTATTTTCGGATTTACCGAAAATGCCAGATCTTTTTTAAAAACATCCCCAGCCGACCTGGACCCATTTCCGGTCATTTAAAATTTAATTACCCACCAACACCGGGTATTTAAACTTTAAATACCAAGAGCACAGATACGTCACAGCCTCTGACGTCACTTCCGCCAGCTGTCATTACGCTAATTTATGCAAAGTGAGCCAGCAGCCCTACTTTTACACTACTGACGTTTGTTTGTAAAATGATTTTCTTTTAGTAATTCTTGTATAATTGTATTGTTTTTTTTCGGATATTTGATTTGTAAGTACTGTATATGTATAAATTTCCAAATTTTGAAAAATAAATTTATTGAATTTCACAAATTTTAATGTTTTGTGAATGTAGACCAAAATCTTCAGATTTGTTTTCAATCGTTATGTGTGTGAGTTTTTTTTTGCTTTTATGTTAAATATAGATCTTAAGGTGATTTTATGTAGTTTAAATATTATTTGAACCTTAGACATTGTTATTGTCATACCCCAAATGTGGATGTCGGTGTAATGATAGTTGCTATTGAAGAATGGTCAACAGTAAGTTCTTCTGAAAAATTTAAATACTGTCTTAAAAATAAATAAGTTCGTTGAGATATATTACTTAAATTATCCTAATTTTATCAATTTCTTCTTCACACTTTAATTTTTATCTTCTAAGATCCCAAGAAAATTGATTGTATGTACTTTTTCAATCTCTTTACGTCTCAAAATTAAATTTAAGCTATTTTGATGTTTGCTTTGGTTTTTATGGTAAATTCAACAAATTTCTTTTCGGAAAAATTATAAATAAATAATGGTCTTTGTATATAATCAAAAATTACATGAGTTATATTCCTGTAAATAATGTATTGTTTAAATCTTGATATTTTTTGTCGTACATATTTTTTTAAGAGGTTTTAAGGAAAACAAAGTTTTGACAGTTGTTTTATCAATGTAGGGTAGTTTTAAGATATGTAATAATTTTGTAAGAATTTTTGTTTACTTAAATAATGGATCAATTCTACTTAGTGTTTTTGCTATCGTATTATGATATGGATTAGCAATGTGTGATTTATCGTGTAGTTTTGTTGTGATATGGTTTTATCATCTTGTTGTGTATTTCTTCAATTTTATTTAAGAATCAATCATTTTCAATTCCACTTCTTTGGTTAAGTTTTCAACACATTTGATTTCAATAATAACTAACTGACCAACTAACAGTAATTCGATATTTTTAGTTACATACCTATTTTTGTAATCTGAATTATTATTTAATTTTGTTTAGGAGCTCCATATATCTATTCGATTGGCTATAGACAATCTCCTCTAACGCATTTGCAGAAAGGGTAAAGAATTTATTTAAAACAAATAAATTATAACTGTACCTACATGGTAAGCCATAAGGGTCAATGTAAGATATTTTGAATTTTTTTCGTAATTAGATACTTCTGGCAATGCGACATACTTTTGACACATATTTATGACAATATCAGGAACTCCTCGGTGATGTATGTGTATTAATTTATTTTTAAAACACAGCATACATTGCATGTAGGATTATTAAAAGTCACCTTATTCTAAAATTATGGCTGAAGACTGGCGAGTGGAGGCGCGGTGGCAATGAACTAAACAGTATCGACTCGGGCGGTGACACTCACACGATAGGCCCAGTCCAGTTGTCTGTGCCGCGGGGTGACGAAGTGCAATCGGTCGAGGGAGTGCGAAAGAGAGACACACTCGCCGTCCATTCAACCCTCGAAAACAAAAGGCAGCGGCGCGGGCGGCGGTGGTACAGCTGAGGGAGGTCGGAACGCTGCTCCTTTCACCCGTTTTTTTATGCCGTCCGATTATGCCCGCCTGCTGCGTCGGTAAAACGACAATCTGCTTCTAAAGTTACCAACATTTCGACGAGCTAGTTTTGGTTTGCCGAACGGCCCCCTTAATAGTTAAAGCAATACATCTATTATAGCAAGTTTTACCCGTAAAACTGCTCCCAAATCCATGCAGTTTCTATACAGTTAACAATACAGTTTCGCGCTTTTTCCCTCAAAGCCCCTTCAATTCGGCCCAGCTGCAACCCCAACGCACAGCTGTGTTGGCTCGTAAATCACTACACGAGCCTTACGGGAAGCGCGCTATCCAGTTGTATTTATTTACATCGATGGGTATGACTGATGACTTTTATAAACAACCGCTTAATGCTGTATACATTTGATGAAAATGTTAACACTGGGAACCACATATTAATGAAGAAGCAAACATTATTTGAAAATAATTGGTTATTTTTTTAGTATTCCCTCTAGAGTTTATAAATGATTTTGACGTTTTTATTGTCATTTTAAATAGCTCATTATGATTTTGCGTGACGCTTATAATGAGGGGAGATGTCCAATTGCACCGGCGGTCAGGGTCAGCCCCAAACTGATGTGTCCAGTTGCACCGGAGCCCCTTTTGAGGGTTGTTCCGATTGCACCGGTGGTCAACTTAAACCTAGATCTGGCTAATGTGTCCAGTTGCACCGGAGTCCCTTTTGGGGGTTGTTTGTTCCAGTTGCACCGGCGGTCAACTTAACCCTAGATCTGGCATTCGTCCGCGTTTTTGGACGTTAAGAATTGAAATGTGAGCTGATAACGTCCTAAAAGGAACATAAATGACATGCTGTTTTTCAACTTAATATTGCAACCAGTAAACTCTTTTAAAACGAAGTGAAACTTATATACTGTTAGAAAGAGAAGGTTCCTCAGTATTCATTTTCACATTATTATTATTATTGTTATTGTTATTATTGTTACGTGTGTTCCCACTGTTTTACTATGTTGAAGTTTCATATGTCAAAGCTCCGTAAGTGTGAGTAAGTGTATTGCCTCTTTCCTGGTAAAATTTATTTTGTGATGTAAAAATAGTAGTTTTTGCACGAATTAACACAAAATAAGACATTAAATACCTAGTTTATATATTTATTAGTTAGAAACTGCTGTTTAGTACCATTAGTAAGTGGCAAGGAACCATCGGCAATTGTTTGATAAAATATTCCATTACGAAATTGTTAAACACTTATAAACTTAGTAACAAATACAAAAGAAAGCATGGCACTGAGCTTAAAGATAAATTAATGGATGTGGAAGGTAAAGAGAAGGGAAAATCCGAAAGGGCTGGTATCCAATTGCACCGGCCCCTGCGGTCAAAGGAATTTGCAGCAGGAAGAAGTGGGAAGGGTAGATTTTGACCCATCAGTGCAACTAGACACTTTTCGGACGGAGGAATGTTTTGACCCTTGCAAATTCCATTGACCGCCGGTGCAACTGGATATCAGCCTATAATGAGCTTAATATATGTTAAAAGCTGCGTGCAATCTAGGACCTGGATTGCGTCTCTGACTCAAAAAACAGGTACTCCAGCATCCGGCGTAATTTATGAGGTGTGTTGAGTCGTAAACCACCCAAGTGGACTTTTTGTACCTACCCCTTTCACAACCATTGTTGTTTTTGTTCTAAAAGTGATTTTA
Organism: Flexamia atlantica; assembly: GCA_035578135.1. Lineage (NCBI taxonomy): Eukaryota > Metazoa > Arthropoda > Insecta > Hemiptera > Cicadellidae > Flexamia > Flexamia atlantica. Next base: position 8,657,379 of record JAQJVK010000017.1, on the reverse strand, counting down.
TTGTTCGCTAGGTTTGTTCAATTCTTGGATTTTAAAAATTAAAACTTATGACAACATAAAGTAGTAGTAGTGTTTAAGCGGTTCTGGCGCAGGGGCGAGGGGGGTCGCCCCTCGCCTTACCACTCACTACTATGGGGTAGTGAGTATGGGGTGATTTTTTTCTTGAGCTGTGATGGTTAAGTTTATAGTCTAGTGTGAGCGTGGGTAGTCGTGGTCCTCACCCCACTCACACTTCTCACCACTGGATGTAAATGAAAAAAACGTCTTGCAACACTTAAAAATATATTTACACTTACACTGTATTTACATACAAGACGGTAAATATACAAGAAAGGTGGAAATTGGCGATCGATTTCGGTTGGTCACACCAACCATCAGGCCCAATGAGAGACTGGCAGATCCATCATGTCGTCCGTCCTTTTATCCTATTGGCTGCCGGATGTCCGTCGAAAACAAGTTTTTGAACGTACCACCAAAGTTCACTTGCTCGTTAATCAGTTTGTCTCTACCTTTACATTTTTCTTTAAATATATATAATTCTTCCCATGCGTTCATTACATTACCCTTTATACATCATTTTATTATCTTGAGATTTTCTTCAATATTTCCTTTGTTATGTCCATCTTCTAACAGGTGTTTGGCGATATTAGAGTTTTCTTGTATGTAAATACAGTATAAGTATAAATATATTTTTAAGTGTTGAAAGACGTTTTTCATTTACATCCAGTGAATACAACAACACGTATCATGCTAATCAAGAAATTACTTCTCACCACTAAAAAATTAAAAAATCAATCCTCCACTAGTGGTATATGTTAGTTCGTTCTACTGTGGGAGTCAATATGGGCTCTTATGGGGCTATTATTCGGAGCCAGATGAATCTCCTCATGAGCCATCTGATCACAGGACCAATGATGTCACCTCACCCCTGCGCCAGAACCGGGCCCTCGCCCCTCCCCCACGCCCCCTTTGCCCCTATCCCTCTTCGCCCCTCACCCCAATATCACGTGACGAACGATTTTCTTCAACTTTTTATAAAGTGAGTAAAAGAAGGAAAAAATTCTCTTCCTTCTGCTCTTCCCTTTTTTCGCCAATTGCCTAGGCCAATAGGAGAGACGCTTACTCAAAAATGGCATGCTATGTGTCTTATGCAGCTTCACGTTCTGAAAACGAAATTGTGTTCTTCAACGCATCACCCTCACCCTGTCCTAGTCAACCAGACTCCCTAGACCTTCCCACCACTCCTCGTCGTCGTCGATGGCGTTGTGTTAAACCAAAAGCCATAGATAGTTTGCATCGGTCGAATATTGAGACATACACTGACAAAAGTGAACAAGAAGTAGATGCTGGAAAGATGTATCGGTCGCAGTGGAAGTGAAGAAGAAGGAAACACTGGTGGTACAGTACATTCTCCTAGTTCCTGGAATAAAAAATACAAATGTCTTTTTCCCACCTGAATTCTTTGACGCAGCTATTTTATATAATTCCAATAACAAAATAGTGGGATTCGATTTATTTCAGAAAGGGTGTAAGAGCTGTGGACAACCTGGCAAAGATAAAAAATCTCAATGTTCGAAATGTGGAGCGACCGAAACAACGTCATATTTAGTAAAACATCAAATAACAAAGAAATGTCTTAATTCCACTTACAAAAGTTTTAATGATTATAATATGAATACTCAGGACAGCGCTAAGAAAGCCTGTGATATATGTGGTCAGACTGTGCTAGCCCCAAATCTTGAACGACATCAGAAGTTTAAGAATCTATGAGTACCTTAAACAGTGAAAATCCACTTAGTATAGAGATTCCATCAAATGCTGCAAAAGATTCAACGAATCATGTAACATGTGATAAATAAGGAAAGTTTGTGACAAACTCGAATTTAGCACGGCATAGAAAGTCAAAATGATGTAGCTCATTTGAACAAAACAGTAGTTATGACAAGAGTCTCAAACGTATCGGAATAAAACCAGTCCCGAAGGGTCGAATGTGTAGGGTATGTGAAGAGGTTGTGGAGGTATCATATTTAAAACGTTACAAAAATTCTAAACGTCATATTTGGTTGTAAAAGCTCCATGAATCGTCTTCGAGAAGAGGACCTATTCCTAATGAACCGTCTACTAGCAGGGAACTTAAAGAATCCTTCAGTAGCACTGGACCATGCACAAATAATAAACAGCTAAAGGAAAGGGCTACAAAATTTTATGAACCTGATCAATTGACTAAAATGTGTTGGGTATGTAAGACACTAGTAGAAAAATCACAATGGGGAATACATTCTAAACATCATAACCAGCCTAAAACCACTGAGAAATCTAGGTTGGATCTAAATCAATTGGTAAAAAGTATCCTAAAGTTCCTAAAAAGTTGTTAACAAATGGAAACCTATTATGGATAGTGCAGCATTGGAAGCTATTATTAGAAAACCAACAAGACCCAAAAAATCTACCGTAAAACCACTTCGAAAAGACACTCCAACTTTACAAGTTTGTCACCTGACTGGATAACACCTCCTTCTCTACTTAACTCCCAATCACACCAACCGTTATAAAAATGGACCCCAGAGTTTTTGGTCTGATAGAATCGAATCAGTACTTGGACCAAGCTCCTTTGAAGGAGTGTCATTTCAAGCACCTCGAAGGGAACAACAGCCTGACTTCGATAAAATTAGATCAATACTAGAACCAAATCCCTTTGTGGAAAATTTAAGACTCTCTAATGATCATCATTATTATTCACAACTTTTCACACCAACAGACGATAATCAATCTTATGTTCTATGTGTCAACCCAGTTCCTGCATCTAGTGAAGTGGATTGATTGTCAAATTCCCTTTGTGGAAAATTTAAGACTCTCTAATGATCATCATTATTATTCACAACTTTTCACACCAACAGACGATAATCAATCTTATGTTCTATGTGTCAACCCAGTTCCTGCATCTAGTGAAGTGGATTAATTGTCAAATGTTTAATTAAATATACCGGAAAGTCCTGTTTATCATTCTCCTCCACACATTCATTCTTGGCACACCAAAATATGATCGAGCACCTTCCCCTTTACTATCAAAGAAACAAACTACTTGCCCTAACTGTGAAATAACAGTAACCAAGTCACAACTGTCACGCTACAGGAAAACCAAAAAGTGTTTAACTACTCAAAAAGATGCTGAGCTATCAGAGGTTGTAGAAACTTAAGATGAAAAGGAAAATGAGGAGGAAACTGACAACGAAGATGATTCAAATGTTAATCAAAAGATGTCCTTAGTGATGATGATGATGATGATGATGATGATGATGATGATGATGATGATGATGATGATGATGATTAACCTGATGGAAGTTTAAATTTTAATGGATCCATTAATAGCACAGATACCAGTTCTGATGGCGATAATGAATCATCCCATAGAGATCAAGATAAAGACGAAACGGATAATGATGGCACTTGTGATGATAGTGAATTAGATGTAAAGGAAAGCGCTTCATCATTCAAAACCAGGCTAAGAACTTCTGTTATTGAGAATAAGAGTAACATTAAAGAACCTAATGTATTTTTAAAAGCGTTTACATCTAAGGAAATTAAAAAAATAAGGACTGTGTTGTTGATAGCAATCTGAAGGTAAACCTTGTGTTCCATGTTGAATTCCAAAGAATAGTGAATGAAAAACAGGTTGTTCAGATTATGAATTTCAAGACTGTCAATGGAATCATTTACCCAACAACAGATATATCTGAATTTTATGTTAAAGCAAAAGGAAAGATGCTTGGTTAGATGGAAGACTTTCAAGCAACAGGATCTAACTAGACTCTAGGGAACGTTATGAATTTGGAAATCAGGATTAATAACTATATTCTACTTTGAGCTTCTAGATATGTTGATCTACCCAAAAAGATATAGTAAAAAACAGTTATCAATGTTCAGAATGACTATTCAAAATAATCCTTATGGTCTATCCTTTCTGCGTTGCACTCAGTTGATAAAGTTTCATATAGAGTTAATAAATATAAAGCTTATGAGCATGAACTGGACTATGCGTTAAAAGACATTGGATTCCCAGTAATATTGGATGAAATAACACGATTTGAAAAGCGTGCTAGTGTATCTGTTGATGTTTACCCTTGATGTGGTTCCACTTAGAATTACAAAGGAGGAAATGGAAAAACATATTGATCTACTTTATTTAAAAGGGGGCGAAACAAATCATTATTGTTACGTCAAGAACCTCTCTCTGCTGGTACGCTCACAGATTTCAAAATGCGAGCATAAAATGTAGTTGTGCACAAGGTGTCTCTTACATTTTGGGTCGGAAGATAAATTGAATATACAGAGTTGGGATTGCAGCACATATGATGCTGTGAAAATAAATCTTCAGAAACAGGGAACCATCATTAAATGTATGGATTACAATAAATCAATGAAAGTACCATTTGTAATTTATACTGACTTAAAATGCCTCCTGGAGTCCAATAGATCTCATACAACTGAAAAATCTCAGAGCTACCAAAAACATATACCAATGAGTTTTTCATACTATATAGTCTCAAAAGATGGAGATTATAAACCTCCTGTTACATACTTTGGTATGATGCTCGAAAGGTTTTTAATCGAACAGCTAGATATGGAATCGGAAAAAACATTATATCGAGTGACTCCATCAAACCAATGAGATTGACAGAGCATGACAAACTACCATATCTCATTCAACAACAAGTCATATTTTTTTGAAAAGCCAACGGATGGTTATAAGGTCCTTGAGCATGACCACTTGCAGGACAATTTAGAGGTGTTGCAAATAGAGAATGCAACATAAAGTTCAGAAAACCACAGTTTTCATTCGTAATCTTTCAGTTGATGATACAAATTTATTCATGAATATGTTGGGTTTGAATGGAGAGGACATAGACGTTATTCCAAATAATGAAGAACGTTATACATCCTACATTGTCAAAATTGATGCAGTCAATCACTGTGCGTACGAGTCCTCTTGATGATGTACAGTACACCATGGTGCTGTATCAAAAGACACGTTCGCACGCACTGATTGCACTCACAAAACTGACATTACGCGCTGAAGTCCAGATTCAGGCAATCAAATTCTTGTACCGGAGCACTCTGGCGGCGTGATCTTCAACTACTGTTAATTCATAAACATCTGTGACTCGCCTTATTTAACACACATTGAATCAATAATTAATGACGTTAACCTCTACGTTTATAATTTCTATAATTTTCGACTTTTCTATAGGAAAGGCGATTTCAAAACACTTCCGCATGGTTATGAATTCAAAACACGACATGTCGGTCTAACACCAAAACTATCTGTTGACCTGAATTCCCACGCCACCTACGTACAATAGTGTGGGAGAGAGAGCGTAAATGCTTTCTTAGAAAGAAGCCCCAGTTGGCGCCGAACTGGCGGAGACCTTAATTCCCGGAATTGTTGTACAGTAGGGTTTGAAATTTCCGCGCTAACAGTTATTTTTTTATTTCCAACAGTCTTTTCTAGAATATTCGTGAAAGCAGAAATTCGAGGAATCATCTTTGTTTAGCTTAAAAGCTAATGGACCTGTCAGACAGGCTTAATATTCCTATAATTAGGGATCGGGCTTTAGCAGGGTGGTCGGAGGTGACGTCACAAAGGGGGGTCGTGACGGCACTCTTCGTGGGTGGTCTCCCAGAGCAACCGCGTGCAAGAGTCCGTATTCTACCTCATTTCTAACTATTGTAGAGGTTTAGGGGGCCTTTTAAAAGATCGTTTGCTGTTGAAGAGGGAGAGGTTTAAAAGTTGTTTTTAGTTTGTTACTATTTTTTAGTTTCGTACAGGTACAGCTAGCTGTTCATCTCCGAATGGTAGCCAACGTTCTACTTGTTCAATGTTGTACTCTCCTTTATGTGTGTCTCATCATAAGCCTTTTCTACTTCATTCAAGTCAGCATCGGGATTTGCTTGGTATATTGTTTGTATACCTTAATTTCGTTCCATAATTTTTTGGCTATAGTAGAAAAGCTCATCAAATAAACACGGAATATTGTCCTGTAGTAAGAAGTGGTCCTGAAGAAATCAATTCAAGCAACATCAATTTTAGCTGGTGTTATTAATTTAAGCGGATTGATACAGTTGTAATTGATATCTGGTTATTCATCCACTCCATCTTTTCAGCTTCATCGCACGTTCTCGCCACATCCTCGTCGGTTATATCGCAGTCCCGCAGTCCATGGTTGCGACAGATGCGATCGATCTCCTAAAATAAATAAACTGATGAGTAAAGTGTAAGTGTCTAATCAGGCCGGTAAAATTCCAGTGCTTTTTAGAACATTCGAGAAACAGCTATTGTATACTTTAAAAGCCATTTAAGCGCTAATGGACCTAACAATCAGGCTTAAAATTCCTGGAATTGGTCGGTATGGCTTCGACAGGGTGGCAGAAAATGACGTTATAAGGGGTGGGAATACGTAATCTCATTTGCATTTCTTCTCAGATTAATCTAATCCGCTTAACAATTAATTAATAAGGGAGGGATATTACGCAAACTCATTTGCATATCTTATCAATTAATTGAATTTGCATGTTAATTCATCTCATTTGTATATTAGGAACTAAAGTTAGGTTAAGTTAGGTTTGCGGGATGGGAGGTCATTGACACTTTGTGGGTGGTCCTCGTGGGGGGGTCATGACATCACCGACCACTACCACCCTGCTGGGGTGAAAACAACTATTTCCGCCTACTGTCCTAATAGCGTTTGTTTCGGACCAAGCGGAATCTCGGATTACCGAGTTTCGGATTATCAGGGCTCTATACTGTTCTGGTGAAAATGAATAAATAGTTTTGTCGGTCGTTGATGACTTTTCATATTAAAAGAACGCTCATTTTTATTTATATTTTTCGTTCCCGTTTTATTTTACTGTTTTGTTAATTGTATATTACGTTAATGCAATATATAAATTCTGTGTATATGGATGTATATTTTGCAAGTATTTGAGTATTTGCTGATTTATAAACATTCTCAATTGTTATTTATCATTTATAATTAGTGAAAATATATGTCGTAGCCACATGCTGTAAATTGGGCACTTCATGAAGTGTCCAGCGCTAACCGGGCACTTCATGAAGCGCCCAGCTCACCTGGGCACATAGTGTAATGGAATGGTTTCATTCAAAATTACAGTATGTGACCAACAAAACTGGGCACTTCATGAAGTGCCCAACGCTCGTTGGGCACTTGCTGTAATTATTTCTTTTACACTATGTATCCAGCTCAGATGTTGGGCACTTGACATAAACACGTAAAACTGCTGTTTACGTTACCGATGGTAGTATCCGATGTATTATTTTAACTATACAAAATAGGAACATTTTAGAGGAATTTTGTAAAACATTAAGAATAAGATTGTCTACCACTATACCAGAAAATTCTTGCCTGAACGTTTTTATGACGGTTTGTTCTATGTTTTCTGAGCTATTTCGGCTACACAATATTATTAATATTATTATTATTGAAACAAAAAACTGTTTTAAAATAGTTTGTTGTTTAAACAATAATGATGTGTAGCCAAAATAACTCAGAAAACATAAATTAGACAGTTCAGTCAATTTAAATTGTATGCTTTAATAAAATAAAAACATCAAAAATGTTACCTAAAACTTTTATATGTAACATAGCACATATACATTAACCTATTTTTTCATGTTTTAACTGATTAACTTCAGACTTAGTCTGTACTTAATAAAACTTATAATAAATCAAAACATAGCAATGTGAAACAAATTTAGAGAACGTACCATAAGAGTGTTGAACAAATAAAAAACATTTTTTAGTTTTTTTTATCAAAATTACGACATTCAATTTAGATGACATTTTTTTCTATTTCGTTTGTTCCTTTTACAATTTTATTAACATTAACGTCAATTTATGTTCAAGTTTTTCTGTCATGTCAGTAAGAAATAAATTAACATCTTACATCATTACAACAAGCCTTTTCATTGTAATTTCTTTTATTTGTTTATAAAATAATAAAAAACGTATATCATGTTTACCTAACAGCTTTTCAGTAATATACTTAAAATATTTTTTATATTCCTGCTGACACCAGTAGCTTAAATTTTAAGTTTATATTATTGAGTTATATATTTGGAAATTCATACGAAGAAATTTGTCTAAAGGGATAATATATAAATGTTAAACGTTATTCAAAAGTAAGGTGCTAGAAAACGTTTCATATTTAAATATTTTTTTTAATAGCACATTACTTCTTATTTTTAATTTTTCAACTACAGTAATTTTTTAAGCATTAAACCATGTATAAGTATTTATGTTTTATTCTAGATTAAGTAGTGATTATTTCATTGCTAGTCAGGATAACTGTTTTTAATTTTAGTCAGAACTTACCTTTTACATTTGAAAAATCCAAATATAACGTTAACTAATTATATTTTCAAAAAGCTTACGTAACTTAACCGATATTAAAATTTTTAGATTTGAAAAATATTAAAAGGTTTAATAGCAAACAATAACATTGGCTACTTTAACAAAGACATTGGGATTTACTTGAACAAAAAGATCTTATAGCGACTGCCCGACATGCCTCGACAGTTACAGCATGTGTCCAAAGAGCGTTGGGCACTTCATGATGTGCCCAGTTTCGTTGGGCACATGCTGTAATTTTGATTAAAACAATCGAGCAACACGATGTGCCCACATGCTGTAATTTTGATTAAAATAATCGAGCTACACGATGTGCCCAGGCGCGCTGGGCACATAGTGTAATTGAACTGTTTCTTTCAAAATTAGAGTATGTGACCAAGAAAACTGGGCACTTCATGAAGTGCCCAGCTCGTTGGGCACTTGCTGTAATTATTTCTATGGCACTATGTGTTCAGCTCAAATGCAGGGCATTTGATGTAAACACATAAAACTTCTGATTACGCTGATTTTTTCTGTGTAGTATCCGATGAATTATATTTACTACATAAAATAAGAACATTTTTAAAGAATTGTATTTGTAAAACATTATGAATAAGATTGCCTAGCACTAAACCAGACAATTGTTGCCTGTATGTTTCTTGATGATGGTCTCTTCAATGTTTTCTGAGTACTTTTGGATACACGTCATTATTAATATTATCATTGTTGAAAAAAACAAACTGTTTTAAAACTGTTTATTGGTTGAATGATACTAATAATAATACTAATAACGATGTGTAGCCAAAATAACTCAAAAACCTAAACCAGACAATTTTGTCCATTTAAATTTTATGCTTGAATTAAATTTAAAAAAACATTAAACATTTTACCCAACATATTTATATGTAACATAACCAGCGACCACATAGTATACAAACAGACGGAATGTTCCTATCATACTAGCATTACAGCAAATTATGTCTGGGCCGCCATATTGTCTATGTATAGAAACGTAAAACGGCATTTTAAACCGCGTAATCTAGCAGTGCTCCCGTTTCAAATAACTCGTATTTTATACCATTAAGCAAAGAGACTTAAGGTTGAAATTTTGCATTTGAAGAGTCCTTTAGTTTTAAACGGTAATAGTATAAATCATATTCAAAAAACAAAAACAAAATAAAACGGCGTTTAAAACCGCGTAATCTGGCAGTGCTCCCGTTTCAAATAACTCGTATTTTATACCATTTAGCAAAGAGACTTAATGTTGAAATTTGGCGAATAAAGATTCCTTTAGTTTTAATCGGTAATAGTCATATTTCAAATCATATTACAAAATATTTTTTTCCATTTTCAAAAATGACAAAATTTGTAAGTTTTATTCAACTTAAAAACTTGACATGAAAAAGTAGTCGGCTGCTGCTTTTTTATTTTTTTGGTCAGGTAAACTAAAAAATTGTGGAAATTGTTGCTAAAGAGTTAAATTTTTAAATCTTTTTTTATTGCTACCATACTTTGGTTGATAACTTAGTTTTAGTGAGAGAGTTTATCCGCGCGGCCCCTGCATGAAAACAAAGTCAATTCTAAACTGCTCACTACAATAATATAGTCGACCACAAAAATACAAGTGCGGTATCAAAATAAAGGTCTGAAACCCACAATCACTATGATACTAATTATAAATGGTTTAGAAACAGTTTACACATCATAGGAACGTTACTGGTGCATTCCGAGACAGCAACTTCTCTTAAAAAATGTCAGGACAAGCTTCTACGTTATCTGTGTTTAAGATGTGTAAACTGCCTGTAAATCATTTATATTTGGTCTTATAGTAATTCTGAGATTCAGACCTTTAATTTGATACCATATTTGTAATTTTTTACGTAGTTTGTTTTTTCCATGCATAGGGACTTACATTACAAATGTAGGCTTCACGTCGCGCCTCGTGTAATCCGTCTATTTGTTCTATGTTGTCGCTAAACATAACACATAAACAAAACATTAACCTGTTTTTTCATATTTTAATTTACTAACTTCTTACTTATTTACCCTTAGTAAAACTTATAATAAATTAAAATATAACAAGGTAAAACAGATTTAAAGTAAGTGCCGTAAAAGAATTGAAATTATAAAAAAATTGTTTCTTCTTTGATAACATCTAATTTATATAGAATTTTACTGTTTTGTTTATTCTTTTTTCAATATTATCAGCATTAACGTCAATTTTTGTTAAAAGATTTCATTTTAAGTCACTATGAAAAAATTAACATAATATCATCAAATCAAGCCTTTTCACTGTAATGTTTTATTTGTTTATAGAACAATAAAAAATGTATATAAAGTGTCATATTTACTCAGGGCCGCCGAGAGGGGGGGGGGGGCAAAGGGGGCAGATTGCCCCGGGCCACAAAAGGAAGGGGGCCACATTTTGAGCACAGTATATTTTTTGTGGATTATTAAAAATTAGGATATTTAATTGAAGACGGCCAATATGAAATGAAATATTAAAAAATACATAAAAATTATAGCCTTAAAACGTGTATTAACTAACTAAAATGTCCTTTATTTGTCTTATTTTGATTCAGTTTCATTTGGTTTTCTGGCGTCTCGTCAGGGGCCCCCCGAGGTTAGGCCCAGCACTAGGCCTGCGCCAGATCACACATTACTAAATCCGTACTAAACTGAGCCCCTGTCCCTGGTCCAATTGGCTGTCCCCAAAAATTCCTCACAAAACGTTGTACAGGCCTACGATGGACCAAGGAAAAGGATTCCTAGCTACAACTAAACTGAGTATATATATACTATATTTTACAAAGAACAGTAGTTACAACATTTACGTGACATGACTTGTTTTGCAGAGATGAGTAACTTCTTCAGCTTCGTTTCTCTTCTTAGTTTCAGTTTAGCTACGTACGAACCATGATCCAATGAAATGCAGTTTTCCTCATTAAAAAATTTAAGTAAATCGTGACGTCATCAGCGACTAGAAGAATGCAGCTTGATTGAAGCCTCCAGCTGGTACGATAAAATATCTTGGCTGATCAGAAAGTTCTTATTACTGGCACCTCTGATTTAGGCTTTACTTTTACCGAATGGTAACATGCTATAGCTAGGATACAACCAAGGTCTGTAGATTAGAAGAGAATCCACAGTATGATATTATACTGTCAGGCAGGGGCGTGCCGACGGGGGGGGGACGAGCGGGACCGGACCCCTCCCAGAGCTATTTTTTTATAAAAAAATAAAAAAACTATAAATATTTCGTACAATATTTATTATTTAATGCCTCATTTATAGATATTTTACGGCATTTCTGTTCAATTCCCGCGTCATTCCTTTCGATATGGCCAGGAATATTGAACACTTAAGGCACCTTACACACCGATGATGCGGACACGATGTCTCTGACTTTTATTCTATTCAGGCAACCGTCTGTTGTCTTTACGAACAAAACTTATGGTATGATACTGGTGTTCATCGCATATGCGGATTGAAATTTAAAAGGGATGCAGGAAACCGTTCTTTGACTTTGCGGCAAGAAATATCGTGTTGTTTCTGTAACGGCAAATCTTGGCCGTGACATCGTGTCCGTGACACCGGTGTGTAAAGCTCCATTTAATAATATTGGTTGGTTTTCGAGTTGCATGTCAAGGACAAGAAAATACATCGTGTCCACAGGGCCGTCCAAAAATTACATCATCGATTTTTGGTCATTTTTTGACCCCCCCCCCCCTCCCTACAATCATCTTACTGTCATAATCCGCCTGACCCCTGCCATTCAAAAATGACGTCATAGGGTACAAACTCCTAAAACAATAGTAGTCTTTGGGAAAGCCCAATTAAAGAGTTCTTCTATTGATTTGTTAAAACCACTAAATTAAGTTTTAAACTCATTACGGCTAATTTGATGTCAATCAACGATTCAAACCAGATCTTTCTGAACTTTGTAGAACTACATTTGCTGTAGAGATAGACGCTGACGCTGCCTGCAAATCCAAAAACATATTTATCATTGCACTTACTGTAGTAGCTTAGTTCTGACCTGAACCTAAAACAACCATTCTAACGGATATTGTAAAAAATCGAGGACATACTTTCCAATCCGTTTTTCTTTAGCTTAATGAATAAACATGCATAGAATGTTTACAATATTCCTATCTAAATTGGTATTAAAATATAATTTGGAAAATGACGTCATCCCAGCGTTTACCTTCTCCCCATGCACATCATCCTACCGTCATTTCCATTTTGGACCCCTCCCCCAATTTTCAGATGACGTAATTTATGGACGGCCCCCAAGTAGCTTCTGGTTTGACCCCCCCAGGGCAAAATCCTGGGCACGCTACTGCTGTCAGGTTGTCTTACTTATTCCATCTCCCATATGACCTGTGGATCCAAGCCTGTGATGTCAATGATAGACCCAATATCCGGATCTAAGCAACTCTATTAGCATTAGTCCCGCATTACACTATCAAATATTTTAAGAAAAATCTTTTATAAAAGAATTGATTTGACCAATCAAAATTCAGGTCAGCTGATTTTCAAAACAAAATCTTTAATTTTGATTGGACAAATACATCTTTTATAAAAGAGTCTTTTATAAAATATTTGATAGTGTAATGTGGGCCTTAGGTAAAATATAGCCTCAAAGGAGGTAATAGTAACATGCCTCCTCTGATTGGTCAAGAGTAATCACTTTTTTCCAGCTGATGGAGATTATTATGTTTCCCGTCTACAGAAGATGTCAGGATTTGTTTACATTTTTGACTGAGGTAACCTAGGTGTACCATTATTCTTCTCTTCTCTTCTTCTCTTCAGATCTTGGAATACAACCGGATAAACTTTCTCCTGATGACGTCACACAGGCCTTATGTAAATATAAGAGTTAATTAATAGAAGAAAACCCAATAAAGAGGTTTAATTAGGTAGTCCTCAATATAATTTAGAACTGTTTCTTTAATCCTTTTAACCCCAAGTACAGGCTTCTTACAAACATTGCTTAGTCTGGTGTTTCCAATCAAAAGATTCATTAGGCGTATTAAAAATAATTTTACCTAATTATACAGTTTGTGTTCTAAATTTGAATAAATTTACAAATCAAAGGTTTACTTCAGGCCTACGATAAAATTGTTTAGTTTTGAATAAATTAAGATAATATTCAACATTTTTAGAACAAAAGAACAAAACTTTTTTAATCAGCAGGATTTACGATTTTAGCTATTCAAGAGATAACAGTATTTTTATCTACGATTTCTATCTATTGAGGGGCCTCATGCTCAAACTTTGCCCCGGGCCTCCAAAAGTCTGTCGGCGGCCCTGTATTTACTTAACAGCTTTTCAGTAATATACTTTAAATCTTATATTATATCCCTGCTGATATAACTTAGCTTAAAAATCTACGTTTCATTAAGTAAAATCGTTGGAAATTCATATAAATAATTTGGTCTAAAGGGATAACATATGAATGTTAAACGTTATTCAAAAGCAAGGGGTTGCTACAAAACGTTCGATTTTTACTTATCATTATTATTATTTTTTTTAATAGCGTATTACCTATAATTTTATACTGTTGTTTAGTTTTACAACTATTTGAAAACGATATTTTTTGAAACTTTAAACCAATAAAGTTTTTTTTCTATTCTAAATTAAAGGGTTTCTATTATATTGTGAAAATAACTACGTGATTGTTAACTGTTTATTTTAGTCAGAACTTATAACACAAAAAAATCAATATCGAAATATAATGTCGACTAATAATATTTTCAAAAAGCGTTTGTAAATAAAATCAATATTAAAATTTTTAACTTTGAAAAAAGTAAAAAGGTTTAGTAGCAAAGAATAACATTGGCTACTTTAAAACAAACCCAACCAATAATATAAACATTGGGATTTACTTTGACTAAGATTTTAAATCGACTGCACAACATGCCTCAATAGTTACAGCATGTGTCTAATGAGCGTTAGGCACTTCACGAAGTGTCCAGTTTCGTTGGGCACATGCTGTAATTTTGATTGAAATAATCGAGTTACACCATGTGCCCAGGCGCGCTGGGCACTTCATGAAGTGCCCAATTATAGCAAGTGGCTACGACATATTCACTAATTCTTTTTAATTTCCGTTGACTCATTTATAACTCCTCAAAGTTGTTCGTCAGCCAAAAATAATCACTGGGATTTTTTCAAAACATCGTTTTTGTTTACTTATCTTTTGTTTAGTTAAATTATTATAAATTGTCGCCTTAAATGTTCTGTTTTTAATGAGTTACATGCATGTTTAAGGGTTTGGAACAAAACATTTTAATTTCATAAAGTTCAATTCTGTAAGTATATTCATCTGGAATGCTACTTGCTACTTGTAGTCTATACAATAATTAAAAGACGTATAAATATTGAAGCGACATTATTCTTATAACCTTAAATATTGAAAAACTTAACAAGGAATTACAAATCATACACATCATAAATTGTAACTATTTATGATCGCTTATGGCCGTTCGTTGGTAGATGGAGTGAAAAGATTAATCATATATATTTCAACTGCTTGTGATATTGGAACAGAAACAATGATTGTGACTTGACAGTAAAAACAGTCGACGTCAATAGAAGACTGCAGTCACTGTCACTGACAGGACGCAGGGACAACAATAATTCCCTTTTTCCCCAGTCCCGTAGCGACAACCTGGCCGGGTGGCGAGGCGAACCTTCCTAATCCTTCTTAATGACCGTGGCAGTTTAGTGGTTTCAAAAGTACCGAAAATGTCTGGGCATTTCCAGAACTCCCGACCTGGCCATAGACGCCCCCCTATACTCAAATTATGACGTTTAATTTTGTACTATTGGTATTTTTTGTTTCTACGTTGTTGACATAAATTTTATTGTCTAGGTGTTTTTTCGGGAAGTAAATCTGGCCGCCACCCATGGCCTCACTGGACAATTTGTCCTTGCAACCTTCTCTCTCTAATGCCCAGTCTGATGTAAGTACTCGCCAATGACCATTTTATGTATTAACAGCTCATGAGCATATTATGAACAGTGGCCTCATGTTTTCCACCGAGGCAAAAATTAAAGTAATTAGACAATTTTAGTTTTTTATTATAATCCATGATCATAGCCCCTGAGCTGCAATTTATATGTAAGACTATACTGCTTACGTCAAAAACAGCTCAAAATAGTTTTTCTTGTGAAATTAGGACATGTTTCGGGGTTTACTCCATCTTCAGCTGGTCAAATAAATGAGGTTTTTCCATAATACCCGTATTTTATGGTTGTCAGTAATTCAAACAACACATACAGAACATATTAAGACACACGACGATTAGACACTACATACGATAAAATAATACAAAAATAACTAGACAGACCAGTCACCTAGACAGGCAGACATACATCTTAACCATATCGAAAAAAACTCATATAATGGCTGATGCTAACGAATATAAAGAAAAAATTCTGTTTTACCATAGATAGGCTATGGAGGTGATACGTTAATGCTATTCAATGGGAACACAAGGCAGCTTTATCTCCTGCACAATTACTTAAATAAAATAACCCCGAAGTTGAAATTCACTGTTGAAATTGAAAATGGAAATAGTCTTAATTTCCTTGACCTAACCCAGGATAAAAGCTGCAGTAGATTTGTTTACAGTATTTTTAGAAAACCAACCTCAACAAACCAAACTATTCACGCCAGCTCATATATTATCCTTATTCACAAAAAATGAGAGCTTACAATTCAATGATACACAGGCTTTTAAACGTCCCATTGAACGCTGAGCATTACAACAAAGAAGTAGCAATAATAAAGCACATAGCTAAAGCTAATGGTTACTACAGCGGTATGGTAGATAGATTTATGTCAAACAAAAACAAAGAATGATAAGGCCATTAGTAATAACGCCAATAATATTGCTGGAGCTCCCTGGTGGACCATATCGTTCGGGAGACGGTGACATCACTCGTCTTCGTGGGGTAGCGGATTTGTACCCCCCGGATTTGTACCCCCCACAAAAAATGCTACGTCATTTTGACGTCACAGGAGGCGGGGCCTAAATCGCTCGAGAAACAGCCCGCGACTGGAAATGTACCCCCCATTACATTATTAAATCATCAACACGTAATTGGTTTGAAATTAAATTATTTTCCTTAAGACTGACCCCGGAATTGTACCCCCCGGATTTGTACCCCCCAGATTTGTACCCCCCGGATTTGTACCCCCCGTGGCCAAATCTTAAAGTCCTACCCCGGATTTGTACCCCCCGGATTTGTACCCCCCGGATTTGTACCCCCCGTGGTCAGATTCTTAAGTCTAACCCCGGATTTGTAACCCCCGGATTTGTACCCCCCGTGGCCAAATCCTCAAGACCTACTCCGGATTTGTACCCCGTGCTCAAATCCATTTTTTTTACCGACCATGGACATATACCGGGTCAATATTCATTGATGTTGTTGACTTTTTTAATTAGCTGTCGTAAATCAACTGCTGTTCGTGAAATTATTACCTAATATTATTCTACGAATATGTCTTATTCTACGAAAATCGTACGTTGCATGGGTGACGTATGGTTTTTATTCAAGTATTTTTGCAATGAATTAAACATTTACCGAAAGCCAAGTAAAAAACGTCGCTTTTTGGTTTCGTTTTTAGAATATTGTAAATACAATTAACATTTTTAACAGATGAATTGGAAAAGAAGTTCAACCTCAGGTGTTTAACGATCAATCTGGAATGTAATTGAACTCAACGTAGAAGGGTGGAAGTACATTACAGTTTTCTTGCCGTATGAGGGTTTCCCGGGAGGCAGGAGGTCAAGAAACATTTTCAAATGCCCTCGGCATGCCTCGGCATTCCTAAGTGGACCTGATGGAATGTACCGCTCCTCCCTCTGTAAGTGCAATTTATGGGTTTTGGACGTTTTTACTGGAAACAGTTTACTTCCTTTGATTGACACATGTTCTTCGTAATAGTTAATGACTTTCAACGCACATAACAGTTTTTGCGCCGTGTAGGGGTTTCCCGGGAGGCAGGTGTTCAACAAATATTTTCAAATGCCCTCAGAATTCCTAAGTGGACCTGAGGAATGTACCGTTCCTCCCTCTGTATGTGCAAGTAATGGGTTTTGGACGTTTTCAATGGAAAGAGTCTGCTTTATTTGATTGACACGTTCTTCGGATTAGTAAATAACTTAACCACAATTTGTTCCTGGGTACAATGGAGTTGGAAATCCTTTGCTTGCGGAAAAGTGTTTCATGCTTTTAAGTGATCTATAATAGTTCAAATTTAGACGCAAAGTTCTCATGAGACTTATGAGCTAATTTTCAGGAAGAAATAAGTCGGGAAATATATTGATAGTTATGTTTCTGAATCAATAATAAAATTTAAGGATATTGCTTTCATTCTTTACTTAATAAGCCGTTAAGAGCCTGCTGTACTACCCGCCATATTAGGTTTAAGTCCCTTAAGAAAAATGTTATTTCTCTTGAACTATGCTTGGCTTTGAACTGAAATTACTCTTTTACCTGAAATTGTATGATTATTACTCTTGGTTATGGTTTTCTTATTAATATTTAATAGAGAACTGCGAAGACAAAATTTTGAAATCTGTTCAATTAATAGATAAAATGTACATGTGACTCAAAAACGTGTTATCTACAGATTACTTAGCAGAGAAAATCTAATAACGTAATAAAATGTAGTAAAACGTAATAAAATTTTGAAGTTGTAAAGTTTAACATTGGCCTTACGAGTTGCCATGATGGCAACGAACTAAACAAGGAGAATTTAAACAAATAAAGTCATCATAACAGATATTTGCAAATTACAGTCATCTAGGAAAAATTCAGCGTGAGAGATGAAAATTACTTGGAGTAATAACAATTGCATTTATTATTCATGAATATTTTCGAATTGTTTTTATTTATAGTAATTGGATTAAATTGTAAACATAAAATAATACCGAGCAAGGCTTAGTTCACCAGGTATTAATTAAATAGGGGCATTAGTGGATTTATTTTGTAAATATTTAATTTATTTGTAAATAATATGTGCTGTGACTGATACTTCTATATAAATAACTAGCTGATCAACACGGTGTTAAACGTTGAAAAACAGAAAAACTTCCTTGGATTTAATTTTAAGGTTGCCATGACAAAAAACATGAGCTTCCCTATACGTTAACATTTAAACTTTGATGTATCATAGGGCGTAGCCCTGAGGGAATTTTTAAAAATCCGTTCTTAGTGGGTGCTTATGCCCTGAGAGGAATGTTCATGCAAGGTTTCAAGGTTCTAGGTCGAGTAGTTTGGGCTGTGTGATGATAGGTCAGTGGTATTTGACAAATATACTGTAGATTACAGAAATAAAGCTGATTTTGATTTTATGATATTCATATTGAATGCATTCGTTAATCATTTAAATCAGTAGTCAAGACGCCAACCTCCGGTATACATATTATTTTAGAATATGTTCTAACGGACAACACTGCATTGATCTCTGATCAGTTTTTATCAAATACTCCAAGTACAGAATACCCAAAAATATATATGTTAACGTCCAAAACCCATCAATTGTACTTACAGAGGGAGGAACGGTACATTCCATCAGGTCCACTTAGGAATGCCGAGGCATGCCGAGGGCATTTGAAAATGTTCTTTGACCTCCTGCCTCCCGGGAAACCCTCATACGGCAAGAAAACTGTAATGTATATCCGCCCTTCTACGTAGAGTTCAATTACATTCCAGATTGATCGTTAAACACCTGAGGTTGAACTTCTTTTTCAATTCATCTGTTAAAAACTTTAGTTTTATTTACAATACTCTAAAAACGAAACCAAAAAGCGACGTTTTTTACTTGGCTTGCGTTAAATGTTTAATTAATTGCAAAAATACTTGAATAAAAGTCATACGTCACCCATGCAACGTAAGATTTTCGTAGAATAAGACATTTTCGTAGAATAATATTAGGTAATAATTTAACGGACAGCCGTTGACTTACGAGAACTAATTAAAAAAGTCAACAACATCAATGAATATTGACCCGGTATATTTCCATGGACGTCAAAATGGATTTGAGCACGGGGGGTACAAATCCGGGGGGTACAAATCCGGGGGGTACAAATCCGGGGTCAGACTTAAGAATCTGACCACGGGGGGTACAAATCCGGGGGGTACAAATCCGGGGTCAGACTTAAGAATCTGACCATGGGGGGTACAAATCCGGGGGGTACAAATCCGGGGTAGGACTTTAAGATTTGGCTACGGGGGGTACAAATCCGGGGGGTACAAATCCGGGGTTGGACTTAAGAAGCCATGTTTAATTGGATTTATATAAATTATGCAACTGTTCAGCCAACCGTGAGATGTCAGTTGATCAAAATACATAATAATTTATCCGTCCTAAAAGTTCGCGGCCGGATTTGTACCCCCCGTCCTGTGACGTCAAAATGACGTAGGCGTTTTTTGTGGGGGGTACAAATCCGGGGGGTACAATTCCGGCGAGCCTCACAGCGCTAAAGGAATGATAAAGAATGAAAGGTCCACTATGGTTCCCTGACCGCACAGGATGGGCTGCGCTGTGGGTGCCCGACCCGCGCGTAGTCCCCATCAAAAGAAGTGGGAACGGCGAAAATTTCGCCTGGATCACAAGCAACGGAGTTACGTTCGCGAGCTGTTACTTTTCCCCGAATGACAGCATTCCACGATTCACGGAGAAGTTGGAGGCCATGGAGGACGCGATCCGGGCGATCGCCGGTCCGTGTCTCCTGGCCGGCGACTTCAACGCCAGAGCGAGAGAGTGGGGGATGCCACATACAGACACCCGAGGGAGGTTGCTGTTGGAGATGGCATCCAGGCTGGGGCTGCTGACAGTGAACGAGGGGGACACGCCAACCTACCGGAGGCCGGCATTCGGGGAATCGATCCCCGGCGTGACCATGGCATCGGAAGGTCTGGCTTCCCGAATCGTCGGCTGGAGGGTGATGGGTGATTACTCGGGGACTGATCACGAATACATCACCTTCGAGTTGGCCGAAAGAAGACAAGGAAATCGTAGCAACAACCGGCGCCCGCTCGGCTGGAACCTGGCGAGATTGGATGAACGGAGGCTGACAGAGGCTCTGCAGAATGGCATGGGGGATATCCCCCAGACGCCGGACGGCCAGCCAAACAGGGCAGACGCGGAGGCACATCGCGCCTCATTCATCGCGCTTGCGACGCGTCGATGCCCCGCAAGACGGCACGTACCGGAAAGCGCCCGGTGTACTGGTGGACCGACCGCATCGCCGAGCTGCGGCGAAACTGCCTGAGACTCAGGCGGTGAGCCCAGCGTTCCCGGGACAGACCCGAAGCGGCGGAGAGGTCGAGCCAGTACAGAGCGGCAAAAAGAGAACTGGTCAAAGCGATCAGACAAAGTAAGGCGCGTTGCTGGAGCGCACTGCGCGAGGACGTGAACAGCGACCCCTGGGGACAGGGGTACAAGCTGGTCATGAGGGAACTCGCGCAGGGACCCGGGTACGTGCTGATGGAGGCTGAGAAGATGCGGACCATTGTGGACGGATGTTCCCGGATCACTGGGTCAGAGACGACACCCCTTTGTGGGTGATCGCCGAAGAGGTCCCACTGTTCACGCGTCAGGAGTTGGAGAGAGCGGTCAGCTCCATGAAGAACAAGAAGGCCCCGGGCCCGGACAACGTACCGTCAGAGGTGCTGAAACTGGTGGCGAAATGCTGCCCTCAGCTCATTCTGGACATGTACAACGTCTGCTTGAAAGCGGGAGTGTTCGCATCCCGCCGGAAACTGGCCAAGCTCGTCCTTCTGAGCAAAAAGCGGGGCCCACCGGACGCTCCATCGTCGTACCGCCCTCTGTGCATGCTTGACACGGCGGGAAAACTGATGGAGAGGTTGTTGAAACCGAGAATCGGAGAGGCTGTGCGAGCGGCAGGGGACATCTCGGCCCGACAACACGGGTTCAGAGAGGGCCACTCGACACTCAGCGCCATCCCGGAGGTCGTAGCTTCGGTGACACGAGCGGATCAGGCGTGCCACGCGGCTCGTCCGATCGTGCTGCTGGTCACGCTTGATGTCAAGAACGCGTTCAACTCGGCACGGTGGTGCGACATTCTGGTCGCACTGGAAAGAACATTCAGATTACCTGGGTACCTCCTCGCCATGGTGAGAGATTACGTAAGGGACCGGCGGCTTTTGTACGAGACGGACCGGGGTTTCGTAACCAGGGCCGTTACCTCTGGGGCAGCCCAGGGATCGGTGCTGGGGCCGGATCTCTGGAATGTCTCGTATGACAGCTTGCTTCGCACGGAGATGCCACACGGAACATTCCTCGTGGGATACGCCGACGACGTGGCGGCGGTCATCACTGAACGAAACGCGGAGTTGGCCCAAATGAGGCTGAATCAGGTCATGCGCCTTGTGGAAGGCTGGATGCGCGATCACGGCCTTCAGCTGGCTCTCTCCAAAACGGAGATAGTCATGCTGACTAGGAGGCGGATAACCACGATCATTCCGATGCGGGTGGGTACCGAAGTGATCGAGACGCAGAAGACGGCCAGGTACCTGGGGGTGGTGCTGGACAACAAGCTCACCCACTGGGACCACATCAGAAGCGTGTGCGACAAAGCGGCCGAAGTGACGTCCTGCCTCGGAAGACTGATGGCCAACATCGGAGGACCGAGTCAGGGGAAATGGAGGCTGTTGCTGTCGACGGCACAGGCCGTCATGCTCTACGGAGCGGAGATCTGGGCAGATGCGACGAAGGTAAAGAAATACCGGACTCGCATGCTGGCGGTGTAGGGACGCGGCACGCTCAGGGTCGCGTCCTCGTACCGCACGGTCTCGCTGGCGGCGGTGCTGGTCATTGCGGGAGTCATCCCAATCGACCTGCTGGCACAAGAGAAGACCATCTGGGGGCGTGCTCCCGAGATGGATCGGGAAGAGGCTGCCGAGCTGGCCCGTGGCCAAACAATGGCCGCCTGGCAGCGTCGATGAGACGAAGACACGACCGGAAGGTGGACATGGTGCCTCATCAGGAACCTGGAGCCGTGGGTTTGCCGCGACCACGGGAAGGTGAACTTTTACCTCACCCAGTTCCTGACAGGTCGTGGCTTCTTCCGTCTGTACCTCCACCGAATGGGCAAGGTCGACTCGCCCAGGTGCAAGTACTGCTGACACGACGGAGACGACGTGCATCACACTTTCTTCGTTTGCCGTCGCTTTGACGAAGAACGGACTGCTCTCGCCGACTCGGTCGGCGATCATCTGACCCCGGACAACATCGTGGGGAAGATGCTGCAGGGCAGTGTCAGCTGGAATGCAGTGGCTGACTTTGTCATGTCCGTCCTGCGCCAGAAGAGGACAGACGGGTGTCTCGAGTGACCCCAGAACCGAGGACAGCAAACGGTCGATCACCAACTGAAGAGTCCCGAAAGGGACAGCAGCTGAGGAGTCCTGAAAGGGACAGAGGCCACACATTGCGATGTCGCAATGAGCAGACGTTCGGGTCGATCGCAATGATGTGGTGACAGCACGTGAGGGGGTTTTTTAGCAGGTATGCCCAGGGAGACGTACTGACAACTCTGTACGCCTCCCACCGCCGCCTCGAGGCGGGGCCTCGACATCAGTGCTGTCGGTGTCACCGAGGCTGGAGACCCCTGCTCGTCGCTTTGCTCGCTGGAGCGAGCGGCGTAGAGGGCCCGCATATCGGTGCGGGTAAGAGCTATTTTAACCTCCTTTCCAGCGTGGATAAAAAAATAATAAATAATATTGCTGCTAAGTAAGTGTGTGTTGAATATAGCTACACAATACAACATGTGCTTAAGAACCCTATGAGAAGCCAGAATGTTAACTTGGTATTTAAAACATAAAATCAGGTTTAAAATATTCTCAACACAAAAACTAAAAGTTTTCCCGGCCTAGGACGGCAATGGGTAACTTTCGAGCCAACAAAAAGGAACTAAAAACAGATGTTTCTATGTCAGTAAACAATTTTCCCCGACTAGGACGGTAATGGGTAACTTTCGAGCCAACAAAATGGAACAGAAATCAGATGTTTCTGAGTCAGTACGATGAAAGAGTATATTACGTTACTAGGCCGGGAAGTGCTGTTTTGCCGGACGAGCATGAGAGTTCCCGCGCGAGCGAAAGCGAGTACGGGATTTTCATGCGAGTACGGCAAAACTTCCCGGCCGTGTAACGTACGATATTTTTATCATACTACGCAGAAAAAAAAACATATTTTCAATCATAACGTAGTTCTTTCATAAACATACGTTTTTCAATCCTTCAAACCTAACCTATAACAAACATTTTGCCACGGATGCAGTGCTGCCACTATATTACTATATTCCTCTAAAAAGTAACCAATAAACAAGCACTAAACGTCGGGTTTGCTGCAAATCATCTGATTGTTTACTTCCGTTTTATTCGGCCTAGGCCGGATAAATATTTTTCCTAGGACGGCAATGGGTAACTTTCGAGGTAACAAAAAGGAACTTAAAACAGATGTTTCTGTGACAGTATGATGAAAAAACTATTTTGAGCTGTTTTTGACGTAAGTACTATAGTCTTGCATAAAAATGTTGTATGTACAAAAATTCAAAACAAATTTATTTTGGGATTATTTACCTCCCTTAACCCCCCCCCCTTCGGATGGTGCGATCGAACTGGTTTTCAAACTCGTCAGAATAATTACTAAATTACTCAGCTGTGCTGAATTTAATTCATAATATTGGACCATTTTTGCGCGAGTTATCGTACTTATTTGTCCCTATAGTCCCGGACTGAACCCCCCCTCGATGGACTTATTAGGCCCGGACTAAGGCCCGGTTTAAAAGTACCCACATGATAAGTAAATCCCATATGGCACCAACCAGGGCCGGCGCCTGCCCCGGGCGGCAGATTTGGGGGGGGCGGCAAAAAAATTAAGTAAAGAGACCAAACATTTAAGTAACTTTGAAAAGTATACAAAGAAGTTGGAAATCAATCTAGTAACATGGTTTCAGAATGTGATCTTAAATTAATTTTCACAGTAAAAATAAAAGTTTATTATTTGTGGGCCAGTTTGGGGGCAGATGGAGTTTAAAAATACAGAAAACATAGAAGCTTTAGTTCGATAACACAACACTTGTGTGTACATCACATCTATCTTCCCTTTGATATTGGAGACTATTCATTCAAATAGCGTCATTTCAGGGTTTTTTAACGACAAAGAGTCCAGCAGTTGTATAGCAACATAGCAACTAACGGTTGCTGCTCATTGTAATTTATAATCTCTTGTCACTACATTGTATGTTGAAGAAGACAAAATTCATCATTTGTATTTTTGTTTAACATTCTAACCTCAAAAGTGATTGGTTAAGTCAGTCGTCAATAACAAATAAATGTTTAAGGAATATCTTATGATTATGATTTTACATTATTGTTTTATTTTACGTCAAAAAGACTGTGATGCTAAGGGTTGTTAGTTAAATCGCATGATCTTAAAACTCAGCTAAAATCACTAAGCCCCTCGTGAACGGGAACGAGACCCATCTTGATGGTTTTGTCTCAACGTTAATTTTTTCATCATCTAACACAGAAACATCTGTTTTCAGTTCCTTTTTGTTGGCTCGAAAGGTACCCATTGCCGGCCTAGGCCGGATAAACTCTTATGCGCCCTAGGTCGGAAAGAGCGGAAGTACACAATCATCTGATTTGTTGCAAACTGACGTTCAGTGCTTGTTTATTGGTGGTTCATTGGTTTCTTTTTAGAGGAATGTAGTGGCAGCACTGCATCCGTAGCAAATGTTTCTCTGCTTAGTGCTTGTTATAGTGGTTAGGTTTGAAGGTTTGAGAAATGTATGTTTATGCAAGGACTACGTTAAGATTGAAGGTATGTTTCTTTTCTGCGAAGTATGATGAAAAATATCGTACGTTACACGGACGTGAAGTTTTGCCGTACTCGCATGAAAATCCCGCACTCGCTTTCGCTCGCTCGGGAACTATCATGCTCGTCCGGCAAAACAGTATACTTCCCGGCCTAGTAACGTAATGTACTATTTATTTATTTATAGACTAATAAATTTTCCACATGATTTTTTTTTAACTTTCTATGGACAATTAAAGAGTACTGAAACTTCAAATTTATATAAGCTGAGGACTTATACAAAGCCGTAATTCACAGTGTAACGTGAAAAGCTCCGAGTAAATTTTGGAGTATGATTATACATCATAGCTGTTAAATGTTATTAGTTTTCTTTTGTACAAACTGTGTATTTTAAAAGACAACAATCAAAATTTCCAATAATAATTTCCAATATTTTTTTGTTAGGTACTTAGCAAAAGATTTAATGACGTGTGACTCCATAAGGACTGGTTTTCTATTCAGTTTCTTAAATCTGAAGCCCAAATTCTTCACTCTTCTATATAGTGTTGACTTAGAAACATCAGGAAAGTCCGGCATACTTTCTTTCAACTTCAATAGCAAGGCTTCAATAGTTGGAAACATTTTGTTCATGTAGAAATCAAAAATTGATCGTCGTATTACCCCCAAAGTGAAGTCATCAAATGCGATCTTCGGCCGTCCTCGCTGAACACAGTGCTTCTTTCTTGCAGTAGGTGAGGTCAAATTTTCTTCGTTTTCTTTTAAACTTGCACTGTACTTTTTCACTGTAGCTAGCGGAACTCCCAAACATTCATGTACCTTCTGGTTGACTGGAAATCTCTTGTCGTTCAACCTCTCACCTTCAGACCGAAAAAAAACATATCGCACTTAATATCATAGATATCTCCCTCTCAGATAAGGGCGCGGGCATCTTGAGGAGATGTTCATCCAACAAAAGCAGCAAGCAAAATGAGCTAACCAAACTATGCAACATTGTAAGAAAACAAGAAATGACTCATATACCCAGGATAGGGTTTTGTCCCGGTATTGGGGTAGATGCCCTGCGGGATGACTCATTGGGAAGTTCAATCGCATGACGTGGCAACACCGCTCGCTCCGCTACCCTCGGACAACTTCGAGACCGGCCGCCAGCGCGTGTTATTTACAGTCCGCCGCTCACAAGTATTCCTTTATTAATAATGTGATATAAAATCAGAGGTTTTTATAACAAATAAATGAGAAATATATTTGTATTTTTCTATCAGTACTGGTTAATTGTGCCAAAGTTGACGATTTTTCGATTAGCGTATTCAGAGACTGCAGAAGGGTTTTTTAAAACAATAAGAAAAGTTTTTTGAGTGAAGCTAAAATTATGAAACTTGATAAAAAGGTAGAGAAGTATGTCTATTACCTGATATAAAAATATCTTTGATCTCGGCCGAGTAGTTTTTTGTGTATGAATTTTTAAAGTCAAATCTTCATCAGAAAGCGCTCGGAAAACGTGTTTTTTTGTGTTCCGACCGCAATAAAAAAATGAAATAGGTTTTTTTAAAAAAAAACATCAACTTACATGACGTAACGTAGAATTAAATAAGCTAAATTATGGTATATAATTTATAACAATAGGCCAAATAGTTTATCCATGACAAGCGTTCAAACTCGAGCATATTGCTTTTTGAAACGGACAGTAGTGTATTTTTTAATATTTGGATCGGGAGGCGGCAAATTCGGCTTTGCCTCCTCACAAATTTTCTAGTTCCGGCCCTGGCACCAACTTTACCAAAATTGTTTAACAGTTGTAAAACAGTTCTTGAACCATTCCTGGCATAAACATGTTTTATAAACCATTCCTGGTACAAAATAGTCCGTTTGGTAATATTTTGGCATCACCACCCCAACCCACGAAATTAAAATTTTGAGTCGGCGCCCGGCGGTTGCCTAGAAACTAAATATAATCACCTTTACTATTTATAGAGCAGATTCAGCGATCGAAGACAGAGGAATAGACCGTAGTCTGTGGTCACAACCCAAAGGATTTGAAATTATTCAGTAATTTTAGTCCAACATCTCGCAGTACTTACTGTAATTTTGGTCGTATACACTGAGAAAAATATTAGACATAAAATGTCTGCAGCAGACACTATTTTCATTCACGTTTAGTTATGTCTAAAACAGAAATAATAAATGTAGGGTTATATTAAATACAAACATTTCCTGTGTTCTTACGAAGAAAAGGTTATGTCCGTTTAAAATATTTTATATCTGTAACTTACACTATGTTACGAAACCCAATATAATCAGTGCAATCAGATATACTTATTGTCGGAATAGATATTAGGCCAAAAGTGATTTTTCTCAGTGTAGGTTCCAGGTTTTATAATGTTAATCAAAAGTGAAAAATTTGAATTTAAAAAAATCATAATCTTAATGTCGAGCCACAATTTTATATTAGATCACAAATTAAGAACAGCCTTGAGTGTTGCCCTAATTTTCATGTATACATCGCCGTTTTACTAAAGCTGGACCCGGACGCGTATTTACAATCCCCCACGGATTCAGCCGTTCGCGCTCGATGATAGTCCCGATGGCCTACAGCTTTGGGGGGAAATATAGGCACTAAGTTTGAAACACGATATATCATGAGCAGATAAAAAAAACTGCAGCTGAGATAGATTGTACTGTAGGTGATATAATTTTATTAAATGTAGGGAAAACGGAAAAATTACAGGGTAGAACGCCTTAAAATCGATGGGTTTCACTTTAAAATGTGAAGTTTCGACTATTATTATCAGAAAACTTCGAGAAGAATTACTATCTAATTTGATGGAATGATCACAGGTTTATTATAAATGTAGGAATATTTCCCAAGCCACGTTTCAAAATTATAATTTATAGTATAATTATTTTTGCTATTTTTTAAAAGTTGCAAGCCCGGCGCTGGGTAAAAAAAATGAAAATTAAAGTACAATTAATATAGAATATTGGCTTTTCTCCACCTTTCTACGATGAGTTAGTGGATGCAGTTAACCAATAAATATTGTGGATAATTTTTAAAGGTTTACTGCAAAAGTTAACATTAAATCACTCCATTCGACGACAGAAATTATTGTAGCCGTTCTTATACCGTTGCAATTGTATTGCACGGCAAATGTGCACATTTAGTAAATCGTTTGCATAATTATCTTTCATAAAGAGTACCAATATAGTATTATAGGTTATGAATAAAGCACAATACATTTTTTTACGCAGAGCTGTCCGAAGTCTGCATGTCTGGGCCATACCTGGGTTTTAAGTAGTGCTGCTCGAGTACTATTTTAAGAACTCTGACATAAAATGAAGGTTTCTAATCATGCAAACAAAAATAATATCCGAAATCGTAAAATAATAATCCAACCAAAGAGACCACCACTGAGAAGATTAATGGTTTATTTATTAGTGTTTATTGAAAAACTGAAAGGGAGTTAGTTAATGAACACAACATTACAGAATCAAAATCAGTTTGAAAATAAATTTACTTTACAATTTAGTTAAAAGAAGTTACAGAGTGTATAATTAGCTTTCACGAAAATCAATTCTAGGATTAAGTTTTAAAAACAATTATTATATACCGGTATGGGCCTAATTAAACTGAGATAGTTAGTTGTTTTAGTAGTTGTTGCTACCCGTTGGCAACTCTGGTGTACAATTAAACGAGAAAGAAGTAGATATTCGATTCGAGTTTTTCGCCTGAGCGAGACGCGTAGCCAGGCGTGGTGCAGGAGGGAGGCGGGAGTGCGCTGAATCCCTATGGCGTTTGTTGTGGTGCGTGTGTCCCTTTTTCTTCACGATTTAACGGTCATTTTGGAAACATCATTTTTGCTCCACGGGTCAGCAGGTAGATTCCAGAGCCGCCCGAAATATCCCTTTTGCTCCACGAGACAGGGGCCTTCGCTTCCTCCCCCCCAAATTCTCTTTCGCTCACCTCCTAGTTCTTTGAATACTACCATTTAAACGTAATATGAAACTTTGCTTTTTCATAGTATTGTATTTTATTGTATAGTATTTTATTATTGTGATGTTTTATAAATAAGAATGATAAAATGCATGTTATGGAAAATTTGTTTAATTTCACCTATTTCAAAGTACATCCGACTAAGAGATGCTTTAATTTGCGAATTTGCTCAGGTGCAAATTCCAAGAAGGAAAACCCTAAAAGTTCGCTACATTCCAAGGAGGCGGCAACTTCCGCGCTTAGGCGAAAGGGCTTGAAAGTATATCTTGCGCTAAAGAGAAGTATCTAGCTTTGTACATTTATATTATCTTTAATAACTATTGTATTCTTAAAAACCAAATTAAAACAAATCAAAATTGAAATTAATACTAGGTAACAACTAAAAGGCGGTATGGACATACTATTATGTCCACAGAAAGAACCGAGCAGAAGAAAGCGTTGCAGCCGCCTTCAATCAGATTAATAAAATTGTTGATAATATTCGTAAAATGTCTAGTTTTTTTTTGTAGTTCATACGGATGACTTGTATACTTGACTATGAATGAATGAAAAACATAGTTTATTTCATAAAATACTTAAGCTACTTTACAGTACAATAAAATAAAATATTTCGTGTTACTGTTACTAAAAATATGCTTTGCAGGCAACTTTTTTACTAAAATCATTACATTATGTAGCCTTTATTTATTTGTTGGCATAAAGGAATCAGCAGACATAGAGGCAGGTGCTACCTGTTCGTCCACTGTTGAGTTGCGTTAAGGAAAGTTAAGACCATTATTTTCATGGAAAAAGTAGTACGAGGAACAAAATTTACTTATGCCACTTTAATAAAGCTATATACCAGCAAAAATGCTGTTTAACCTAGATCAAATTGCAACACGAGCGTTTTTGATGGTATTCTGCTAAAAAGTGTATATTAACATATAAAAAATCGGACAAAATTGGTCCACGGGAAACCCCTTAAAATCACGTTTCAAAATGGCGGTTTTTTAACATTGGAAAGTTTTTGAAAAAAGTCACTCGGCTGCATTTCTTATCAACATTTGACAAGATATTGAGTTGGGACCACCGCCAATAATTTTCGAGTGGCTAGTCGTGCATTTTGGCAGGGTAAAAACTTTTGCCGCCATCTTGGATTTATAATATTTTATTCAAATGTAAAGATGGTCGTGTGACACATCATTTAGAACTAGATTTTTACACTGATTTCAATACTGAAGTCCGTTTTCAAAAATATCGATTCCTTTTTAAGATATGCTCAAAATGAAAATTCTTCCCTGTATATTTCTTATAGGTGTTGTAGAAACAATAACATTTTTATGATTATTTTTCTTATATCTCCAGAACCAATCAAGGCTTTCAGTTCGTTTTGGTCTTAAAATACTCAGTAATTTATTTGCTTTTATTTGAGCTATTGATCACTAAAATCGGACGAGTGTGAAACAAGCTATAAAGCTAAAAGTAGGGGGTATTGGTCGGTTCAACCCCAGCAGGGTGGTGGTGGTTGGTCTAAAAATAGAACCCCCCCCCTCCCCCCCCGATGGGACCACCCACGAAGCCTAGCAAGTTTTTTTTTTAATTGAGGTTATGTAACCTTTTTTTTGAGCTTACGTAATCTTTATCTAACCTAACCTAACTTAACCTAACGTTCACTTTTTGGTGACGTCATAGAGGTCAATGACCTTTCAACCTTAGCCCCCCCCCGGCTAAAAATAGATTTCTAAAAATAGCTAACCTAACCTAACTTAACATAACTTAACCTAACATTGCTTCAGGACAATATTCCGTGCCAATTCGATGAACTTTTCTTCTACAGGACAAAAATGATGGAACGACATGAAGCAATACAATCAATATACCAAGCATATCCCGCTGCTGACTTAAATGAAATAGAAAGAGCTTTTGATGAGATGCACAAAAAGGAAGAGTACAACATTGAATATGTAGAATTATGGATATCATTCGGCGCTGATCAGTTGTACCTGCATGAAATCAATAAATACTGGTCAACGAAATAATACTTACCTTGAATCCTCTCCCTCCTTAATCAGCAAAATGGCCTTTTTTAAAGGGCACCATAAACTTTAGATTAATTAGAAATAAGGCGGAATATGGCGCTCGCTTGCGGTCGCTCTGACAGCCTTCTGCCAAGAACAACTTCAGGTTGATGGCTTGTTACATCATAGTACTTAAGGGTAGGTGGCTTATCTAAATTAAAAAGTCTAAATACATGCCTAGCGAACACTACTTGCAACTAGGGAAAACAACCGGCAGAGTGTTGATTGATTCTGAGAGAAGGGTTTTCCAAAAGGGAAACTAGTAAGTCAACAAATAACTGTTTGTAAGAGAGAAAGTGACTAAAGATAAACATCGACAAATAGCTCGAGGTAGGATGAGATAATCAGAGGGATTGGTTAGACTTTCCTTGTGTTAGAAATAGCAATAACCTTCCACTAACGTCACGTGACCGGTTATAGCTGGAAATCTAGAAACTTCTGGGCAATGACCGTTTGGTCACGTAGACCTGCTTTCACCGTATACTGACCTCACTGTTTCTCGCTCAGTTTAGTTTGGGAGTTTGCGACGTTCAGTCAGCAAGTGTGCATGTGTTCTGTGCTGTGTACTCTTTGTGTCACAACACCCAGTGCTACATCATCTTTATTTCTTCAATCACTGCGTAAGTTATTATGTTATTTATTTTAATTTATTTTTTCTTTTATTATAAATTTTTAATTCTAAACTTTCAATGTGGCTTTTAAATGTGTGAATGATGATATTAATTTTTGAATAACTATCGATTAGCTTAATTTTACTTTCATATGTTTCACAAAGTAATTTGACTTAAATTGAAGAAAATTATAAAAACTTAGAGTTTTAAAATGAAATAAGAATTTATTTTATTTTTATTTATTTATTTTTTTATTTATTTATTTATTTTTTTTTGAAAATCACTTTTAACTTAATTGAGTTTAAATGTTTCATAAATCACTTTTCAGTTTTAATGATAGTTGTCATAATGATTAAAAGAATTTATTAAAGGATTTAGTTGTAAAGTAGTAAATGACTTAGAGTTTATTGTTAGTTTGTTAAAAATGAATATTAAGAATTCAATATTTTTGAAAAATCATGCTTAACTTTAAATGTTAGTTTGAAATAGAAAAAATATAAGTAAATGTAGAAAAATCACTTTAACTTAATTGAATTAAAATGATTTAGTTGTGAATAAATGAATAACTTAAGATGCTAGGTTATAGTTAAAGATTCTATAATGCAAATTTGATATAAAGTAGTTTGTTAAACAAAGGTTAACAATATAAAGTAGTAATAGTGTTAAGTTTCAATTGTAAGGAAAGGTCATTGACCTCCATGGTTATAATTAGTCCTGAACCCCCCCCCTTCTGTAAAAATAGAATCAGGACTTGTAAAAATTTTCAGATTTGAAATGCTGTTCTTGTATTATATAGTTGCATGATAG
The DNA here is from genome assembly GCA_035578135.1 of Flexamia atlantica. NCBI lineage: Eukaryota > Metazoa > Arthropoda > Insecta > Hemiptera > Cicadellidae > Flexamia > Flexamia atlantica. The sequence goes on along the minus strand of JAQJVK010000017.1, from coordinate 8,624,644 downwards.
TTTTAAGTTAAGTTTGTACAATCCGGCTGGCATATAACCGGGGAGCGGCTAGACACTGTATAGATTGGATATGTTTATATCAAAATTGTAGTTAAATAACTACTACTATACAGTGTTGAACTCAGGTCAAACTCGGGTCAGTTCAAGGATTTTACAAACTTGTGTGCATGATAGAAATTAATAAATAGTATAAGTTCTTATGAAAGTATTCAGTCTGCATCGAGACAATGTAGAGAGAGTGTCACGTCGCATAGGTTTCTACGTACAGCGAGGTTTGTTTTGTGATTTCAGGATGGAGTTCCACTGCGACGTCTGCGGCAAGTCCTACAATAGCCGATATGCGCTTCTCCGTCATCAGGCGGAGCACAATGCTCCGAAGCTGGACTGTGTGCTCTGCGGCTACTCCACTAGTCGTAGGGACTTGATGAAAAAGCACAAGTCGACAGTGGGACACCAAAAGCGGTCTACAGGGGTGCAGCCGCCTCCACCAGAGCCTCGCTTCGCCTGTGGAGTGTGTGATACCTCTTTTACACTGGAGAAGAACCTCCAGCAGCATATGCGGGAGCAGCATGACCCGGACGTCAAGAGGAACTTCCGCTGCCATATTGTGGACGGCAATTCTCTCGGCGTGGGAACCATGCGGCGCATGAGGAGTTTCACTGCCCCGTGAAGAGGGAAGCAGAGTGGGGCCCGTCAGTGTCTTTCTCAGCTTCCCGGCCAGGGGTGAAGCGTCCGCACCCGCAGCAGCTGGAGGAGTCGCCGCAGCCTGAAGAGGTGTCACCGCAGCCGGGACCGTCTTCAGAGCCTTCGCCGGGACCTTCTTCAGTGACTTCACCGGGACCTTCTTCTTCGGAGCCTCAGCCTGAAGAGGAGTCACCGCAGTCGGCACCGTCTTCAGAGCCTCAGCCTCGCGTGGTGAGTGTCGCCGACGACGACGACGACGGCCCGACCTTTGTGCGTGTGGAGGTCGGGTTCGGCAATAGGCTCCAAACATTCGCGCTGAAGGAGCCTATGCCGGCACTCAGGACAATCCCCGAGGTGATGAGAGACTTAAGGTGCCTGTTAGTTAGATTGTTAAGGAATGCGACCGAGGAACACCCTAATATTAAAGTGAACTTGTTCCTCGAGTGCGAGTTTGTTGATATTACCGGTGAGAATAAGTGTAAGCGGGCATTCAAGACCAAAAATGCTCCTCTCGAAAGCACGAGCGACTTTGAAAAATTTGTTGAACTGTCCTTTGAAAAGCTCGTGCATGAGAAGGAGCAATGCAAAATGGTAGGCTCCAGTTGGACATACCTGCGCGTGACGAACTTGGAAGTGCGAATAAACAGGTATAGTCCATTGGGCGGTTGAGCGCGACACATTCCACTGCCCAAATCGCTCGCGGGTACGTGAAGTGTAGTGAATGTGATGAACAAGGACGACAAGTGCTTCGCCTACGCTATGCTAAGCAAGTTTGTTGTGTCACACCCCGAGCGGCCGGAGTCTTACCCGCAGGCCTTGTTTGCCCGCTACAATTTTGAAGGACTCCAGTTCCCCGTTGCACCCAAAGACATTGCACGGTTTGAACGAAACAATCTTAATGTTAGTGTGAATGTCTATGCACTCGAGGTTATGTATATAGAAGCGCTAGGGTGTTCCCGGTACACTGTGTATCCGCTGACACGACGTGAGCGAAAACTGTAACTATGTAAGCGGTGTTTCGCACACTTCATTTGATCGCGAAAACATGGAGCAGCATCGACGGTACTGCGGAGTGGAGGTGCCGCTTCGCATAGACCTCGCTGCGAAGAAGACCATCCAGTTCAGCCACCCGGAGTTCAGCAGGAAGGACCGCTTCACCATCTATGCGGACTTCGAGTGTGCTCTGCAGCCTGCATCGGAGGTGTCCAACGTCGAGCGTCTCGCATCCATGTCCCGTATATATGCGTGTTTTAAAAATAAATACCTCTAGTCATAGTCTAGTTTGTTATTCAATCAAATTGATTTGTAAATATGTATCTGTAAATATGTAATGTGAAATGTAAATATGTAATGTGAAATGTAAATATGTGTTAGTGTGGAAGAAGTTATGATTCTAATGTAAATACTAACCCGTCGTTTCGACGGGTACAGATACCAACCCCGCCGTTTTGGCGGGGTTAAGCAGTTTGTACTGAAAGTCAGACCACTGTAAATATTTGTCATAATAAAATGTAAAAGCAGACCTGTGTAAATATTAGTCTTATTGATTTGTATAAAGTCAGACCATTGTAATGTAAATACTAACCCCGTCGTTTTGGCGGGGTTAAGCAGTTTGTACTGAAAGTCAGACCATTGTAAATATTTGTCATAATGAAATGTAAAAGCAGACCTTATGTGTAAAAGCAGAAATGTGTAAATATTAGTCTTATTGATTTGTATAAAGTCAGACCATTGTAATTATTTATCATAATGAAATGTATTAAAAACCAATGTAAATATTAGATATATCAAAATGTATAAAGTTAGTCCTTTTGTAAAATGGTTATAATTTGAAATGTGAAGTTTGTAATAATTGATTGTAAAAATTGATGAGTGTACATACTGATGAGTGTAAACACTAATGAATGTAAATAAATATACATTCTAAATATCCACAAATGGTTCTTACTTATTTACCCATGTTTATGTCTATAAGAAATACAATGTCCAGAGATTGATAAAGAGTAAATTTGATTAATTTATAACTTGACATGCAGTCATACTGTTTTTAAATGAGAAAGTATAAACTTTATAACAATGATTGCTTTTCTTTCTCCAGGATAGTACCATTTTGGTCTATCAATGTTGTTTAAAATATAAATGTAAACATCTACTTAAGTTAGGATAGGTTGGTTATTTAAAGGAAGACTCATTTCAGTAATGGATTGTGATAAAAGTAACTAACTCTGGACTCTTAAGACTATAAAGAACAAGGTATAATGACAAGACGGTGGTTAATGATATACACATTTTTATTTTTCAAAAAAACCTTATATCTAACAATAATGGTTATACAAAAATTAGATGTAGAATTCTGCGAAGAGCATCTGGACCAGCATATCGTTCTCAGCAGTGGAGTCACCGAAGAGTTGGACGAAATCATTCATCTTCATGTCGTAGTTGGTACGGCAGTACAGGTAGGTCAGACAGTAGTGACCGCAGACCGAAGTATCCAAGCCTTGCAGTCGGTACTTGTTGTAGGTGTAATGCAACATATGCCCATTGATGTTACGTCTCAGAAATTGTTGAAAATCACCATGATACGGAGGTCTGCCAAAACTATCAAAATATTCGACAGTATTAGTGTTGTTGTTGCTGTTATCTTGTCCTCCAGGTCTGTAGAATGCCACCCAATGTTCTCCACTATGTGTATGCGGTTGGGTGTTTACCACTAATGCAGATGACGGAGCAATATGTCTCGGTAGACGATCTGATGCAAACACTCCGACATGTTGTACATTCGGTAATTGTAGTAAATATTTTCTTATAGTTGTGGTATTCATTCTTGTGAAACTGTAGTCAGATCCAAGCTGGTAAACACTGATTTAGTCGATATAGTCTTTTTGCGGTTTTGCTCGTTGTTGTGGCGACTAGGACAGCAACAATAACACGTTCCACAATGTGACTCTTTAGCTGTTAGTAGTAGCCAGCCACGTAGCAGTGTGCAATTAACCAAAGCACAACGGTGTTGTACAGTTTTATGCTGACCGCAACGTATCGTATTGGTGGACAATAGATTGCCAATGGTGGATAATGATCCGCATCCAATATCGGCCATGTCAACTACTAGCACTTTGTCATTGTTTGTTATAAGTTGTTTCATGGTATATTGTTTCTTTTCCGATCCTTTTACGTACACAACTGATTGGTTATTGAGACATGTACGTAGTTTATCAATCAATACATGGTACGATATATCACCATGATTCCAGTCAATACCGTGACAGTGTTTGGTTAGCCAGTAACTTTCTCGAAGTTTTTCTTCAGACAAAAAGTCACGATCAAACGGTGGACGAGCAATATGGTGAATCAGTAGTGTTCCAGTACACACATCAATAACACTGGCTTCTTTTACTATATAATAATTACTGTTGTCTTTGAAACTTTGTAAATCCAACACCACAGACGATTGACACAATTGATGTTCTGCCGACATGTTTACTGTAACACTGTCAGTGATGTACTGGCTGTAATGCACTAGTTGACTGTGCTTTATACATTTAGCCGGCATAGTCCACCGATACATTACGATGTCGATCAATCTCAATGACATTGTCCAGTTCTGCATAGACAATAATGTTGACTGATTCGGTCAATGCTTCGCTGAATCCAATCTCGATGCGTAGATTTCCATTGCGTACCAGGTTCCAATGGCTGGACTCGTTAGCGCTCAAGTCAGGTGTTAAGTCAAACGCTAACAGACAATAACCTTTTTCGAAATCTTGTCTGCTGATATCATTACCGGTATTGTTAAAATGTATTCCGGTACCGTTGAACAGTGTGTGATAAGATAGCGCATAGGCATCATCCGTATCATTGTCAAACACTGACTGTAATGCTTTCATCGGCACTTGTTCACCATCCAAGTACAGTGCGAAATAATTCATCTTGAAATGTTGGAAATTAAATGGATTTTACTTGTAGTCTCCGTTGAATGCTTGATTAGTAATCATGCCGACAATTACACGTTTTGGTAACTGACCCAAGTACACACTGTCCAATGTTTTGTTCAGTATGCCAGCGGGTAATGTGATTGATTTCACTTCAACACGTGTGATCGGATATTTGGCAGTACCACTCTCGAGTGTTTTACTATGTGCCAACAGTACGCTCGGATTGATTTTACAACGACGTACAAACAGATTTGTCTCTTTGATATGTACTTTATATGTTGTGTTATTGTCCGACATGATGGCAAATGCGTTCCTCGATCTGATCAAACGTAAACGCATCTCTACACCGTTTAACATGAACTTGTTCTGATTGCACAAGTCAATGTGTAGATGACCGATCATGTCTGCATAGTGACTCTTTTCAGTAAATTTTCGCCGTTGTACCAGTCCTTCATTTTCTTCTTTACATTTATCCATGTTATTAGAGTCATCTTTGTAGAATAACACACTTGTCATGTGTGACTTTTTAGCATCATGTCCGTAGTTTAAAAGGTTTTCCAAATACGCACGATAGGCGTAGGTATTGTTTTGCGGTGACACTAGTTTATTATTCAAGTGTAAATCCACTTGGCTAAATAGCGAATGTAACCAGTTATTAACCGGACCAAATTCCTTAATCGCATCGGCAGCTGTAAATTTTGTTCCATCTTCTTTGACAATAGTGGCTTGTACGTGTAATAATGTTTGTGATAAGTCCGTATATTCATCACCATGTCCGGGTATGACAAATTCAATAGGTGAGTCATCCGTCAATGACGATATGGGTTTATATTGTACCCATTTACCACTGTCAATGCTGGTCTGTGTCGGTGGTAGCGAGAATAAGTCCAATTCCGTCTTTGTACATTCGCATGATTTCTGGTGAATAAATGACATCTTTGTTGCTTAAGAAAATATATCAATCTCTCTACTTCTAGTAATCTTCTTTTTATGTTGCACTTGTCGCTTGAGTTTTCGTTTTGTATTTTTACGTTTCTTTACTGCTGCTGTCTTACACTTCCTTGCAGGAGACGTCCGTGCTCGAAGGAGTTTCGCCAAAGACTGAGGTGTTACTCGTGTGATGCGCCTCTTCTTATAGCTTCCACTGCTGTTGCTGTCGCTGCCGCCAATGCCAGTGCCGTGTCCGTATCCGCCGCCATGTAGAATGCGATCCAGTTTGTCGTCAGCTCGACGTTTAAGTCCACCAGTAAATTGTTTAAGACGATCATTCGCTGCATTTCGTGGGTTCATAATACCATCAGCTATATCACTGAGAAACCCAACACCTGAACGTAATGCCTCCTTGCCCACAGCAGTTGCACCTGACTTGATTAATGGCATGACTGAACGAACAAGTCCACCAAGAAAACTTCCAATCCCATGTCCACGTTGATACGGTGCACCTCTATACACTGATACAATACCACTACTACCGCCAAGTTGTTGATCAGGGTAGTATTTGAGGTAGGGATCGTTAAGATTCATTATACTGTTGTAACTGCTGGTACTCTGCGGAGGTGAAGTTTCATGTACGTAGTACCGAACTCGAATGGCAAGTGATGACCTTTGTCGTCCCTTAAATCAATATCCACACTCTCGAACGAGCTCTTTATGACAGGCATGTAGTGCGGTGAAGTGAAATGCACAACCTTATGTGACCCGTATTTATAGTCAGTGGTGTCAATGTTGACTATTTTTAACAGTGGTGCTACAGTGTCACCCACTAATTGCGGTTCTACAAGGTCACAATAGACATAAATGTCTGCTGGAATGCCAGCCAATAAGTTTGGTGGTCTTGTAGCTTTCCTATGTCTTTTCACATCCACATTATTTACATCATATCCCAACTGTAACGCTAAAGTGGGGCTAAGTTCAAGTTGTGTTAGTGTATCTGTCATTGTAATCAATTCAACCTTCTTTGTATCACTATCATACTCGAACTCAATACTGTGAAGTTTAAGTTTTGTATTCCCGTTAATTGCTGCTAGCAATTCATTGATATCTTTGTAATTGCCAGACTCCACTTTAGCTACAGTCAAATTTGTATTAGTAACTTCATTATCTTCAATTTCAGCAGTTGGTTTTGTGTAAATATATATGTTAGCATCATTACCAACTGTTAAAAACGAGCATGGATAGTGTGCTTCAACTAGTGCTATTTCCCAATCTGCTCCGTCACCACCAGGCAAATGTATTGTTGATGGAAAATGTGTCACATAATGAGTCACTGTATTGTTCGGATAGTAGTCCATCGAACTATTGCTAGGCAGTGTCAAATAAAACTGATTATGTCTAGACAGTGACATGACGGTTAGGTTAGGTTATTTGTTTCACTTCAGATGCAGGTATCCAAGAATTAAATTCATCTCCGTAACCTACCCACTTGACGAGGTAACGCTTACTACGACCTCTACCCTTGATGTCAAGTATTTTATCAATTTGGTACAATCGATCCGGTCCTATTGTCACCTTTTGTAGCTCGTGTTCATAGAAACGACCGACTAAGGGTTTACCATTCAAGTCCCTTATTATATACAACGGTAGTGGTTGTGAACCATATTCTCGATCAATAACAAAAATTCTTTACTCCAATTGGTCTCGTAGCCTTTTGCAAATGTACCTTTCTCTTTGGCAATACGCACTGTATCACCCGGTTTGAACTTTGTTTTTTTACGTTTTGGTAACGAGCTGTCTTTGTACATATGACTCCATACTTGGTACACTGTACTTTTGTTTGCTTTCACAACGTCCATCGGTCATAAACCATTACCCAAACTTCGGTGTGCACTGTTATTGTAAGCATCAACCAATTCATCCAACACATCGATATAACGAAATGTGTTTTTATATGTTAAATATCGCCACATACGTGTTTTCAGTGTGCGATTGACTCGTTCGACAACAGCCGCTTTAACATCGGGGTTTTGTGTAGTGACATATTTCACATGATAATCTCTAAACACACGGTTCACTTTTGCACCTATAAACTCTGTTCCTTTGTCAGTTTGTAAACAACATGGTGGTACAGTGTAGGGACTGTTAAAAATTCGTTCGAATGCTGCTGCCACTTCTTCACCGCTCTTACGTTTTAATGGTTCCACATATAACCGCTTACTAAACACATCAATCACTGTTAGCAAGTAATTGTAGCCATCATTATATGAAGTCCACGCATATCATTCAAGTCGGCTTGCCATAATTCATTAGGTCCAAACACGACATATCTGTTACGTGGAAATCGTTTTCGAACGGGTTTGTGTAATGTATAGGTGTCTTGGGTGCGTAACCATTCGATAACTTGTCGTTTTGTTTTGTTCTTTTTCTTCTTACTTCGACGTAATGCTCTGACAAGTGGGGCTAATACCACCAAACGAGCCTGGGTTTGCAGGATCATAATACACTTTCTCTTCCATCACTGTTCGTGACTATAGTGTAAATGACTATCACATACCAAGTACACCTATACTTATACATTTTAATCTATAGTGAATGCATCCCACTGTAAAGGTTTTCCTCTTCGTGCTCCTACCCTTGACCTTAATCTATGGGCTATTGGCGTTGGGCTCGGTGTTGGTGGATAATATAACGAGTGGTGTGGTGTTGAAGGAGTACGCTGTCTTGATTGTGAAGGTGTAACCAAACCTTCTTCCAAATATGGTTCACGACCAATATACTGTCGAGCTTGTGCATTGCTTACGTACTCGGTCGGTACGTTCATATCATTTAATGCATCCAATACTTCATGCCAGCCAGTGGGTACATTTTCCAGTCTTCGCACTCGTACAATTGCATGTAACACATCAATAATGTTCGAACCAGGTATTCTAGTGTTATGAATAATAACCGTACCATCAGGGTCCCATGTGATTATCTGTTTGTTACGTTTTATAAATCTTAACAAGTTGCGTACATCCTTTTGATACGTGGCAGGAAATGTTTGTACAATATCCTCCTCATTATCCTCTTCTTGTATAATTGGTAAAATGATAGGATTGCGTTTTTGTGAACTAAAATATAAAAACCTCTGTAATACTTGTTGATACTGTTTCCACTTTTCACTGTCATCCAATGTTTTGTCTTGTAATATACGATGCATTTCAGCATCCAAACTATTAGTATTAACCGTTGATGATTGAGTTAGTTTTGATTGTGAAGCAGTAGCAGCAGGTGTTGGCTCACTATGTATTCGATCAAATAGCTCTTGCGGAACAACAACCATCTTCTTTGAATATTCCAAATTTGATCTATCCATTTTTCTAACTAATCACACTATTAAGAACTGTTTGTAATACAGTACTTAATAACAGTGGTAATAGAAATCCACCACCGTGTTGTACAAGATATTTACGTTTCTTGCTCCAATTCTCACCACGTTTCACTAGACGTCTGAGCACCTTTTTATGTTTACGCAATTGTCGTTTTTGTTTGTCTGTTAACTGGATATTACCACGTAACAAGTTGTATGCGCACTCGCACACGGATCTGATACGACTGACGTCACAAGCCTTCAACAGTGCTTTACGTTCCTTCGGTGTAGCGTGTATCAGTGCCGTTAACAGAGCAGCGTCTTTCTTCACACACTGTGACATTACGACTGAGTGACTGGTCTCTAGTGTACACCTTTTATTTATACTTTTTCGGTTGATAAACATACTGTTGTTTTTCATCAGGTAATATACCCGTACGTACACGCACCTCGTCTGGTGAGGACTGTTTTAAATCCAACAACAAATAACCATGCGGAGTACGTGTAGCATCAGCATACACTTCTTCAATAAACCTTGTACTTTCCGGATACACTTGTCGGGCTAAATGTTTTATTTGAGCCCGGTCTCTTGGATTTTTAAAAAGCACTATATAATGAGCATTTAGTGAAATGTCTCTTTGTCCTCGCCCTTGGTGGAAAATGTTTTGTGTTATAAAAAATACACTCAAGTTCCTATGGTGAGAGCCCTTAGTAAACAAGTCCACTATTGTATTGGATCCTGAGGTGGTTGATGATTCACGCATCATATCATCAACAATTACCAAAGTGGGTGTACCATCAAAGTCCTCCATATTTGGTAACCCTTCCCTATATTGCACATTACCACTATCACTTACACCAGGATTTAAACCCGGGGAATGATGCCAGTAAATATTAATGAACTTTGTATCACACATAAAATCCAAATACTTAATAAATCTGGCTACGAAATATGATTTCCCCGATCCAGAAGGTCCGGCCACTATGGCTGAAAATGGATGTTGCCACCTCAAGTCCATTTTGTCAACTCAAGTCCATTCACAACTACACACTTACCATCACTTTTATAAACTTTAAGCATAGTTTCTTAAACAGGGTTTCAGGTTTAATAAATAAAAAGACAGTTTATTCTGTTGATATATATATTTGCTTACGAAAACTATCAGATTTACAATTCTTTAGTGAAGTCTTGAAGCTTCTTGCTTTACAATGTACATTATTTCCCTCCACATTTCTTATCAATTATATCTTCAATGATATTTACAAAGTTATGGCGAGTCAAGACTTGATTATATTTGGATTCATAATGCATACCAAATTTTCGCATCACTTCTTTAGCTTTATTCAAGATATTTATGCTATTAGGAACATTTTCCCTGAAGAAACATATTTCAAACCCTTTTTCTTTAGCTTTCTTCAATGCACATTTAAAGTTTCTTTTTTCAGTACGAATACATTTGTATTCGCACAAACCATAGATATCTAAGAGGGTTTCCTTAAACAATACACAAAAGACATGTTTCAAGTCTTCATCTTGAGGTATTACAGCTACCTTCAATGACTGTTCAGACAGAGTCTTTCTCAATATGTCTGTAGTAGTTTCCAACCGCTTATTCACAAGAGTCAGCTGTTGGTTGGTTTCAAGTGACTTTGTAAGTGTTTGTAACAGTTCACTATTCTGCTGTTTTAGTTTGTACTCTCCATGTTTACGGATTGAAGGTAACACTTCTTTTGTGACCCATTTTCTAAAAGCATTAGCCTCAGGTTTTTTCGATGATAAAATCAATGAGTATAAACCACTTTCATTGATAAAAACAGACGATTTCTCATTTCCTTTTAACCCCGCCAAAACGGCAGGGTTTATATTTTTATATGTGAGCTTGTCATCATCATCAACATGATTTCTAACTGCTTTATTTGTATCTAAATAACCAAGTACTTCAGCAATTTCTTTCCCCTTGAACCAGGGGTTATTATCACTATCAATTAATATAGTGATTGGTTGATTTTTAAACACATAAGCAATAAGGATAGACATATTTCCTCAAATGTAAAAGTGAGGTTATGTTATACACCAAGCACAGCAGTACAGCTCTAGTTCAGACGTCCGCACTAACTGAGCTCCAAGACTAGACTGATCAACAAAAAGCAGATTCATGTATATAAAAGCTGTGTCACCATACAGCAATCAGATGTTACAAACACACTCTTCAGCTTTGGTAATTTAAATTTTCCAGTACCATAATTTTTGGTAGAAATCCCGTACGCAATACGATAATATTGTACGGATACGATAATTATGTAAACAGTCTCATTAAGCATATCAATTAAGCTAATTTACATATTAATTTGCTCATTAACATATCAAAGTTCAATTCCTAACACCATAAGACTAAAAAAAAAAAAGTTGTTTTCCCTAGTTGCAAGTAGTGTTCGCTAGGCATGTATTTAGACTTTTTTAATTTAGATAAGCCACCTACCCTTAAGTACTATGATGTAACAAGCCATCAACCTGAAGTTGTTCTTGGCAGAAGGCTGTCAGAGCGACCGCAAGCGAGCGCCATATTCCGCCTTATTTCTAATTAATCTAAAAGTTTATGGTGCCCTTTAAAAAAGGCCATTTTGCTGATGAAGGAGGGAGAGGATTCAAGGTAAGTATTATTTCGTTGACCAGTATTTATTGATTTCATGCAGGTACAACTGATCAGCGCCGAATGATATCCATAATTCTACATATTCAATGTTGTACTCTTCCTTTTTGTGCATCTCATCAAAAGCTCTTTCTATTTCATTTAAGTCAGCAGCGGGATATGCTTGGTATATTGATTGTATTGCTTCATGTCGTTCCATCATTTTTGTCCTGTAGAAGAAAAGTTCATCGAATTGGCACGGAATATTGTCCTGAAGCAATGTTAGGTTAAGTTATGTTAAGTTAGGTTAGGTTAGGTTAGCTATTTTTAGAAATCTATTTTTAGCCGGGGGGGGGCTAAGGTTGAAAGGTCATTGACCTCTATGACGTCAGCAAAAAGTGAACGTTAGGTTAAGTTAGGTTAGGTTAGGTAAAGATTACGTAAGCTCAAAAAAAAGGTTACATAACCTCAATTAAAAAAAAAAAAACTTGCTAGGCTTTGTGGGTGGTCCCATCGGGGGGGGAGGGGGGGAGGGGGGAGGGTGGGGAGGGGGGGAGGGGGGGTTCTATTTTTAGACCAACCACCACCACCCTGCTGGGGTTGAACCGACCAATAGCCCCTACTGCTAAATGTGATATGAATTTTTTTTATTTGTTTTTTGTTAAAGATTTATATCTCAGTTTTGAAATGAGTTACAAAGTTTGTTCTGGTCTCAAATTACTCGGTAAAGTATACGCTTTCATGTGAACTATCGCTAATTAAAATCTAACTAATTGAAATTAAGTTATGATCCATAATCCAACTAAAATTCTTCAAACTTTCGTAATTTGTCATTACTTAAAGACCTATATCTCCAAATTTAGCAGAGACACAACCATAATTAAGGTCTTAATTAACTCAGTACATTACGGGCTTTAATTTAAGCTCTTAACTATTCAAATCGGTTAGTTTGATGCGAGTTATAGACATTTAAACAATATAAACATATTTTTCCAGAATTTTCAATTTAGTAAAGGACGGGTATCTCCAGTTTTGATTAAGGCATGTAGGTTTGAATGGTTTCTAAACACGCAGTAAGCCATCAGCTTTCATTTGAGCCATTGATCATTAAAATCGGTCAAAGTTAGGGTGGGTTATATTATTTTTATTAATTTGTTTGAAACTGTTTTGGTGCAATATGTATACAGATAATTAGTCTAGCAAATCTACGCAAAGAACTCCCTTAACCTAGAACAAATTGCAACATGAGCGTTTTTAATGGGGATTAGTCTGGAAAAGTATGTTTTAACATACCCAAAATCAGACAAAATCGGACTATGGGAAACACCCTAAAATTAGGTCTGAAAATGGCGGTTTGAAATACGAAACTCATAAAAAAGATTTACACTGCATTTTTAACTATAATTTATCGAGATAAAAACTTACGAACAACACAAATAACTATCAGGGGTATAGTACTTCATTTTGATAGGATAACTTTAACATTCCACGACCCAACTCTCGTAGCACTCTTGTATTTTTCCCTCACTTCTCTCGCACTAATATCGCTAATAATTCTCCTCTTAATATAGACATAGACATAGACATAGACATAGACATTCTTTATTCTGAATAAAATACATAAAACATGTACATCTCAGTCGTCAAAATAATATATGAAATTTGTACTATAAGTAAAACGAACATTTCTATAATATAAAGAAATATATCGAGCATTCAGGCAGACAGGAATTCGTCAATACTATAAAATTCCCTGTCGACTAAAAAACTCTTCATCGCCTTCTTGAATTGAAAGCCCCTCAGACTCCTGATTTCAGCAGGAATTTTGTTAAAAAATATAGGTCCAGTGTACACCATTCCTCTCTCAGAAAGGGTAAGGCGATGTCTAGGTGTGCGGAGATTTTCGCCATGCCTAGTTGGATACCTATGATTTGCGCCCACAACAGATACGTTATCAATGATATTCAACGTAGACAAGATCACTTTAAAAATGTACAAAGATGGAAATGTAAGAATATTTAGTGATCGAAATGTCTCTTTACAAGTGTGCAATGGGGGTAGCCCTTTGATGATACGGACAGCCCGCTTTTGAACCAGGAAAACCTTTTGAGCATGAGGTGACGCTCCCCATAGTTCAATGCCATAGGACATGACAGAGGAGAAACAGCCATGATAATCCATAAGAAGTGAGCCTGGGTCTAAAATAGGATTTAGTGTTCCGAGTGCGTAACAGATACGACTCAGTTTGCTGCATAGTTGTAAAATGTGTGAAGACCACGATAAATTACAGTCCACAGTCAGGCCCAGAAACTTGACAGAAGTCTCTTCTTTAATTCCAAGGTGATTAAAAGAGATGTCATTAGGACTTTTATTTTTTGTGAGAAATTGAACAAAGACGGTTTTATCTGAATTTAAAACAAAATTGTTGACTGATATCCAGCTTTGAAGTGCTCCTATGGATTCGTTAACTCTACTGAGAAGATCAGATTTAGGGCCACCAAAGAGCATCGTTGTGTCATCTGCATAGAATAACGACCTGTCATAGACAGTTTTTTAGCTAGGTCATTTATGTAAACGATGAACAGCAGAGGCCCCAAAATGCTGCCCTGAGGCACCCCATACCTATATTCAGAAGACCCAGAACGTGTTCCAGAAATTTCCACAAATTTCCTCCGGCCTGAAGGATAGGACCGGAACCAAGCGAGTGGAACTCCTCGCACACCGCATCCTTCTAATTTATCCAAGAGGATGTCATGGTCTACCCGGTCAAAAGCCTTAGAAAGGTCACAAAAAATCCCCAAGGCTGGCTCCCGATTTTCAAGATTTGTCATTACACCATTAATGAAATCAATAGCTGCTTGAACAGTTAAGCGATTAGACCTGAAACCATATTGATTATCTATTAGGATGTTGTGTTTATCCAGATGATTCATCAATCTAACATACACAACTTTTTCTAGCACCTTAGAAATTGTACTTAAAAGCGCAATAGGGCGATAATTGTTGACGTCACTTTTGTTTCTCTTCTTAAAAATAGGGACTATCTTAGAAGTTTTGTAAACAGTAGGGAAAATGCCAGAAGATAGGGAAATATTTAGAAGATAGACAAGAGGATCTAGAAGTGTTTTGTATACTTGTTTTAAGAGAAAGCTGGATATTTCATCTATTCCTGAAGATTTCTTTGATTTAAGGGAAAGGATTGCTTGTTCCACTTCAAGTTTGCTAACAGGATTGAAAAATAAAGAACCAAATGAACTACAATTTTGTTTCTGCCTACGAGTATTTGGCTCTTGATTGGATAAGGATGCAACACTTTTACCAGTAATACTTGAGAAGTGACTATTAAAAAGGCTGACCACATCAGATAACGATTGAAGCGGAACTTCCTGACGAATTAAGGGTGGAAAAGAAACCTGTTTCTCTACCTCGCATGTCTCTCTCCGCACAACGCTCCAGACTGCCCTCTGCAAACAATCCGAGTTCTGGACCTCTCGAGAAATAGCTGCGCGTTTCTCTTCGAGCAAAAGTTTTCGAAAGACTTTTCTCCTACTTTTTAAGAGTTCCTTGAGAACAGGATCATTTGAATCGCGCACCATAATTCCAAGGTCGGCATTTCGATCCGCAAGTTGCTTTAATTCCCTGCTTAACTTAATTTTATTTTTGCCATTGTGCTTTTCCCGGACATTTTTAAAAGGAAAAGATCTATCGAAAAGGGTCTGTACAACCCCGGTAAAAGATTCAAATTGCTTGTTAACATCCCAGTTTGAAATAACAAATTCCAATCTACCTAAGATAAAAAACCAACATAAGTAATTACATTTTGCTTTGAAAACACTCTTTTGATTTACTCTGTTAATCTTCTTACAACCAAAATTTATTTTTACTAGCTGAGCGTCATGATCAGAAAGTGAATTGAAAAAGGAATCACATGAAACTTCATCATAATGTAAATTGGTTACAACATTATCTAAAAGAGATTTACTATTTGCTGTAATTCTGGTGGCTTTTTTAACTAATTCACGGAGATTAAAAGATGACGGAGATTAGTATATTTCTAATCCTAATAACATGTGGATTGGTAGAATCTAAAAAGTTTACATTCCAATCCCCGCATACTAAAATGAACTCATTATCCTGCCGAACATTATGAATAACATTTTCTAACCTGTCAACAAACCCATTTAAATTGTTTTCCGGAGCTCTATACAAACAAATAAGAACAAACTTTAAATTGAACTTTTGGTCTAAACTATGTACGAGCTTGATATTTACAATGCAGAATTCAAAACATTTCTCATCGCAGAACCTTTTAATCCGGTCGTTCTTATTAGTAGTTACATGAACTTCAAATGAGCTATTGTTATTATAATAAATACAAACACCGCCACCAGTGCTTGAGCCTCAACAAAATTTAGCAGCGCAAGTAAAGTCAGGGATTATAAGGGGTTCCTCCTCGTGCAGCCAGTGCTCCGAAAGACAGAGTATGTCAGGAGGCTGGGTCCACGAGGCACAGAGCTCGTCTATTTTGTAGCGAGCGCTCCTTATATTTAGGTGGTAAACAGTAAAAAGTTCATATTGTTTGGCTCAAGCGGGGTAGGGGGTGTTTCTCTAAAAAACAGATATCATGATATGACTTTGTGGGTGTAGGAAGGGGTGGGAAATTTTCAGCTGAAGGAAACGTTTGTAGTAAGGCAGAGTTATCAGGAGTTTTCCAGGCTGTGTGAATAGGAGAAGAAGCCTGAGGAAAATCGTGCAAGGATACATCAGGGAAGGGTTAACATAAGAGAGGTATCAACACTACGATATTGAGCATTTGTAACAGTCAACCCAGACGCTGGAGCACATTTTTCACCGTCGTGCACTGGTTCAGGAGGAACAACTGGTGTCAATGTCGGCAAGCGGCCTTCATTCTGCCTGATGAACTTCACAAAGGAATCGGCTACAACTTCTTTACCCCGCCCGCTAAAGTGGAGGCCATGCTTGGTGAAGTGGGGTCTCGAGAGCATTGAGTTGACATCACCAAAGAACAAATTTAGTTTCCCCGGGTAATCATTGAATTGTTTAGCCAAAGTACAGTTCATGAAGAATATATCGTCGTTTAGTGAGGGATCTTCATAGCGATAGGGCACACAGTTCACCAAGATGGTAGATTTCAGGTTCAATGAGAGAATGGAACGAACACCCTGAGATATTGTCAGTTGAGCTGGCTCGTTGCGATGTAAGTCATTAGTACCAGCAAATATAATGATAAAATTTTCTTATTTATGATCTTTTACCATGCTAAGACCACCCCTAACGACTTCCTTCAGTTTAGCCCCCGGTTTGGAATACACAAATACATCGTAATCATCATCCAAGGACTTCATATATCTGTGGATACCTTTTCCTTGGCTGTCGGCCAGTATTGTTAAGTCGTTTCTTCTTAGATGTTTTAGCTGATGAACTCAATAGAGAATCTTTTGAGCTGCTAGAGGGCCTACATGAATTAGGGGTTGCTTCCCCGTGCACCTGAGAGCCTGGACTTGTAGTTTTTGACCGGCACAATCTGAGAGAGGCGAGGTGTCTGTATAAAGTACTGCAAATTTATTATTTATATTATTTATTGCGTTTGTTACTACAGTAGTCGCTTTAGGTTTCATAGTTTTCTTAGGTATGATAAATTCGTGTTCTTTACTCGAGATAGTATCAGGCATTGTAGTCTTATTAAGCTTCTCTACTAATTCTTTGTTTTCAGATTGAAGTAGGTGAACAATAGCATTTTTGTTTTTTATTTCTTCTTTAAGCTGTTTCTGAGACTCCACTAGGATTTCGATTTTTGATTTTAGAAGCTTGATCTCCTCTTCCGCCTTTTCTTCGTAACTCAGTGATTCTTCGAAACTTTCTTTTCTTTTCATTTTTTCATTTTCCAAAAGTTTATTCAGAAGTACATTTTCCTCTGCTACATCAGACAGATTTCTTTTTAGATCATTATTAACAGTAATTGATGCATCTAGTTTACTTAAAACACTTGTAATTTCGGGAATTAAATCAACAATAGAATCAGTTGAATATTTTTCTGATATCGCTGAGAGTGCTCCCCTTATATTTACAGCAAAGTCAATAACTTCATCATTTACTAGATCGCTTCTTAAATTGCTTAGATCCTTCTTTGCTTCACGCATCAAATTACAGCGTCCACGTCGTGTCATTATTCCAGTCATATTTTATAGAGCCTGATTTTCTTTGACTGCAGCAATGCAATACAGATGTGTATTGCGGGACTTGCCTACTACTAAAATGAAGGCGCAGTCCTCCACGCCGCGCCGACCGTGGTCAGTTCTTATCAGTTGAGCTGGGCACCGCGAGATAGCATGAGCATGTACTTGTTGCAGATCACAAACTCCCACGCAAATTACCGGCTAGTTCCTCAGATCCCGCCGACGGTTGCAAACCTGCAGTTCTAATGCGCATGCGCGAACTTCAAAGTTTAAATTAACGTGAGTCTTATGGCAAACCAACGTTTTTTGCACTAACCTACTTGTTTAGCCAAACTACTACTACTAAATGAGACATTATAATGAAAAATCAGAGTTCAGACTTAAGTTCATATATTGACAATAAAGTGCCACAAGTTAGAATTAAATTAAAATTGTCACTCACTCATTGGTTGATGAAATAACACAACAACTACTGAAAACAACTTAACTCGTCATTCAGCAGACAAACCACGGTAGGTCAGGCCTACCAACCCACCTCATATCATGTGCAGATTATGTATTGAATATTATCCTTTTGATATATTTAATTTAAGTTTAAAAATTTGTAACAAGTTTAAAGAAGGAGATTAGGAAATCATATGTTGAGCAGTAGATTTTTGTCGTTAGTAATTTATTTTATTTATTGCATGAATATGTATGAGTATTTTAAGTGATAATATTTTACTATTTCTTGCATGTCATTGTTATCTTGGATATTTATGTATATTTGAAGGTTAACTAGTGTTAAGTTTGTTGTCACTAAGTGATTTCAAGATGATGAAGAAAAAGATGGTCAAAACAATGAACATTTTGTTATTTAAATTTTTTACTATTAACTTTTTCTTAATGCTGTAATGTAATTGGCCTCGGCTGTTTTATAGCATTATCAAATAAATAAATAATCATTTTCAGCCGCCATCTTGGGTGCAAATTATTTTTCTCAAATGTAAGGCCTGGTTTGCACGACGACCAGACAGTAGGACAGTAGAAAAACATTCTTTTGTTCTCTTTTGTTTAAAGGTGTTACTGTCCACTGTACTGGGCGTCGTGCAAACAAGGCCTAAAGGGTGGTGTTGTGACCCATCATTTTAAACTAGATTTTTACAGTGGATTTTAACGGCATCAAGCTTTTTAATGCACTCCCAGAGAATATCAGGGCTGAGCAAGACGCGGGACAATTTGGCCGAAAGGTAAAACGTTTGTTGACTGAGCAGGCTATTTACAGTGTTAGGGATTTTTATGAGCTGTAGCTAAGAAATATTATATTTTATAACAAGATATTACTGTTATTTTAGTTAGAAAAAATGACACTATTGTACAGTTCACTGTGATTCAATAAAGGATTTTTGATTTGATTTGATTTGATTTGGTTTCAATGTCGCAATCTGTTTTCAAAACTATTGTCGCATTCTTAAAATATTAGGGTTAAAAAAATTGTATTTTTAACTCATTTTAACATTATGCATTGTAAAGATAAGTCCATAATTTCAGAATGAAGCTAGATAATGACAAGTAACTACCGGTAGTCATTGTCGAGTCATTTTCATGTGATTCTGGCGTGTTTAGCATTTTCGGGCGCCATCTTGGATCCGCCATTTTGAAATGTTAGCCACAATTAAAGTCGCCGGTCATGTTATTTTCTATTTAAAGCGACTTGAGGTCTCTTTTCAAATGCATGACATAGACTACTAAATCAACTATATCTTATATTTTTCGGATTCTACACTAAAATAACAAGATTAATCTGTATAGGAAAGATTAAGGAATCGTATCCAATCGAAACCTGAAAATCAATATTTTTGACCTGATTCGACTAAAATGCCCGTACTGTAAAATTTAATCCAGTGACTTTAGGACCCTTTTCATTTTCCGCTTCACATATAATGATGCTATCAAACTAAAGGTCACCATTAGATAGTAACAAGACTTGGATTTGGACTGTTCAAGATCAAAATGTTAAAAAATTCCTAAAGCATTGAAAGGCACATAAACAAAACCAACCTGGGATATACCTGTCAAACTTGATACCTAACAAAGGAAAAAGTAATTTTGAACATTTTCATAGTACATTTATAGAATTTTAGAAGCATTAGCAGATACAAACATTCAATTAAGAGAGTGGTTAATCCGAAAAGCAGTTAAAGTGAGGGTCAATACAACTGCATTGAACATTGAAATAATGACAGTGCCCGGTATGTAGTTTAAATTTTCTGTGTAGGTGGAGCCAGAGGGGACGTCAGAGCTTCCGGCCGCCAGCCAAGCTGTGTTCCTGGAGAAGGTTCGACAGAGCAACGCGGCGTGCCAGGCAGGTGACTACGCCAAGGCGGTGGCTCTGTACTCCGACGCCCTTCAGCTGGATCCGACCAACCACATCCTCTACAGCAACCGGTCCGCAGCCCTCGTCAAGATGGGGCAGTTCACACAAGCCTTGCAGGACGCCACCCGGGCCCGCGAGCTCAACCCCAAGTGGCCTAAGGTCTGTAGAACAGAATCCTCCCGATTGTAATAGTAACCTACTATAGACTCATCGATAACCCAGCCAGGGCCGGCCCCAGGCAGGGGCAACTGGGGCAGCTGCCCAGGGTCCCGCGCTTTTGGGGGCCCCGCGCTTTCGAAAGCTCCGCGTGAAAAATATTCCTAAAGAAATGAAAATTATGAGTGATATTTTAATTAGTTTCAAAACGTTGATAAACACGACAAGAGCGAATTCAGAAATGCGATTAAAATTGCATTGACTAAGGCGAGGCCTTTCTTACATTAGCACTACAGTAGACGAAGAGCTGTGAAAATCCCGGCAAAAAAATCCAATCGTCTGCTGCGGCCGAGTACTGAAGACGGACACATATCAAAGGACATCAAAAGCTCAGAACTTCTTACTGAAGTAAAAGTGTTTAGGGAAATGATACCGATTGATGTTAACAATCCCGTGAAAGTGTTAAAGTACTTGAGCAAAATTGGAAACCCTTTCCCCAACATTCAAATAGCGTACAGAACTTTACTAACTATCCCCATAACTGTTGTTAGTGCGGAACGAAGTTTTTCGCGATTGTAACTAATCAAAACATATTTGAGAACAACCATGTCTCAAGATAGACTATCGTCCTCGGCAACCCTGTCTATTGAACGTGAGATTTTAAATGAAACGAACTTTGATGACCTTGTACACGAATTTGACGAAAGGAAGGTAAGGAGGGTTAGCTTTTATTTAGTTGGATTTAAATAAATATATTCTTATTAAATTTGTCTTCTTTGCAGTCTTCTACGTTTCCCAATCAAAAATCATAACTGTACTACTATGGGCTGATTTTCATAATCAAAATCTTAAAAAAATAAGTTAATGTTTGGCAATTATAGTTATTTTAATAGAAATAATAATTAGTAATATATTTCTTTATATGAGTAACTGGTGAAATGAGCATTGTTACTCTATGGCAAGACTCGTTCGGTAATATTGTATTTTCACTAGTTTTTCTCATAAGTACTACTCTCTTCACTCACCAGCCTCAATAAAATATTTGACTGTAACTGACTCTGACAGTACTTTTGTCTGTGTTTTTCGCCGCAAACAAGGTTACCCCTATTAATCAATGATCTTTGTCACTACTTTTAAATTCACAATTCATATTGTAGGCCATTTAGGCCTAATACCAAGTAATTATTGATAAAAAAAATAAAAAGTAGCGCTAACTGAAAGACAAAATCCATTGCAATGTATGCTGAAGCGCTAAGCACTGTAGGCCTATACCGGTATTTTAACACTCGTCTACGCCGCGACTTGGAAGGGCCCCGCAACTCAGATCGGTCCAGGGCCCCGCAATCGCTAGGGCCGGCCCTGAACCCAACTATCTGTTAAAAAAATTAAAATGGTTCAAAAAGACAGTAAGAACAAATGCTTTGTGTTTGCTACAAAACTATAGATGTTCTTAATCTTTTCTGAACTTTTAAACATAAGAACGACAATGGTTACTGTGAAGCGATGCTGGATAGCTCTAGCTACCCAGAATGACCAGCTTCATCATCTTCACCTTGCTTCCTCTCTGTGTTTCAGTAAATTTGATTTCCCTGCCAAGCTAGGATACCGAATGAGTTTTGAGCTTTGAAGGGATAGAGGATCTGGTAGAATTGTGGATTCTCCAGGTGTCTTGGATGAAACACCCATACCGATGACGCCCAGGGTTCATTAGGTTGAGGTTAAACTCTCCTGAGAGAGCATTGGCGTCACATGAACCATAGATTTGGGGGGCACAACCTACTGGGGGGAATGGAGGGGTAAGCAATTACCCCCCAAAACAATCCTCTCCCGGAAAAGTTTTTGTTTTTCGTACCTAAAAGTGGGGTTTTAAGCAGCGAGGACAGAATAGAAATAGAGGGGCTACACGTATTCAACCAACATTACGGACATTGTAGCCATGTTCCCCCACTCCTTATGCGGACAACTCGCGCTAAATGAGTAAAACAGCGTTAGAAAACCTTTTTCAAATGCACGATGATTAGAAGCACTTAGAGTGGTCCTAAAATTACCAAACTTGGAACATATAATGTTCATTAGTGATACTCACAAATAGTAAGGTTAAAAATTTAGTATATATTCTATTTTAATTTTATTAATCAAATATACCTAAAGAAATTATTAAATTTATTGTGAAAACATGAAAAAATTAGTCTGCGTGGAAAATTTTTATTTTTTGGTCAGGAAAGTTTCGTCTGCAGCAAAGTTTAAGAGCATGAGTTGAACCTTGACATATATTTTTGGGAAATTCTACCATCATTGGTAATGGAGAAAATTTAGGTTGAAGAGGATATAAAATCTGTCCTGCACTCGGCTCGGGAGCGAGGCGCTGCCACTGCGTCCACGTTGCGTAGCTCACTGCTGGCACATGAGTGGATTAATGAAACTTAACGTTTTCACTATATGGTTTTTATTGTTACTTTTTTCTCCTCTGGTAACAATAATAATAGTAATGAATAATTTAGGGTACAAGAAAATAAGCAGGCTTTTGTTTTAAGTTTTAATTCTGACAAGTAAATAGCCTTAATTACACATCTACCACGTATTTATTTGCCTACTGACCTAAAAAGGCAACAACTTTAATCAGGTGGTTCCTGACACGATTGGTGTGAAGTTTATCATTGTATTGTTTACTGTTATTTCATAAGATTCTGAACTTACTGGCGAATCGACGTAAAACATCTTAAATCTGACACCTCAACAGTAAAAAATCCATCCAGCCGTTGTAGAATTACAGCTTAGAATAACCCACAACAAACTTATTATAATATACATGTTTACATTTAAATCTTAATAATAGGGGTGTGCGAGTACTCAAGAATCAAGCTTTTTTCGAGCCGAGTATACACTGCTGGTCTCGTCTCGACTTATTACAAATACTCTAAAGTACCAGTCGAGTAGTTACTCCCGCCGTTTACTCAAAATCGGTACGTGCGAAAGAATATTACGGTCATTTTTCACAATGTCAATCCATCTTTAACGAATATAACTGAAACCTCGTTTGTTATACTTGAAGTAAAAAGTTCTTTTTAGTTTTAAAAAGACATATAAATTGTTATATCATTCTATCTTTTCTATAGTTTGAGATTATTTATTATTACACCTCTCAAAAAAATTATTTTTGTTATATTTTAGAAACCATTCAAAATAAATAAAACTTGTTTTTTTTGTTGACAGTTACATGAATAAAAATGTATCTGTGTGAATAACTCATTGGAAATATTTTAATCATGATCTGAGTCAGGTAATTGGTCATTTCATTTCAAAACCCAGGTAAGCCTTAAACACAAGTTTGGCTTGAAAAATATATCAAATCAAGAATTATGGTGAGTTTAAGTAAAAGGTTTTCTTTATTTTTTTGGTATCATTTATTTGCATATCTGCTCTTAGTCCAGTAACTCTTTTGAGTTTGATTACCTCAAAATTGTAATTTGTATTTGAGTGTAATAATAATTTTTTACCATTATGTAGAAACATGATGACTATTATTATATTATAAACTTAAAAAAAACTCGACTCGACTCGACTTCAAAAATCACTACTCGCACACCCCTACTCAATAATATTACATATATACATTCAACCCATACTAATATTTTTCCTTACCTGTGACAATAGTTACTCCTTCAATTTTCCCACGGTTATTACAACCGTAAGCCACGCAATGTTGAGGCATGCTTTCATATGCTCCAGCTAAATGTAAACAACTGAACAGACAGCTGCTGATAGCAGAGATATCCGCGGCGGTGGCCCGCCTGGCAGCGCACTAGACGCTCGGCACTAGGGCAGCGATCTCTATAATACAACTGGATCGCGCGCTGTGTGCTGTGTTTTCGGTCCGGCCGCTCGGCTCTCTCCCCACCGCTAACGGGTGAACCGCGCCGCTGCAGCCATACACTTTACACGGGACTACCGTGTTCGCGCTCACAAAAACCGCTATATCTTCGCTCGTAGTTGCTTGATTTTTAATTAATTCACACAGCTGCAATCTGTATTAAATTGTGGAGATAATGATATAGATTTTATATCAAAATAATTGTGTTATAAACTGTATTCGGCAGACAATTTTTTTATGTTGAATGAAAGTTGCTATCTTCGCTAATATTTTATTGATTTAATTTAGTTTAGGCATTTATTCTGGTTCGAGTATGAAGTTATAAAAATGATGTTTTTCATTTTAATGGAAATATAAATAATTTTTCCAAGAAAATACATATGGCAAGCGTGAATGTGGTGATTGAATATATTTATTTGATTGTAGTATTAAATTAAATGATGGCTAAAAGGCTTGGAAAAGGCCATCAAAGTAAGCATAAAATACACTATTAAAATCATTTATTCGACAAAAAAATCATTACCTTAGTAATCGGATAATGGTTTTATGTGTTCTTAAACAATACTTAACTTGTACAGTTCTTGTCGAAGGCCAGCTGAACTTGGGTTTTGTTAAGTGTTCTCAGTTTTGATTGGTGGTGTAGATTTATTTAAAAAACAAGTATCCTATCATTTTGATCAATTTTATTTTATTTGGGGTTTCTCCCAGCTGCACTAAATCTTTATGGCCTTTAAAAACCGTTAATACATTTATTTTAAAAACATTTACGAACTAGTATTTAAAAAATTAAAAATGTGTCTTACAATATTACGACATTAGACCTTGATAATTAAATTCCTGCTTGTCAATTCAATAGTAGAGCGATTCCCATTTTAGGCATATAGTATGTCTCTAGAAACCAAGTAATATGTTGATAACATTAGAAATAAAGAAAACCTAGAATGTACCGAAGGCAAAAGTTTAGTTGAATCATGACCTTAGATTTATTTTAGATCTAAAATACTAATGTAGTATTAATAAAGCAAAATTACTTACCAGTAAAATTATAACGACTTGTCTTTAGCATTATTAGAACAGTTTTACACCGCGCAATATTTCGGCATGATGACTTTGGGCATATTTTGTAATCACAACAAACAGCCAAAACCAACAGAACTGAATTTCAGAAGGTGGACGAAGGAGTAATGAAGGGTGGGGTTAGAAACAGACAAGTCGAGACCATCGGAGTATAATTACATCGATAGTCGAGACTTGAATTGCCTCCTTTGAGTGATTTTGTTTGCCCACTTGCTACGCGCGGGCTGATATTTGTAAACATCTCTTTCTATACGTACAGCAGATCGAGACAAAATCTACTCTTTGTTCTACACATATGAATGCATTAGGCCCATGCAATAATTGTTTTATAGTGTGAAAGTTTCAGTTGAACTGATAATATTTCACTAACAAAAAACTAGAAAAAATACCAAGTCACACCTTTTAGCGAATTTCCCCCATAGGGAAGAAGCTATTACCGTAGGTCTCATGGTAAGACCTAAGCCCGAGACCATGATAACTTTTCGTTTTAGGGCCACCAGAAGCAAAAAACACCATTCGTTCGAATTTTTATAAATCTATCCATCCATCTATGTATATATATATATATATATATATGTGTGTGTGTGTGTGTGTGTGTGTGTGTGTGTGTGTCTGTCAGCACGATAGCGGCCGTAAATATGGTCCGATCTTAATGAAATTTGGAGCAGACATGTAAAGTGATAATCGATTGGACAAGTTCGTAAACCAGCCCGATCGGACCACCGGAAGGGGGGGTAAAGGGGGATAAACCCCCCCAAAAATGGTTTTTTTTAAGTTTTTTTACATAGAAAAATAAAATTTATCGAATCTTTGTTGGCACCATTGAATTCAGCTCAAAAAAACAAACAATTTAGTGTTTTGAATCATTGCTCTATGCAGGGGCGGCTCCAGGACAGTTTCTCGGGGGGGCCAAGTATGAGAAAATTAGGTTCATCTTTAGTCACCCCCCCCAGTTAGTTGAGTATGCAGGATTTATTTTCGGGGGGGGGATACACCGGGGGGCCGGAGGTATGGAATACCCCCAAAGGGGGATGCCGGAGGGTATGGAATACTCCCATAGGGGGGGAACGGGAAATTTTCATAAATTACAACTGTAAATGCGCATTTTTAGGCAACCTAGAGGCAAAACAACAAACAGAATAACTCCCGAAATTTGAGCTAATTTGAGACTGCTCACAGATTAAATTCTGAAAATTGTTGATCACATTAGAATTTCAGCAAAATGTTTTTACTCGGTCATAGGAATAGCATATTTATTTAGTAGGCCTTACATTAAAATACGACAGATGAGAAAGTAATTAAAAAATTACACGTTCTTAACCTTGGGAAAAAATAATTTTTTTTTCTCTTTTATTTCAAAGTAAAAACTATATTTCACATTCTCATTTATTGGCGCCTCGGACCTTCTGGACCTAAAGTATCCGGATCCTAGATTATCTGAGCGAGGTTGATGAATAGAATTAGAAAGTGCAGGTTGTCACACTTCTGTAGTGTTTCTCAAGTCCCAGAACGCGACCACAAAACTATGTTGTACACGTAGGCCTAAGCATCGGAGGTAAATAATAATCGCATAATAGTGGTACGTCAAATAGTGGAGACCACCGGAAGAAGTTTGATCTCCGAAATTTGACAGACTTATCATAAATCTTTCTAGTTTTGACGGTGAGACTTGGTTTTCACGCAAGGTAGGCAGACGATTTTCGTCCGATGCTGCTACGAGATCGTCCGACAAACGAATAGCGTAAAGGACACGGCCCTGAGAAGACGACAATATTCGTATGCCGCATTTTAACATCGTGATTTTTTTACCATGAATATTTCACGTGATATAATGAGACTTTTGCCACATCTGACGACGATGGGTATGGTAGTAATATCGCGGATACCATTAATGGCCACTGTTTTCATCAGTAGTTTTTGCTTGCCTTATGTTCTTATAGGCCCACTCCCACCAATTACTCACGATAACCTCAATAGGTAAAAATACCCTAATCCAATGTATCATCCCCGAACCAATTATCTTTAAAATAATATAATTTAACTATTTAAACCCCTTATAAAAGTTTAGTGAGTGTGTAGTGTTTTCTCTTTCATAGCAAGTTTAGTGATACCACCACCTTAAATGTGAACAAGATATTAATCTTCCCAAAAATTTCCCATAACCCAAAAATTTCGGGGGGAATGTATCCCGATTTCCCCCCTTGGGTACGCCCCTGCGCCCCCAAATACGTGTTTATTAACACCTCTGACTATGAGATTATTAACACTTTGTTAAAAATTTTACTTAAGGGGCCATCCATAAATTACGTAACGCTAAAATCGGCCTTATCAGAAACCCCTCCCCCCTTTTAACGGACTAGTAACGCTGGCAGTAAACCCCCTCAAAAGTTACGTAACACTGTACTATCACCCCCACCCCTCCACAAAAAGTCAAAACTTTGTACTTTGAAGATAATTTGAATTCGTTGGAATAATTTATGGAATTAATTATTAAGGTTTAATAGGTGCTTAACGTTGTGTTGAAGCCCCCCTCTCTCCTTTGTAATGGTAAATAATGCTGACGAAACCCCCCCTCCTCCCGTAAGGGCGTTAAGTACTTATGGACGGTCCCTAATTTAATGATTAAATAATTAAATAAGCGCTAATTTCATAATAAACGTATATTGTTTTGTTTTCGTCATGAATAATATTCTCCAAACCCAAATTATGGCGGCAAACATGACCATCTCTAGTAAAAGAGATGGCTATGTGGCAAATCGTGACGCGCTGCCAACCTAACAACTTAAAATGTCTCCTACTATTAATATTGAACAAAAAATTTGAGCTTGAATTACGTGTACATAAGTAACAATTATATAGAAATAAAAAAGCTTCGTCTTCGAGAATCTTGTATACAACGGCTTTTCCGATATTGGGTCAAAAATGATTTCATATACACAAGAATGAATTTTAGTAAAACCTTGTTTGAAATTAAAAAAAAATTCGGAGCTCCCCCCCCTGGAGCCGCTCCTGGCTCTATGTCCATTGGTTACAGAGATATTGAAAGTGGTAAACACAGTACGTTGTCCCAATGTTAACCTTATGGGGAAAAGTAAAATTCTATATCTCGCTTATTTTTCAACATATCTAGATAAAACTTGGTTTGTGGCTTCATCTAGGTGAGATCTAATGTATTTCAGACTAAAATCCCCGAAATTTCAATTTTTGTGGCAGCAAACCTGCATAATCATTCCCTGGAGCCGCCCCTGGCTCTATGTCCATTGGTTACAGAGATATTGAAAGTGGTAAACACAGTACGTTGTCCCAATGTTAACCTTATGGGGAAAAGTAAAATTCTATATCTCGCTTATTTCTCAACATATCTAGATAAAACTTGGTTTGTGGCTTCATCTAGATGAGATCTAATGTATTTCAGACTAAAATCCCCGAAATTTCAATTTTTGTGGCAGCAAACCTGCATAATCATTCCCCATGTTATCCTTATGGGAAATAAAAAAATTCTTTATCTTACTTATTTTTTAACATTTCTTGACAAAACCTGGTATATGGCTTCTTCTAGTTAAGATCTACTAAATAATGAATTAAAACCAACCAGTTTTAACATACCTGTTGCAGCAAACCTGCATACTCATTCCCCATGTTATTCTTATGGAGATTACAAAAAAAGTCAAATCTCGCTAAGTTGGATTGAAATATGTTGTTTTGCATTTGAAATTCGCTGAGTATGCAGGTCTGCTGCAACGGGGGTATTTATATATATATATATATATATATATATATATATATATATATATATATATGTGTGTGTGTCTGTCAGCACGATAGCGGCCGTAAATATGGTCCGATCTTGATGAAATTTGGTACAGACATGTAAAGTGGTAATCAATTGGACGAGTTCGTAAACCAGCCCGATCGGATCATCGGGAGGGGGGGTAAAGGGGGATAAACCCCTCCAAAATTGGGTTTTTTGAATTTTTCACATAAAAAAATAAAAATAATCAAATTTTGGCTTGCACCATTGAATTCAGCTCGAAAAAACAAACAATTTAGAATTTTGAATCATTACTCTATGTCCATTGGTTACCGAGATATTGAAAGTGGTAAACACAGTACGTTGTCCCAATGTTAACCTTACGGGAAATATGTAAAATTCTATATCTTTGTTATTTCTCAACATATCTTAATAAAACTTGGTTTGGGGCTTCATCTAGGTGAGATTTGATGTAGTATAGTCTAAAATCCCCGAAGTTTCCATTTTTGTGGCAGCAAACCTGCATACTCATTCCCCATGTTATCCTTATGGGAAATAATATAAATGCTATATCTTCCTTATTTTTTGACATCTTGGTAAAACTTGTTATATGGCTTCTTCTAGTTCAGATCTACTAAATATATTGAATTAAAACCACCCAGTTTTAACGGAGCTGTTGCAGCAAACCTGCATACTCATTCTCCATGTTATTCTTATGGAGCTTACAAAAACATGTCAAATCTCACTATGTTGGATTATAATATGTTCTTTTGCATTTGAAATTCGCTGAGTATGCAGGTCTGCTGCAACGGGGGTATTTCTCCCATTTATATCGTTGCAATGGTGTTTGTAATAACGTAAAACTACACAAAAACCTCCGCAATATCATAAGGAGTACAATGGTGAAACCCCCATTTCAATTGAGTGAGTATCAACAAAGTTACTTCAGTTTATATCAACGAAAACACGGAAGCCCCGTATGAAGTGTATGGGCCGCGCGGCGAGGCTCACCCGTTAGAGCGGCCGGACCGAAATGAGCCTTGTTCTGGGCATTACAGCGTGCGATCCAGTTGTATTATAGAGATCGCTGCACTAGGGTGACTCACCGTCCCCCCACTCCTCATGCGGACACGGGCGCTGCTAACTTGGCTACACCGCCGCGCTCGGATGGCCTCTCTATTTCTATTCTGTGCTCGCTGGTTTTCAGCCTTTAAACCTGTGAAATATACAGCATAAAAAATTGAGTTATTTATGATTTTCAAGGTGCAGGAAAACTCAATACCATATACTATTTAGATTTTTAAAACGTGACTGTTGAAGAATATCTTGTTATGTTTATCTCAAAACTATTGCAGTTATTTGCTAAAAAAATAGGCGGTCGAAAACAACTGTGTTATTTACAACTTCCCTACTTTCCCGGCTGTTTCTTCGCCGTAAATGTCATTCTCGTGGCATTTTCGACTGCAGCTTACAGGTTAAACTCAATAAACTATCTAGCAGACAATCAGAAAACTATAAGAACAAGATGAAACAGAAAACTTAATGATTCATCCAGTATAGGAAACGACTTCGGGACAGAAAAAACTAAATGCTCCAGCCGATATACTTGGCGGGATCTTGCAAACTAAGCTCATGGATTTTCGTTTGTTTATGTGAGGAACATGCCTGTCGCTGGCGAACGATAATTAAGTGAATTTCTTTCCCTCTCACTCTTCATACTAGTAGTTGCATTATATTATAATGTAGGGAGCTCGAGAGCTCACGTTTCTGGGACCAATACTATGCAACCAGCACCCACGCAACGATATCATTGGCTGTTGCCTGGCACCTTCAAATCTCAGTCCTACTCTAGTGAGCTCACTGCAGAAGCTGGCTAAAGACTGCGTGCGAGGGCGCCTGACTTGTGGTTCTTGTCTGGAACCTCCTTTGACACCATCAGGTTTGATTATGGCACATGAGCCCTGAAGTTAACTCTCCTCTTACATCTCTTAAAGATGTTTTTACCACCATGAATTTTAACAAAATAAGAACTAAATTTGGTGTGTCTTAAAATCATAAAAAACATTTTTCAGTATTTCTTTAAGCTTTTTTTGTGTGAATACATAATTGGCAACATGGCATTCCTGAAATAAATTTTAGGGTCTGATATATATTTTTTTAATTTAGAAATATGAATGTCAATCATAATAATACTAACGATTATCGGGTTTCAGGCATACTACAGGCAAGGGGTAGCGCTGCAATGCCTCGGAAGGCACGGAGATGCCCTGGCGGCATTCAGCTCCGGGCTCGCTCAAGAACCAAAGTCAACTCAGCTCCTGGCTGGGATGGTAGAGGCTTCAATGAAGTCTCCGCTCAGAGGTAATACATGGGGTGTTTATCTCTAAAGGGGAAATGTAGCCTGTAAATTTTTATTCTAGGATACTTTTTGTATTTACCAGATACAGTAGAGTTCCGCTATTCGAAACCCGGCTGTCCCAAAAACCGCCTATTCCAGATACAGTCGAGAGGAATTTTTTTTTTTGTTTTGACAAAATAAAGAAGAAATAGTGAAAATATAATTTTTTAAACTCGTTCATTTAATGTCCTAACAGTTTTCAAACAATACAATCAAACTATTTTGGCTTACTGATACAATAAAAGAAAATGTAATAAGCCTAAACCTTAGTTACATCTGAAACAAAATGGGAATAAAAATTGTCACTTAACAGTACAAATTGGCTCCATTTTATTAAACAACTCTAAAGGATAGTCTAAAATCACTGATTAATTCAAACTCAACAAAAACTTTGAGACTAAGAGGTAACAAGAACTTTGACTAAGTGGTAAAGTCAGTGATTTTTTTCTGCTTTAGAGCATTAAAGCGACTGGATGATGTAATATTCCGCCATCGCCGTAGAAACATAACATTAGACGACGTGTGTTGTTCCACTTAGCGCAAGGCAACGTCAAAAGCATTTGCAGTACATTTCTGTTGTATTATTCCCCCAAAATAACTTAAGAGAGTTTATTTCAAATTTATAATTACAGTGGGATCCTAACTGTTTTTTGCCAGTTCAGGGAAAGCTAGGTTGATGGCAAGATTTGCAGGAGTGAAAGGATCCTCGATTAAAAAAAAAAAGAAGTCCCTCACAAGATTTCTGAAGGGTGGGGTAATCTAGGCTTCCTGCTCTCCCCTACAAAAATAGTATATTTCATTACTAGGGACTAAAGTGACACTTTTTGGACGAGGTCAAGTTTTTGAAAGAGATAAAAAAAATGACCAAGTAACGCAAAGCTACTTTAGTTCCTGTGTTGAATCATATTTTTTCGTTATACCGCTCAATATATTCCGCCAACTACTTTAAAAACCAAAATTTTACAACTTGTTTACCCTTAAAAGATTTCTTCCAATGAGGCTTTCATCTTGTTCTTGCTATTTCAAACTATCAACTGATTGTTTCATTTGTGTTCAGATTAGACTGACAGTAACCAACAGCTGGGACAAAAATTTATCTTGACCAATCAAAAGGAACATATTGCTGATATATTGCACCTCGATTGAGGCTATATTTTCACCCAGTAAGCAAATAGAGCTGGGATGAAACCAGAAAAAGTCCAGCATCGATGTCACAAGTTTTGGCCTTATGGGAGTCAGGTAACCTTATATTATTGCTCTCTTCTTTACAGACCTAGGTTTTACTACAGTAAGCCGTTGTCCTCAACTTCAGCTGATTCTTTTCTCCTTTGGGAGAAAAAGAGCTTCTTTAGCCCCGCAACACATATGACATTACTCTGAATTGCAGCGAGCCTGGAGCCGACGTTTCACCAGCTGGAAGTGATGAAGCTGGACAAGTCTCCGTTCGTGATCATCTCCGTGGTGGGGCAGGAGCTGCTGGGGGCGGGCCAGTATGCGGCGGCCGTCGTCGTGCTTGAGTCGGCCCTCCGCATCGGCACCTGCAGCCTCAAGCTGCGCGGCTCCGTCTTCTCTGCGCTCTCCTCCGCCTACTGGGCCCTCAACAAGCTGGATAAGGTCGGTGACTAGATGGAATAGCTATATCCACACATATGTGATTTTCAGTTCGGTTTGCTGATTATGAAAACAAGTTACCTGTAATAAAGAGAAGAAATACAAGATCTCTTGTTGAGTATTGGAATCCGCTGCGAGGATCCATTTTGGAGAAAAACCCCCAGAAAGAGTTTGCAAGCGAAGCTCCAACTGAGCAATCTAGTATAAATGAATTTGTGAAAGAATTAGATAGTAACCTTATTCTTGATTTCACTTGCATTTCTCGCATTTCTCGGAGTAACGTTCCTTTTAAATGTGTTTTGTTCACACTATGAATACTTTTATACTTATAGGGAACTAAAAATTCCCTACTTTACCCACTTATGAAAAACACTAAATTTCTTCATCTTCATGAGTTTATTTTCAAGTTGCTGTGACAACTAGTTTCAGTTTGGGTGAACCATCATCGAGCCATGCAAGGAGTATTCATTTCACTTCAATTGAAGGTCGTCATTTTTCTTTAAAATGTACATATTGTATTAAGTAACAAGTAGGGCCCCATGATGGTTCACCCTACCCGAAACTAGTTGCCACAGCAACTTGTTTGGATTACTTTGAAGCAGGTATTTAAACCATTAATTGTGTAGTTTGAATTTCTGGTTGATTTCAATTTTTTTATCTGTCTCTTGAGGTTCGAATTATCCAAGTTTCACTATTCACTATTTTTAATTAGTTTCACTATTTTTAATTAGTGTTGGTATATTCTTGTTTGCTAAGATTCACGTAGAAAAATTAACTTGATTATGCCCTCTGAGCTTTTAGGCATGAGATATAATTAATTAGTCTGTTATTTGGAGATAGTTTCGCAAAAGTTTTTTTGCACCAGGATTCATATCTGTCGAGAACAGCTATCTGTCATGCACTGCTCTTGATACATGACTTAAGTTTATCCTGTCTTGGCCTAAAGTTTAATGTAAATAGCTTTCTGACTGGTTCAGTACAGAGTTCAATAATAGGTACAGTAAATAGTAGCTGTAATTGTCTCTGCAAGTCAGTGTATCTGTCCAGATCACCAGCTTCCTATTCACTGAAGTTCCTCCATGTCTCTCTAGGAACTTTGATTCCCAGCAGAGCTTGGACAACCTGTCAGGTCCGAGACATGGAGAGATTTGTCGATTGTCCTAGTTTTGGTTCGTCTGTTGGATGAATGACTCTAACATGACAAGCTCTAAGGGTCTGCCGGACTTGAGAGTGAACCTTCCCAGGCGAGACTTAATTGTGACACTAAGGGCTCCCGGGTGGCAGCCCTTGTCTGGGGGCCCTGTTAGAAGGTCAGTAGACCTGTAGGATCCCATTGTAGAGGCCGGGAACACTTCTCTCATATTTTCTCTGTGTTATTTTGTGTTATTGTTTTTCCTTTCAGCATAGTGTTTTTGTGACTGTTTTTACAGTTCTCTGTTTTAGCTGTGTTTTTTGTCCAGGTTTTCCTGGCTATGTGTTACTAATCTTGTTATGTTCTAGGTTTTCTTCCACCTGAAGACGGGATCAGATTCCAGATCCCGAAACGTCGTGAAACTTGTTTTTTACTAATCAGTGATGGCAAATGTCCGCAAAAATCCAAATCAAAAAATGCTTCTCTCTTCCTTTGAAAAAAGGCTGATTGACCAGATTATACCTTTTATATCCTTGTAAATTCCTTCTTTCCATAAACTGCACATATCCCAAAGGAATACATGCCTAGAACAAGAATGCTGGGCTTTTCAATCCTTCACAAACCGATGATCTCCCTCAGGCCATCAGCTACATGCAGCAGGACCTGACGGTGGCCAAGTCGTTAGGGGACATCGCCGGGGAGTGCCGAGCCCACGGGAACCTCGGGTCCGCCTACTTCAGCAACGGCAGCTTTAAGGAGGCACTGACGGCTCACCGCTACCAGCTGGTCCTCGCAATGAAGTGCAAGGACACTCAGGCGGCTGCCTCTGCCCTCACTAGTCTCGGTAAGTATCGCTTCAAATATTATTTTCCCCACCTGCTATCCATTGCGAGGGTTTTTACGAGCAGTATCCAGGAAAAAAGTTTCTCGTTAGTATGTTGAACAATTAGTTCATATATTTCATGAACCTGGATCTGTAGGCAATATTAAGCGGAGTGGAGATCGAGTCCTTGATGAGCTAACTCAAATCGAGGTTTTGGTTTACTTCACAGCTAATCCAACATCATCTCTTTGTCAAGTTTCAGCCGCAACTGGGTTATCAGTTAGTTCTGTACGCAAAGTAACGAAATTGCATAAATTCCATCCCTACAAACTTAAGATTTTACATGAGTTATACGAAGACGACTTCGACAGAAGGGTACAATTTTGTGAAGAGAGAGTGAAATGATAATAAATAATATAATTTCAGTGAAAAACATATGCTTCTTCGATGAGTGCACGTTTTTCC
Source organism: Flexamia atlantica (assembly GCA_035578135.1). Classification (NCBI taxonomy): domain Eukaryota; kingdom Metazoa; phylum Arthropoda; class Insecta; order Hemiptera; family Cicadellidae; genus Flexamia; species Flexamia atlantica. The sequence continues at coordinate 8,589,276 of JAQJVK010000017.1, read as the reverse complement.
TTAACAGATTTGTTAACAAACACTCCGGTGACGATAACCCTCATAGAGAGACCCCCTTACTGGAGTGACGATAACCCTCATGCATTTGTCGAGGGGTATTCCCAGAGGCCGCAAAAGTTGAACATTTTGGCAGGGATTTATTTTAGGAGATAGTCGGTCCATTGTTCTTTGAGTGAAATTAGACCGGTGAAAAATAGCTAAACCTGTTGGAGGAGTTGCACAGACATAATCGAAAATGAAGCAAATGAACATGGCGAGTTGGTACATGATGAAAATGCTGTTTACTTCCAACAAGATGGAGCACCCCCTCACTATCAAAGGCAAGTAAGAGATTGGTTGAATTTACATTTTCTGGACCAATGGATTGGACGCAGAGGATCTATTGAGTGGCCCAAAAGATCACCAGATCTAACGCTCTTAGATTTTAACATGTGAGACAATTAAAAACTGTTGTGCACAAAACCCCGCCCATTGATTTAGATGAACTCGGAAACCGAATTATAACTGTATGGAGGGCTAATCTTCCAGAGACGTTTCAAAAAGTAAGAGACGAGTTTGAAAACAGGCTGTCCCTAGTAGCAAAAACATATTTTTAAAATATTGAATACTATATTTTTAAAATCTTTGCTAAATATGTATTAACATTTCCGATATATTATGAATATATTTAATAAATATTTTGATGTACCACTTTCTCGTGTTTTGCAATATTCTAAAAATATTTAAAGATATTTTTAAAACATTGGAAAACATATTTTATAAACTTTGTTAAAAGGACACAGCAATATTTTCAAAATATTAAAAAAAGTGTTTAAAATATTTCAAGTTATATTTAATAAATTTTATTAAAAAAATACAGAAATATTTTTAAAATATCAGTAAAATAATAACCTCGCTATTTTCTCAATTTTTGGCTAAATTTAATCACAAAAACTTAATATTATAGATATTTTGAAAAAAATATAGAATAAGACAAAAAATGCCAACAATTTTTCTCTCATTCTAACGATATTAATTTTTAAGAGTTTCACATAAGTAAGTTTAGTAAAAAGAGTAAGCTTAACATAAGTAAGTTTAGTAAAAAGAGTAAGCTCTGGGGATTAAAACAAAATATATATTTCAGAATCCAAATTTAATGAACTTACAAGATACAAATACTGCTTTCCAAGTATATTAATCGATGAAACATCAAGGAAGCCAAATAAAAACAAAGCTAGGAGTATGTTAAATTGGTATACACACCTGAACTGGCATAAATGAAAAAATATATTCTAATTTCAGGGTGTCTACCAAACTTTATATATGAAATTCCCGACTTTTTCCCGACTTTTCCCGACAATTTAAAAAAAATTCCCGACCATAGGAAACATGACCATTGCCTCCTATAACGAATATTGAGAACGATATTTTTAAATAAATACATTTAGACGGCTACAATGCAAGGGAAAGATCGCCAAAAGATGAGCAAGATGACCGCGATAAGTCCAATAGATTTGTCTGCCGTAATGCGACCGAAATTTCCGGCTGCAGAAAGAATGACCGATTTTCTGGCCGCATTGTGACCAAGAGATTCTCCGGCCGTGGTATAAACGACCGAGATTTGACAGATTTGAGATTTGACGATGCGACAGAGAGATTTGCCGGCCGCAATACAACCGAATCATGTAACGGCTATGAAAAGAGTAAGCGACATAATACGATAAAGAAACAATCGGACACCTGACAACCGAAAAACAAAGATTTCCGGCCGCAATAAGTCCAAAAGATTTGCCAGCCATGTTGTAAATTAAAATATCTCTGGCTTTGAAAAAAATAGCGATTTTCTTGTCACAATACAACCGGGAGATGTAACGGCCACAAAAAAAAAACAAGGAACTCGTTTGCTGCGAATCAACCGAAAAATGTTTCATTCCTAAAACGAGTGAGCGACTTTCCGGCCGCAATATGACCAAGGTCTAATGGCCGCGAAATGAGTAAGGTTCTCATCGGCCGCGATGCGACCAAGAGATTTGCCTGCCGTAAAACAAGCGAATGATTTCCGATCGCAACGAGACCGAAAATCTTGCCGGCCACAGTATACATGATAGATATTCCGTCCGTGAAAAGATCGAGCGATTTTCTTATCGCAATACGACCGAGAGATGTGACGGCCCAAAAAAGAGCAAAAAATTTGTCTACCACGAGACGACCGAAAAATGTTTTGGTCCCAAAATGAGTGAGCGATTTTCTGGCCGCAATACGACCGAGAGGTCTAACGCTCGCGAAAAGAGGGATGAAGTTATCGGCCGAGATGCGACCAAGATATTTGCCGGCCGCAAAACAAGCGAAAGATTTCCGGCCGCAATAAAAGCGAAAGATGTGATGGCCGTGAAAAGAGCAACAGATTTGCGGCCGCAAAGAGAGCGAGATATCTGACGGCCCCAATGTGACCGAGACGTTTGCTGACCCCGAAACGACCGAAGAATTTGCCAGCTGGGTTATGGATATTCATGTGGCCAACAGATGTGATGTGATAGCCACGAAAAGAGCACACGATTTTAAGGTAGCAATACTAGCGAGAGACTTGACAGCCGCGTAAAGAGCGAGAGACTTGTCGGCCGCGTGACGAGCGAGATACTCTTCGGCCACGTAAAGAGCGAGACTTGTCGGCCGCGTAAAGAGCGAAACTTGTCGGCCGCGTAAAGAGCGAGACTTATCGGCCGCGTAAAGAGCCAGACTTGTCGGCCGCGTAAAGAGCGAAACTTGTCAGCCGCGTAAAGAGCAAGCGTTTTTACAGCTGTATTAGGACTGAGAAACTTGCGGCAGCGGAATAAGCGACAATTTTCTGGTCGTGATATAGCTAAAAATTTGTCTGCCGCAATTCGTTCGAGATTTGCCGGCCGAGACGATGACAATAACTAAGAAAACCGCTATTTCGTTTTGTTTTATAGCCAAATTCGAATTTCCCGACCAAATGTTGAAATTCATTACTTTTTCCCGACTATTCCCGACCTTACAAAATCCCCGACATTTTCCCGAATTCCCGACTGGTAGACATCCTGAATTTGTAAAGACATATATACGAATACTAAAGATCCTCAATTATTATTGAAGCTGAAAACCCTAAGACATCACTACAGGTTAGCACTAAGAGAAGCAAAGAGGCAAAAAAACGAAGAAACAATAAAAAATTCATCTAATAAGTGCAGAGCTGCATGGAACATCATAAACAAAGCAGTTGGTAAAGTCTCTTCACCACCAGCTCGTTAATCCTTGTTGTCCTTGTTGATCCCTGAAAAAGGGGGTGGTAGTTAGACAAAGTTACAAGCAAATTTCAAACTTATGACAGTGAAGTTAATAAATAAATTATATCACGTCCAAATTCACAAGAAAAACGACACACTTTTTCTTCAAAAATTGCATTGCAGCAGTGCAAACTCCAGTAATAAAATAAACCTCCTCGGTTTTGCCATAAAAATGTATTTATGGCAAAACACATTTTGCCACATTTTGCGCGCATTCTGAGCTGAAATGTGTTTACTCCTTTCAGCTGGTTTGCTTGAAATTTCTATTCCAGTGTTAAACCTTACCAGCTGAGCTTTTGAATTTGAAATTCAGGCCCCCAAGTGGTTTTTGAGGCCTAAAAATTAGGAAAAGTAGGACTTTTTGGGCAAAAAGTAGGAAAAGTAGGATTTTTTTGTGTGCGAGATATCAAACTTTTTTTCTAAAACTTGGTAAGTTTGAGAACAAGTAACATAAAAAACCATCAAATTGTAAAGATTAGTTTGTTTTACAAAGAATAGAACAAATCCTGCAAAAGCTTTAATGGATGTCATTTTACCAAACTCACTATCAATTATTTTGTATTTATAAAAATTTCGAACCACGTAGGCCGGACAAAATTTCAGCTGTAAGTTGAAAAATGATTCATGTTAAATTAAATTATTGTTTACAATAATAAAGAAATTATTGGATACAATTACAGAAAAATTGAACAATCTATTAAAATGACATTCAAATTCAAACAGACAACCTGCCGGCTCAAAATGATCGTGCGCTCTCAGCTTATTATCGTATCCACGTATAAGATCCTAAAGAATCAGGGAACCGTCGCTCCTTTTGATGCAGAGAAATAGTCGTACTAATACCAAACTCGTGTTTCAAAACGGGTTATACGGTATTGGTACAACTATTTCGTTGCGTCAAAAGGAGCGACAGTTCCCTGGTTCTTTAGGATGTTATATACGCAGATACGATAATAAGATTGCGTGTTAGCCTACTATTCGAGTTCGGAGAAGGCCTGCACGCATTCTGTACTAAAAAAACTTGTCAGTTCAGTCTAACTTTTTATAAATACTTATTTTCTCGCTTTTCCTAGCTCACGCGGATAATCCACTCGCGGATAATCGGGAGTTTACTGAATAAGGATTTTAATTAATATGACAAAACCCCTTGGAAGTCAGAACGACATTTCATTCTGGCATTATTCGAGACTTTGCTCTCATTCTGTCTCATTCTCATTTTAATGACGATTTAGTTCTTTTAAGAATAAATCACAATCCAAAAAACATTTAGTACTGATTTCGGCTACGTTCACCTTTTTTTCTCAAAGCCCCATCCGAATAAACAGACTTTACTATATTTTCACCTATAAATAATGGTATTATATTACTATGTAAGTAACTCACAATTTTTCATGTTTGATGGCTGATTGTGCCAGCCAATTTGCAGCCACTGTTCCAATTTTTGATAGATCAAGATCTTCATTTTTAACGCACTTCGCAGTTGCACCTAAAAGAACCCAAATTTTAAATGTTAGATTAATATTAAGCACCTGATTTTCATTAAGCACCCGATAACATCCACACAGTGCTCAGTTATGAGCCGACAGCTCTGGACCAACAACGGAGTAATGGAGACTGCGATGGATGACCTCATCATCTCTGTAGACAAAAACAGTTCTGATGACAGTGACAGTTGTAAAGGATCTTCATTGAATGCTGATGGCTCTGAGCTTGCATATGTTGTCACAAAGAATGTAACATGACAAAATAACTATGACATTTAGCTGTTGTATTGAGATCTTAAGAATAAATTTAAAAGTAATGTACAGTATACTCTCGCTAATTTGGCACGTTCGGGACATTGATAGTGCCAAATCATCGAAAGTGCAGGATCATTCAGCGCTGTATAAAAAAAGCTGCAACTGCGCAAATGACCGAAATAACCCTTAAAAAGAGAGTCAAAAGATGGCTGCCTGTTCTCCTTTCCCCGCTAAAAAGATAAAATGTTGTGTTTTCATTAAACAAAAAAAAATCAATATTAATGGTGTGTTATACTTACTGCACATGTTAAAGTATTTAATTAAAATAACCATTAGATTAAATTATATCAGTGGTCATTATTTTTTTTTTTTAAAGTTTCAGTTCACTACTCAATTATCTAATCACACCACTACCTTGTGGCCAAGAGAATAAGGGCCTGTTTGCACGACGCCCAGTACAGTGGACAGTAACACCTTTAAACAAAAGAGAACAAAAGAATTTTTTTCTACTGTCCTACTGTCTGGTCGTCGTGCAAACAAGGCCTAAGAGCATATGTTTATGGAAACGCATTATATAACAGGTAAGGTCTGCTGTGCGGCTTGCATCGCTGTCAGTTCCCTTCTCGTGAGCTTCCAATAGTAGGCCTAAATGAAATTTGCAGACAATTAATCAAATAGAATAAATGTAGCTAAAAAAAAGACAACAATTTTTTTTGCACTTTTTAGCAACCAATATCTGGTGATTGAGCTTTACTCAACTCGCCCACCATGACAACCTGAGTTGCAATTAATTCGTCATCAAATACAAATGCTATTTACATCCACACAGGCCCAAGTTTAGACAAGTTTGACATTCTAACGATGAGTTCAGCAGTAACTTGACTTGGCAGCCAAGACCATGTCTGTTTTGCGAGTCAACCTAAGTCAGCCTGCAATAACTGATATAAATGGGACCAGGCAAAAACCCTGTGTAGGCCTATAGAAGGCAATTATAGCAATCTTCATACGAGCAACAGCAATTAGCCATAGCCTTGCCTTGGTTTTCATAGCCTTTGCACTCTAAATTAGAACCTCGCCTATTCGGAATAACTAAGACTGGACATGATTCGGATAAACAAAAAACCACGAAGCGCCCAACTGAGGGTTGGACAGATACAAAAATGAAAAAAGAATAAATCTGAAAAACTTTACTCACTAAATAGCAGTTTTGCAAGTTGCAGATCCTTAAATGATTTTTTCTCAAGTTTGTGGTCTTTTCGCTTAAGCCCTTTCCAATTATAATAACAGGCCATTTCAGTGGACAACATTTTCCTCATTATACTAGTTACTGTCCTTGAGAAGCTTCTTTTTTCAGCACATGCTGAAAGTGCTTTCACCTGAAAAATATATAAATATCAAAAGTGTAGGCCTAATATTTTCAGCATGAACAACAGTATGAACAATTTTATCTCATCCTGTAGATGTGCCTTATTGTGGGTTTGGAAACTATTCCGTGAAAGTTATACTAGAGGCTTTAAAAATTCCACAGTTTGTGCTGAATTCTGTTGAGATACATGTAAACTAATTCAAATTTATACCTACATCAAAACATATGGTCAGAATTTTTAATAGTTGTATAGTTTCACAACAGCATGCAGTACTAGCAATAGTGTCTACTTTGTAAGACTACAGTATTTGACCTCAATATTGTTTTGACCATCTTCTTCATCCACATGGCAAAAGACTTTGATTTTTTATTGACTTTATAGAGCTGAAAATATTTCTTGTAAAATACTTAAGTAGGCTACGCATGTAGTTTTTTTTTACATAATAATTTTTACTGTGTAAAAATCCAAAAAATGAGGCCTAATTAAAACTATTAATAACAAACAAATTAGATGAATTCCTGTCAGATTCCAAAATTTGTAAATTCACAAGTGTGGCCATTTATGTTTTTATTTATCTTTTGTATAGGCCTATTGTATTTTTTGTAACTTTTGATTTTTTCATGTAACATACTGTTATTTGCAAAATAAATAATTCTGATTCTAACAATGAAATAGATGACAGAAAATAACTTACAGCGTGATTGAAAAAATCCTGGTCCCTCAGCCTGTTTTCCATTTCCATCAGCTCTTCGTTACTTTTTACTGGGAAGTTATTAAGTGTTGCTAGGATGTCAACGTCAATCTCTTGGCTTGCTGAGTTGCCATGATTTTCAAGTTTTTCAATTTTTTCAGAAATATCCTACAGAAATTCTTTTAAATAGCCAACATTATTATGAAGGCTGTACAAACTCCCTGGAAAAAACATAAGCCTAAATACCAAATAATACTACAAAAAAAAAGTACAAGGACCAATTTTGCTTCTTAATTCATTTTGCAAATTCTATTGAGAGGTGATCACAGACAAGGTGAAACGAAACATGGAAAATGTTCATTACACTGATAAGTAGCTCAAATTTTTCAAATCTATCAGCACTACAAACACGTCTGTAGTGTTTGCCAGTATAAAAAAAAAAAACGGAAACTGCAATAGTAGTGTAAATAATGCACGGCAAAAAGTTAATATCACTATTGTGTCAATTAGCCAAGAGTTATGATTTGGAAAAAGCTTATTCAACCAGTTATTTTAATGTAACTATAGTTTTCTTGAAACCACTTTGAGTAATTATTAATCAGCCTAAAATTCAATAAGATAAATCAGTACTTGTAAGTTAATTAAACGTGTACCATTTCCCTAGGACCACTACTGTACAGGGCTCTGCGGAGTTAGGTTAGGTTATTAAATTAGCAAAAGTACATTATTCAATCCCAATCTAACCCCGCAGAGCGCTGTAAAAAGGCGGTTCTACAAGGGTGGAGCACGTTTGAAACAAAATTTTTTATACTTACTTGAGAGATGACACAAGACATGTGCATTATTTACAGCATTAGCCTCATTGTCAATGAATGCACACGTGTGCTTCTTATTTCTAGGAAATTTGCATTTTACGGCAGTGCTAGTGATTGATTTGTTCTGAGCATTGGACAATGGTAATAATGGAAAAGGTGGAACATTTGCATTTTCTGATGCAGATGACTGAGCTCTGATATTTTCTGTCATTTGCCTTTTGGGCTCAGTGGGGCCATTTACGGCAGTGCTTGTGATTAATTTGTTCTGAGCATTGCACAATAGTAATGATGGAAAAGGTGGAATATTTGGATTTTCTGATGCAGGTGACTGAGCTCTGATATTTTCTGCCATTTGCCTTTGGGGCTCAGACAAGGGGCCTTCTGACTGGTCACTACTCATCAAAACATTTTCCTCGTCATCATCCTCATAATCAAAGGGTTTTCTCTTTTTTCTCTCTCTTTTTCCTCTGCCCTTTTCTTCTGCTTCAGAAGATGTTATACTCCTACTCCCATGTGTCATTCTGATGACATCTTTCATTCCCCTGTCAAAGTCATCTGAAACCATATTTTAACAAATTTAGAAAGAAGGGTATTTTGACAAAATGACATTTCATACAGCATTAGGGTGGGCCGAAAAAAGTAAATTTTACCCGATCAGAAACATGTATGTCTTAAAAGTTGTGTAGTAGGCCTAGTATGATCGCGTGGTAGCCAACCGAATTTCGCGGCTGTATATTTTTTTTCTGGATCACAAGTGAGACATTGAAAGAGCTGGCCACATACGTTGTAAGATCGTATGCATTAAGCTCGTTCATAATAAAATATCACTGCAAACTACAAGATGGGGCGATCAATTTGTGGAAAATGATCCATTCTCGAGTTACACGAAAGATGAACACAAGAAAGTAATACTAACTTTGCCAACCCGAAAACATCTTAGTTGCAATGTTTACAGATAGCAGAGAAAACATCCACCAGCCATGGGCGCCGACTTTTAAAAAATATTGGGGGGGCTTAAGATGTTATTGACGGAGGGGGTAGGGGTTGGTGTTTTAATATTTTTCCCAGATTACCCTGATTGACCATTCAACTATTAAGCTCTCCTCTCGTTTGCATAGGGCGACTACAAATGTGATAAAAATAGAATGTAATCTTAAAAAATTAGCCTGTTGTCAGAAATGAATTTACGGCTGATTGAGAATCACTACTACATAATGCAAATTTAGAGCAAGACCCAAAATGGCTGTAAAATAATTTGAACGAAACCCCTAAACAACAGTTTTAACCTCAAAGTATATTGTAAGATTTAAGTTATCTTGACTGAAAAGCTCGCAGACTTATAAAAGAATATTTGGCTTGCAATGTGCCAAATCATCAAATAATTATTGTTTCAATATTTAATACATGAGTTTTACATGTTGTGTGAGAAATAGTAAGCAAAGCAGCACCACTTGTCACTAAAAATTGAAGCAGATGCCTTAATGATAAGCACTGTTTGGGTTTTGGAGAAAGTGATAAGCACCACTTCACTTTTTAAATAAATACAATTAAAAAACGTACGTACGTAGTACGTGTGCTTACAGGCCTACATCAAGATTTTACATTATTACTTTCAAAGTTTAAGAGATAATTATTTTTAAAACAACATTTTTATAACTCCTTAAAGAAAAGTGGATTACATCAGTAATAGCCATTTACAATAGATAAAAGTAGATAGATCATTTACATTTAGATAAATGTAAATATAAGCCCCATGTTTAAAAAAAACCCGATTTCCCTTTGGATAGCTGTAACTGGTGCCAAATCTTAAAGCCCAGTCCGTCCATAAGGCTAATGTTAATTTTAGCATTGGGCTTATGGACGGTGTGGGCCTTAAGATTTGGCACCAACTACAATATATTCCACGTCCATTTTCCATGAAATGTTTATTAAGGTCATTACATTGATACGTTTTGATTTTGTTTTTTGCAGAAATTTGCCATCATTGATTAGTATATAAAGCATTTGTATATCACAAATAAGTATTTTATGTAGATCACTGAACTGAAGGCAACTAAATTTATAAAGATAGCCTATTTCGATTTTTCAAAGCCATCTCATTTTTCGTGGTATTGGTATTGTACATCAAAATTATATAAAAACAGAAGCTGGTCACTTGTTATTCACTTTTATAATATTGAAAAGAGTAAACTGAGGTGAAAATCGTACTGGTTTACAATTGAAATATAGTTTTTTACTAAAATTAAAAATAACGATAGCATCGTCCTCGAGCATCGCGTAGGTCGCGGTTAAGCCTAGTACGCGGGAACACGTTCTAGTTCTACTAATTTGCATTTGACGCGGCTATATTGGCTAGCAATATATTGTGAAACTTCACATTTTTAATTGCCTTTCTGACATGGAGTCATTGAAATATTTGACAACATTATAATCCAATGGATGGAATAAGCCATTACTACGTCGCATGCACTACTTTTGGCGCTCGACTGCGTGGGTGTAACGAAGTCGTTCCTTGTTCGGGTGTAGAATGTATACAAACAACACTTAACTGGCTTTAAATCCTATTTAAGTTATTTCTTTTAAAAATGTTATTTATTTGATCTTTGCTTAAATTATTTATGAGAAACTATTTACTACTATTTCCTTGATAGTTTTTCACGATAAGAATCTAACTTTACTCTTGGGAGCCGGATCCCTCTTCTTTCAAGATTGGGGGGGCCGGGCCCCCTTTCCCTTAACATTGGGGGGGCTCGAGCCCCTTGGGCCCCATGGAGTCGGCGCCGGTGCCACCAGCTTGCCATCAAGCGAATCATTGCAGTTTGAAATAAAAGTTGGGTACAGAAAATGCTGGTGTTCAAGATCTCAAAAAATCAATTTAGGTAGAGAGTTCTGGGTAGTTCTATACTTAAATGGCAAAGAGACGCTCGATATTGCACGAAATGACAGGAAATAAAAAAACAGCATAGAATAAATCATTGTTAAAAATTAATCCCTATTTTTTTCGAATAAAAGGAGGGTAGTTGAAAATTTATATTTTGTAGAGTTCGAGCTTTCAATACGACATGTTTTAAATTATGCATAAACAAATTTTGAGGTGGAAATACAACCTTTCAAAAAGATCTAAAGCATTATTTTGACCATTTTAGCTTAGTATAGCTTATAAATAACGATAAAATAATTATATTTGTATTTTGAGTGTATTTAATTTTTTTGCAAAATAACTGAATTTTCAAGCTGATTGCGCAGTCTAAAGATATTATTGCTTGGGGCTATTAATTTACAGAAGGCATTGCGTCTCTTTGGTGGTACTTTTTAGTCATACATGTTTACGATAGGACAAAATTAAATATATTTAAAAAATTTCGCAAAATCTCAATTTTTTTACAAAATATTAAAACTTTACAAGGTTTGCGCAGTCTAAAGACATTATCACTGAGGCTTAATATTTTATGATGTTCATACTTTGCCTGCTACATAACTTTTAAGACTTACATGTTTTTGATCGGATAAAATTTACTTTTTTCGGCCCACCCTAATATAGCGTTCATTAGCTTTTTCGTCCAAGCCAGCTAGGTCACTTCACAAGCTAGTGTCAGGACAATCACACTCAAGGAAATTACAAAATAGGCTCATTTCATTAAAACATTAAACAAAATATAATTAGTCTAGGGATTCATTTCTTTGCTTTTAACGAATTTCCCTATAGGAAATAAGCTACTGTATTACAGTAGGTCTCATGGTAAGACTTAAGCCCAGGATCATGGAGAATATTTTTGGGATGCTACTTATGGACTTTACGTTGGTTGGTATTAAATGAGGTGAGACATAGTCTCAATCTATAATTTTAACATCTGAAAATCGCTTAGTATGCAGGTCTGCTGCTACGGGGGTATATTCTATGGTTTGTACAAAAGCATATGTTTTACAATTGGCCTCGCTATGGACACCCGTGCAAAGTGGCACTCTCTTACTTTATGAAAGAGAATAAAAATTTAAAAATTATAAGCTCTCTCACTGTATTGTAGCTCGAAAAATCATCTATCCCATTATCGGCAAGGGCATAAAGCCCAAATTTTAAGTTTATTTTGGCTAAAGCGGTAGTTTAGGCCCCTTGAAATTGAAATTCGCTCCTCAGGTCAGCGTGCTGCGTGTACTATGAAACGACATGACATTTACGTTACTGCACGAATGCCATTACAGTAGTTTTCCACTCTTGAGAATGCCCAAAATAAAATAAAGTAACGGTAAACAATAGTCTATGTTATTCTTACACTCACATTTCAAGGATGAATCAACACCTACTAAGTAGTACTATATTAGTATTATATCAGTACTGCATTTAGTACTTATAAACAAACTAGGCTACAGTATCTTAATTCAACATCCTAATTTGGTACTATAAGTGCGCCACACCAGTGGAACCGCCTTAGTACAGCACTCTGCGGAGTTGGGTTGGGTTTTTATATATGATTATCTTAATAACATACTTTAACCAAACAATAACCTTACCTAACTTCGCATGCGCGCTGTTCAGTGGCGGTCCTACAGCGGTGGTACATGTTTAACAAATAAATACCAAAAGTTTAACAAAGACTTACCGATATTTCTTTTCTCAATTTCCATTTCCATAGTCTCCCACGTTTTTTGGGGCAGTTCACCATTTCTTGCAAACTTTTTAATTGTTGCTAATCCTGCATTAGGGTATGTGCAGATATTTTCAGATTGAATCCAAGAATTTGGAATCAAATCATAGTTTCCGTCTTCAAGCCTTCTTATCAATGTCCACATTCTTGATCACAACTAAAAATACATTTTTTTGTTTCATTTCCATTTTTAACTTTATACAGGTTATTTCTTAACTGAACGATAATCTTCATGTCAACAATTATTTAAGTATTAAGGTACTATATTTGAATTTAATCACAATGCAATTCACGTGCGTAATTCTAAGTATGCAACAGAGGAAATGCAACTATTTTATCTTCGTAAGGAAGACAAACAAATTTCCTTACAATTGATGACACAGGCCATGATTCCCATGTTGACAATCTTGATACTTCGTATATCCCCAATACGGAGCTGGCTATAAGAGGGTCACCATAAAAATTGTGTTTTAGAATGAACTTTCTTCCGATAACGACCATTTCATTGATCTCTTTTGAATAAGCAAAGTTTTCAGCTATTATTATGTCCCCCTTTTGGTTGCCACAGTACTGATTTCGTTCAGAAACAGAGATGAAAAAATTTTGAAACACACATTTTGAAAATTGAGGACCTGAACATAAGGCCAAAAGAGGGCCATTACAGTGAGAAGATGACGGAGGAAAATATGGGAAAGAACCGGTAGGACTTGTATTTGCTCTCTGCTCTTGCAAGTGACATTTTTCATTTGTTTTTTGCTCTTGCAAGTGACATTTTTCAAACAATCTCCTGGTGATTTGTTCTAAAGGTTTATTTCTACCTCTAAGCATATTCTTAATCTTGTGGAGGTACTCCTCAAATGAAAATGCAGATACATCGTTCAAGGAAAAATTAGGTAGACCTATAGATGTTATAAAATAATCTGCATCGTCGACTATATGAACTAGAGCGTGAAAGTTGTGTGTGAGAAATTCCTTTCCGTAAAGTACTTCAACGGACTGAACAAAGTGGAGTAGAAGTAGCCTGGCATTGTCTCGCATCGCTTGAGACATACGCCATATATTTAGTGGTTAATGCTAAGTAAAATGGTCATGGAAACATGAAGCTCCAAAAAATGCAAATATTCATCTTCAGGAAGAACCTCTTTTAGAACGACAGGCCCAGTGTACAAAATGAGCGATCTGAATTCAGTCGCCTTCCATCGCAAAACAAGATTTATATCCCTCGGTTTCCGTGAAAAGTCAGAGGGGAAAAAATCTTTAACTCGAATTAAGTGAGCTCCAATCAGATCCCTTTGGGCTTTTGAAATTTTGCTTTTATTTGATGTCTTTGAACCACCCATCCATGAAACAATTAAGGTTCTCATTACACCTAAACACACCTGATGCATGTACAGTAACGGATCTAGGGGGGGGCAGCCGGGGCACGTGCCCCGGGCGCCGCGGCGCCCCCTACTGGCTAGCTCTGGTAATGGAAAAAGTGAAAATTTGTTATTTAAAGTCAAATTTTAATGATAGCTATACAAATGGTATATTTACTGAGAATTGATTTATTGTTTCAACAAATCATAATAAACAAATTTATTAGCTTCCGTAGTCCTACTGAAAGTATTTTTGTCCAGTTTAAACAAATAATATTTCAATCCAGCCTCAATATATACCGGGGGCGATATTTGCATCAATATGTCAAACATTCAAGATTCGCATTAAACCGCATGCATTCTAGGTCATATAATGTTAAGGAATAATATGGAGGAACTACGACGGAGTAGTAATACTATGGAGTAGATACGACGAGTGGGAGTAGACACTCTCTCGCAGTGTTTCCTCTTCGCACCGGCAGTTTTCCCGTTTTCCCTCGCTGTCGCTAAGGCCCAAAATTTCCCATTTTTCCTCACTACCCTCTATTTGCCTAAATTACAGAGAAATTCCCTCAAAATAATGAGGTAAAATAATAACTTTTAAACTGATTATAATTTGACAAGTGTTTCTAGTTACTCGATTCCCCCGAGATCATTTTTCCCAAGCGAAAAATTCTCTCAAAGTGGAGACACTTCCGCTCCCACGCCCCCTCCACTCTTTCCTGTCAAGACTTGAACAGCTTTATTCCGTGCAATATCTACGATTTATTTATTGTTGTTTTGCTCGCCTATCGACACTGTGGGGATCATCGTGAAGAGTGATGTGTTTTCTGTTTATATCGTATTTGATGTGTACCGTACCTATTGCTAGCGGCTAATCGGGAGATAAATGAACACTACTTTAAACCTTTGAGCCTACGGCTGACGGACCGGGTTGTTTGGAAGTTCATGATGGACTGACTGGTGGTCGGAGGAAGGGATGAGATGTACACAGGTATCGGGTGATCTCGGCAGCCAATAGGATTTTATTAAAATCGCATGATCCACATGACGTCACATCGTACGATATGTGGCCTGATACATGGCGTGATACAGTAGTGAATTGATTTCTGGAGATTTTACAATTTTTCACAAATCTGACTTAATTTATAAAACATTATTAAATTGGAAATTATAATTATTTCAATCAGTAATTAAATACATTACATTCCTCCCTCTTAAATCTTTGATAAATCTTCAAACATTAAAACATAATTAATGCATAATTATACATAATTAATAACACATAATTAAAATTCACACAAATATTTTTTAAATAACATAAAAAAGTTAATAAACAACACAGAACACTTTTACAAGTTGAGACGTTCAACTGGTTTCTTAATACGATAAGGATACCTACGCGTATCAGCTGTTGTAGTGACAGGGGATTGTGACTGAGGGTACACAATAGGTGACACAGGTGGGGAGTAGCGGTCTGAGTGACGTGGTGAGGGGGAGAGAGAGCTGCGTGGAAGGGGGGAGCTCGGATCTGGAGAGCGATTGATGACGCTGTATCTATTTTTGGGTGGACTAGGAGAAGGATCAGCTGATCGCGCTACTACAGTCTCCCAGTTCTTAACAAAAGGCTCTGCGCTCTCGCTCTTACTATGCGATTGTAGACCTATTAATTGATCAATATGTCTCCTCCAAATATCACCAGAACTTAACCTAACTTCATACAAAACATTACTTAATCTTTTATGTACAGTACCTTCAATCCATTTGTTCTTAGAGCGGTAGTCTCTTATTAACACTGGTTGATTAGTGACAAGTTCTCTAGATTTATTGCCACCAAAATACTCTCTTTGTTTCTCTTGTTTGGACTCAACTTTCCGGGCAATGTTTGGTCTTAACAAATCTAACCTTGTCCTTAATGGACGGTTGAACATGAGTTTAGCGGGTGTCTCATTAGTTACACTATGTACAGAGTTTCTATAGTCAAACAAAATACGACTTAAAGCTATATTTACATCCGTATTGTCATGAAGAGCACATTTCAGTTTTGCCTTAGCATACCTAACGGAGTTTTCGGCTTGGCCGTTAGATTGAGCGTGGTAAGGGGGTGAAAACGTTTGATTAACCCCATTTGACTTTAAGAAGTATTTGAACTCATTAGAGGTAAATGGTGGACCATTGTCACTGTGACATGAAACAGGCAAACCAAATCTAGCAAACAAATCTCGTAAATGCACAATGGCTTGCTTAGCTGAGGTAGAGTTAACTTCAAAAACTTCCAGCCACTTAGTATGTGCATCTATTACGATTAAAAACATTTTGCCTTTAATCGGTCCAAAATAGTCTAAATGCAACCTTTCCCATGGCATAGATGGATAGTGCCAATTATGCAATTGACTTTTAGTCGGGTTAGAACGTTCCATAAGGCAGGAGGAACAGCTGTTCGCTATGGTTTCAATGTTTTGGTCGATATTTGGCCACCAAATATACGATCTTGCAACAGACTTCATTTTTACAATTCCCATGTGACTACAATGCAATTCTTTAAGAACATAATCCCTCATTGAACTAGGTACTACTACTTTATATCCCCAAAATAAAATACCAAGTTCTACAGTCAGTTCCTCCTTCCTTTGAAAATAAGGAAGTAACTCGTTTTTCTCTTCCGGCAAAAAACTAGGCCATCCATACAAAACATAGTTACACACTTTACTCAAAACAGGGTCTTTTTGTGTTTCAGACCTGACATGTTCAAAAGTTAGCGGTACTGAGCTTTCTTGAATGCACTGTAAATAAGTACCTTGCCACTTAAATTCTGTATTTTCTACAGGGTGCAAAGGAAGACGTGACAATCCGTCTGCGTTACTATGGCTAGCTGACTTAATATATTTAATGTCAAAAGTGTACCCAGATAAAAACAAAGCATACCTTTGTAACCTACTCGCTGCAAACAATGGCAGTCCTTTCTTTGGTCCAAATATACTTAACAAAGGTTTATGATCTGTACATAAGGTAAACCTTCGACCATACAAGTACTGATTACATTTCTTGATACCAAAAACAATTGCCAAAGCTTCCTTCTCAACTTGACTATATTTAATCTCAGTGGGCGATAAAGTACGTGAGAAATAAGCTACTGGTTTCTCAACGCCTTCATTTGTTTTGATACTCAATACGCAACCCAGCCCTGTAGAGCTGGCGTCTACTGCAAGTGTTACCGGCAAACTAGGGTCGTAATGAGCTAAAATAGGAGCTTTCGTTAACAGTTCTTTCACCCTATTAAATGATTGAATACACTCATCATTAAAATCAAAAGGGACATCTTTCTTAAGCAAATTATATACAGGGTACAGAATGGTTGACAGGTTAGGGATAAATTTCCCATAATAGTTTACTAAGCCAATAAAAGCTTTTACTTCTGTTACATTTTTAGGAACAGGTGCGTTAACTATAGCTTCGACCTTTGATTGGGAGGTGTGTAGGCCTTCTTTGTCAATGCAAAAACCTAAATAGTCCAACTTATTTGAGAAAAACTTACATTTTCTTTTTTCTACTGTAAAACCTTTTTCCTTTAAGCGTTTAAGAACTTCCTGCAATCTACTCTAATGAGTTTTTGTGTCTTTAGCTGTAATTAAAATATCGTCAAGGAAGACTGCAACACCTTCCAATCCCTGAAGTGTCTGTTCAATAACCTTCTGAAAAATGCTCGGACCTGAGGAAATTCCGAAAGGCATTCTCTGATATGAAAATAACCCTTTATGCGTACTAATAGTACAAAGTTTCTTAGCTTCATCATTTAACTTGAGCTGCATGTAAGCTTGACTGAGATCGATCTTACTGAAAGTTTCACCTCCTTGTAAAGAAGCAAAAAGTTCCTCAATTCTAGGTAATGGATATTTATCTACTTCTAAGAAGGGGTTTAACGTAACTTTAAAGTCACCGCAAATTCTTATCTCCCCATTCTTTTTTAATACTGGGACAATAGGAGTTCCCCAAGCTGCACTACTAACAGGAACTAAGACTTCCTCGTTTTGTAACCTTTCTAGTTCTTTCTCTACTTTATTTTTTAGTGAAAAAGGGATTGGCCTTGGCTTAAAGTATTTAGGAATGGCGTTCTCTTTCAACTTTAATTCTACTGGGTCGCCTTTGTACTGGCCCAATTTGTTACTAAAAACCTCTGAAAACTCTTTTTCTAACTTATTTACAATCTGATCAAACTGTTCACTCTGTGATAATAACTTAGAATTTTTCTCACTTGTTGCATTACTTTTAAATGAGATACCTACTCCCAAAACTTTAAGCCAATTTCGCCCCATTAACGGATGAGAACCCTTGTCAACGACATACAGATCTAGTCGTTCGTTTATGCCTTCATACTCAACTTTAACATTTACTTTACCGACAGGCACAATTGGTTCGTTAGTGTATGAACTGAGAAATACATCGTTAGGAAGCAATTTACAAAAAGCAAGATTTTTCTCATAAAATTCCTGACTACAAACACTGACACTGGCTCCTGTATCTACTTCAAATGTAACATTTTAACCCTCTACAAGAGCATCGATTTGCAAAGGAGCTACTCTCTCTATTTTATTACTCTGCATTTGAAATAAATTAGGGATATCCTCTACATAATCATCATAGTTAAGGTTAGAATTACCCTGAGTTTCACTGTTATCAGAAACAAAGTTTTGCATTTTGCGGCCACTTTTCTTAAAACTGTATTGTTTATCTCGCTGGCCACTGTTCTCAGGCTTACTATTATTTCTAGAAATAGTATTGTTGGTTGACTTACCCAATTTAGATTTACAAACTTTCGCTATGTGATTCTTTTTACCACAGAAATAGCACACTACACCGTTAGCCATTAACTTGCACTGATTTCTCACATGGTCGTAAGCTCCACAACAATAACACTGGGTTTTCTCCTGCCGATGTGTTGACCGTGCGCTGTGGTGCTGCTTCCCGCTGTTGGTCGGTCGATCTCGGTGTTGCTGGGACGCCGCCGTTGACACTCGGAGGACTCTGCCGCCGCTTCCGTTCCCGCCGATCGCCAGGGCTGCAGCATTCTTCTCTGCCGCTTCCGCCGAGGTGACGATTTTCACTGCGTCGCTAAAAGACAGACTGGTTTCCGCCAACAGTTTTTGTTTTATGGTGTCACTTCGAATTCCGCTGACGAGCCGGTCTCGAAGATAGTCGTTCAACGAAGCACCAAAATCACAATGAGTAGAAAGTTTCTTTAAATTAGCAATATAGTCCGCAATACACTCGCCTTCTAACTGATTACGCTGACTAAATTTGTACCTCTCGGCGATGAATGATGGTTTGGGGTACAAGTGTTCCTGTATCAAAGTCACTAACTCGTCGAATGTCTTTGTATTCGGTTTATTGGGCGTGCACAGATCACGTAGCAAATTGTACGTCTTTTTCCCTACCACAGTCAGTAGTGTACTTACTTTCTTTGAGTCGTCAATACTGTTACACTCGAAAAATAACTCGAACCTTTCCACATATGATTTCCACGATTCCTCGGTGTTGTCAAAGTCGCCGATTCCGCCTATTATTCCGGACATTTTCGTCTGATCTTCGAAAAATGCACTGGCTAAAACTAACACAGGATTGTCGTTGTCGGACATTCACTTCCTTCCTCCCGAGACGAAAATACGGTCGAACAGTTACACCGCATTCACGCGCGAGATACGCAAAAATTCCCGTCGCCAATGATGTGTACCGTACTTATTGCTAGCGGCTAATCGGGAGATAAATGAACACTACTTTAAACCTTTGAGCCTACGGCTGACGGACCGGGTTGTTTGGAAGTTTATGATGGACTGACTGGTGGTCGGAGGAAGGGATGAGATGTACACAGGTATCGGGTGATCTCGGCAGCCAATAGGATTTTATTAAAATCGCATGATCCACATGACGTCACATCGTACGATATGTGGCCTGATACATGGCGTGATACAGTAGTGAATTGATTTCTGGAGATTTTACAATTTTTCACAAATCTGACTTAATTTATAAAACATTATTAAATTGGAAATTATAATTATTTCAATCAGTAATTAAATACATTACAGTATTGATTCTAAAAAGTGAGTAAAATTAACAAATATGTCAACTTCAAAAAAACCTTCAGGAGCCGCAAACAGAAAAAAAGCCAGAGACAGGGAAAAAGAAGATAAGCAATACTCATCATCATTATCTTCATGGTTACGTGGAGACAAAGAAGGTAAACAATTTTCAAATGAAAATGAAAATCTAAAACTATTTAACTGTCACCTAATTTCACGTTAATTTTCAGTGTTAGTGGTCAAATCTAATTATTTTGACTAGTTTAAAAGAGTTAACAAAATGTATCGGTTTGACAGCTTAACGTCTGTACTGGGATTGATTTTTTTTCAGTTTTCCTTATTTTGTCTTTAAACGACAAGAAACAAACATGGAATCATACGATATTTTTAAAAATAACCGCAAATAATTGAATTTTATAAAAATATATTGAAAAAATTACGATATAAATATCGTAATTGCATGTCCAAATAAATGGTTTAAAATTCAAAACAATCTTTTTTATTCTAAACATAAATATAAATAAATAAATAAATAAATTCTTTATTTTCCATTATGTTCATTACAAAATCGTAATACATTGTAGGTTACAATAAAATATACAAATAATAATTACAAAAAGAGAACCTTAAATAAAAAAGTATAAAATGGATATCCACCTCTGTAGCATATTGCCGTGTTGAGGTGGCATCACGTTACAATTAAAAGTGTGTTGTGTGCCAGAACTCCCGCTAACATAAAGTAAAAAAGTATTCAAGACAAATAGATTATTCAATATACAATATAATAGTGCCTTAACTAAAAACATTTACTACACAACGTGTTTAAACACAAACAGACACAAGACTACTTAAAAAGGAATGAACAAACATATACCTACCTACACTATTCTAACATTTATTGTCAAAACGCACAACAGAAAAAAAGCCAATATTAAGAACCCAGTAAAAATTACAGTATCTAGCCTATATATGATTCCAAATTGTTAGTTGACATTAACCATGCCTTCAAACTCCTGATGAAAGAAGAAAATACCCCTGAACTAGTCACAGACGTGGGAAGAAAATTATATAAATTTGGAGCTGAAAAAGTATAAAAACGTTTGTAGGCTTCAGTCCTAGGAAACGGAACTGACACTTTATTTAAATTTCTCAGCCTTTCTGAATGTACACTTATGTTACCCAGCAAATGACCTCCTCTTGTGAAGAAAATTCTCAGAACGTGATAAACGTACAAATGTCTGAGAGGTAAGATATTTAGAGATACATATAAAGGAAATGCAGAATCACGCCTGCGAGCCCCACTTATAACTTTGATGATTTTATTTTGGCAAATAATTAAAGGATAAAGTGTGGAATAGTAAGTCCCACCCCAGACACATAAACCGTACTGCAATTTGGAATTCACTAAAGAAAAATAAACAGTTTTTAAGACAGGTATCGGACATAGATATTTCAAAAAATAAAACTTCCTAAGAACTGCATAAAGAAAACCTTTAACACTGGAAACATGTTTTTTCCAGTTCAACCTATCATCCAGGAAAACACCTAAATATTTTATGTTTTCCACTCGTTCAATTTTAACACAGTCATCACACGAGCTACCCAGTGATGGAAGACAAGATTTACATTTAAAAAATATCTCAGCATATTCAATATTTTTGTTTCTTAGGGAAAAATAAACGGCTTTGGTTTTTGTACTCAAAACCATCTTATTTCTGGAAAACCATACATTGAGCTTATCAAGGTCACTTTGCATTTTTGTATTTAACTCAAACTTATCTTTAGCTGTATAGCATAATGCAGTATCGTCAGCAAAGCATGATAAAGTCCCAGAAAATTCTCCATTACAAAGGCTATTGATATAGATCAAGAACAAGATCGGTCCCAAGGCGGATCCTTGGGGAACTCCTAGGGTAATTGCCAGAGTGCTACTAATAGAATTTTGAATTTTTACACATTGCGAGCGCTCGCTCAGGTAACTCTCAAACCATTTTAAAGGGACACCTCTGATACCAGCACTCCAAAGAATGTTAAGTAAAATTCCATGATTGACGGAATCAAATGCTTTAGTAATGTCTACAAAAATTCCACTTACAGATTCATCCCTATTTAACCCTTCAAAAACAGTGGAGCAAAAAAATAACAGAGCATCCTCAGTAGACTTGACAGCAGTAAAGCCAAACTGGTTTTTACTAAAGAAATTGTTTGAATCCAGAAACTTCAAAAGTCTAACTTTCATTATTTTTTCAAATATCTTCGAAAAGACAGACAAAAGAGAAATTGGGCGGTAATTGTTCACGTTAGTACTGCAGCCCTTCTTATGTAGAGGAATTACCAACGCGATCTTTAGGGAACTTCGGAATTTACCTGTTTCAAAACTCAGATTTATCAAATGTGATAATACGGGTGAGATAATGTTCCCTATTTGCTTTATTAAAAAGGGTGATATGCCATCTATTCCAGGAGATTTACTACTAGACAGTTTGTTGACAATTGATTGTACCTCTTCAGTTGAAGTAGGATAACAAAAAAATGATTTATTTTCAAATGGAGTAGGAAAGTACTGTTCATATTCATTTAGATTAATACCATTAAAATGTCTGAGTTCAGTGTTAAATCGTTCACTACATTAACAAACAAATTATTAAATTCAAGAGCAATTTCGTAATCATCAGAAACCAAAACATCATTGTTTGACTTCGAGTGGACTCCACTAATTTCATGTTTCTTAAAACTTACACCCAAAACGTCGTTGATAGTTTTCCACTGTTTTTTTATATCAGATTTATTCCGTTCAAATAAATTGTAATAATATGCAGTCTTTTGTTCAAGCATTTCCTTTTTTAATTTACTAGAGTAACTGAGGTAAAACCTTTGCAGTTTAATGTCGTTAGGCCTCTTTTTTGATTTTAAATAAAGTGCATTTCGAAATTTCTGTCGCTTACATAACTCAAGAGTCATCCACGGTTTTAATATTTTTACCTTACCAATACGCTTGGCTGCAAACTTAGAACTATCTACAATATGCTTTAAAACGCTGATGAAAGAATCAAATCCATCATCAACATTTTTTACATTATACACAGAAGACCAATCTGTATTTCTTAACAAAGCTAACAAAGTTCTAAAATCAATTCTAAGCAGGGATTTTTCTTCGAGACTAAAATTATTTTTTGAGGTTTCAGGTATAACTAGGTTACATACTATGGCATCATGATCACTTCTGCAAGATTCATGGACATAAGCGCTAAACTCAAAATTATCCCTTGTTCTTAGAAAAAAATGGTCGAGGCAACTCATTCCCCTAGTTGGCGAATTAATTAATTGCTCAAGGCCATTACTTGCCATTACAGTCAAATAATTATCAACATGATGCGACTGTTTAAGTAAACATAGGTTCATGTCCCCAACTATAAGTAAATTACGCTCAGGCGATTCAGTTAATAAAACATTTAACTCATCTAAAAAAGAAACAACAGTGTGCGCATGCAATCTGTTTATCGCAACTAATGTTAACGCCACAGCACGGCCAGGCTGAAGGTCAACGGTGACTTTGAGCGCGTCAGCTGATTGGATATTGACAGCTGACTGCTTAGCCATAAACCGATCGCTCACGTAAACAATCACACCACCCGACCTATAGCTATCGTTACACTTTGCATATTGATTGTACCCTGCAATATTATAAATATCTATCTCACAACTGTTTATCCAGATTTCTGTTAAGACTATCACATCAGGTAATTCAGAATTTGCATTAAGATCAAATAAAAAACCATCAAAATTTTCCCTTAAACTAGAAATATTTTGGTGAAATATACTCATTTTACAGGAATCAATTAAACTACTGTCTATCGTTACATTAGCCACACAAAAATGTAAAAATTAAAACATTCACAGGATCACAAACAAAAACTGAAATGTTAACGGTAATTACATTTACCACAATTAATTGAACACATAAACACACGGTACTCACAACTTTTCAATCTGTTCCATAGATGTAATAACAATGACAGTGTCTCCTTGGCTTTTACGCATAAATATTTTTCCATTTCTGACCCAGAGATAAGAATAATTCTTATCCCGCTTAACAGTCCGGGCAGCAGCAAGCAGTTTCCTTTTGGCCGGGCTCAAGCTCTCGTTGATATAGACGGGTACTGCAGCGGTCTTATTGTAGCCAACATCATTGGTGTTTAAGTTGCGTTTAACCCTCCTTTTTTCCAGCATAGTGTTTTTATCTTGTCGCCTTACAAATTTTACTATGATTCCAGCAGGTCGGTCTGAATCAGGCTTCTTTCCAAGTCTATGGCATACATCAATTGCTTCCTTAGCAATAGGCATGTCTAGGGCTACGCCTACTTTCCTTACTACCTCGTAAACGTCCTCGTTTTTAACTTCTGGAATCCCCTGGATTTCGAGAGTATTACTCCTGGTATACTGTTCACTTTCTTCCAGTCTAAGCTCTAACTCAGCAACTTTTTTCTTTAAACTGCTGTTTTCTAGTTTGATTGCTTCCATCATATTTAAGTACTCAGATAACTTTGCACTTTGATCGGCTAATGTACTCTTTTGTTCCTGAACTTGTTCACTTATAAACTCAAAGGACCTATTAATTTCTTTTTCAATCCTTTTCCTGTCCTCGGCAGCATCGTCGAGCTTACTCAGAACCTCTGACAACAAGTTGTTTTGGTCTGTCTCACAACTCTCAGCAGCCATGCTCTTTCTTCTGACCAGGGTACAAGATGGGCATCTCCATATTTGGCTTTCCTTCGTTATATATTCCACGTCCTCTTTAGATAGGTTGACACAATTAAGATGGCATGGGACTCTACAAGAAGAACATTCTATTTTATGCCTAGCCAGTCCAGACGGTTTTTTGCACACAGTACAGTCAGCCATTTTATTTTGTTCTTCAAAAATACTTGATATATATAAAGAAATAGGGCTGAAGTCATACACCAGTTCACAACAAGGCACAGGAGCAGATAAACTTATATTACGTAATCTATGAGTCACTAGTATCGATTGGGCGGGAGCGCCTGGCACACACGTCCGCACTGCTCCGAGTCTGACACATGAATGAACATTTTATCCTTTTATATATTAACAGACACCTGCACGGTTTACAACCGGTTTCACGAAGCAAGTAAAATAAGATAGATTATTAAAATAAAAGATTCCCAATAGCTGAGTTCCCCTTCAAATACCTGAACCTACAAAAAATTAAAAGACATTTAGTATTAGAGATACACCATAACTATTCCGTGTAGCATACTGTACAGATTTATTCCGGTTAGTACTCAACAAATAGTTTTGAAACCTTCGATACGTTATTAACAGTGGCGGCTCATACTGGGGGTTCACAGTTAAAAAAATATACATGATACCAATGTATTACATTAGAGTTATTGTCTTAAAACCATCAGTATTTAAGTAAAGCGCTTAAAAGCCCGTAGCGCCTGCAATTCTTGATTTACTTGTTGTTATACACAAGTGTAATGCTTAAAGTATTAATATAATATGGCACTCCCTTTTATATTTCATAACGTTGAACTAATACACTTTACAAGTTTTAGTAAATGTTATTCGCGTAAATGAGAGTATAAGTTTTAAACAAGTTATAAAAAAAGTTACAGGCTTGTAGTAAATTTTATTCGTGTAAATAGTAATATTAAATCCTAGTGATTGCATTGAGAAGGACGCACGCTCTTTGCTGATGCTTAATACTGTCATTTTGTTTGGAATATTCTATGACTTTTTGCGTTTATATAGAAACATTGTAATAAATTACGTTATTAATGGTTTCTATGTATGAACCGCCACTGGTTATTACCGTATTTTTACAAACTTTGCTTGCACTTGGAACTTGTCCTCTAAATTTTCTAAAAACTTTAAGTAGTCAATAGTCATAAGGAATTATCAAGGGAATAAATTATATTATTTTCCGTCTATTCAAGATGATGCTCGAGATCAAGAAAGAGCCAGTCAAGAAAAGATGGAACTTGAAAATATGGGTCAAGACAATGCAGAGAACGAGTGTAGGCAAGATAATGATCCAGAATTCAGCGAGAGAGTGGAAGATGAAGAACCGGTGATTTCAACTGCACTGGAGTCGCCAGATCAAGGAAAGTCGCTGATGGAGTCGCAACTGTCTTCCGCTAGTTCACATAGCAACTGTGTTGTTGGATTGGTTATTACGGATCCAGGAACATGGCCGGTTTGTGTTTCAGACACAGAGAGATGTTTAATAGTAAATCAATTGGCGACGAACATTGACAAAGTGGAGCCTGATCTGACCAATTCATTCAGAGACGGAAGGAATTTAACTAGAGATTGGTTTTATAAAAAGCTTCCCAACGGACAAAAGGTACTCCGATCTTGGTTGATGTATAGTGGATCAAAAAACGCTTTGTTCTGCATACCGTGCAGGTTATTTACTGAAAAAAACTCTGAGAATGTTGTTTCACGATTGGCTAAGGAGGAAGGCCTCACTCAGTGGAAGAAATTAAGCGAAAAAATCCCACTGCATGAAAACTCGTCAAGCCATAAAATGTGTTTTTGTTCCTGGAAATCACTGGAAAATTCGTTAAATAATGGAGGTATTGATAAAGAACTCCAGGAGCAAATTTCTCAGGAAGAAGATCATTGGATGTCCGTGTTACATGCAGGGGCGGCTCCAGGTGGGGGGGCCATGGCCCCCCCCGAGAGCTCCGAATTTTTTTTAAAATTTCAAACAAGGTTTTACTAAAATTCATTCTTGTGTATATGAAATCTTTTTTGACCCAATATCGGAAAAGCCGTTGTATACAAGATTCTCGAAGACGAAGCTCTTTTATTTCTATATAGGCCTAATTGTTACTTATGTACACTTAATTCAAGCTTAAATTTTTTATTCAATATTAATAGTAGGGGACATTTTAAGTTGTTAGGTTGGCAGTGCGTCACGATTTGCCGCATAGCCATCTCTATTACTAGAGATGGCCATGTTTGCCGCCATAATTTGGGTTTGGAAAATATTATTTATTACGCAAACAAAACAATATACGTTTATTATGAAATTAGCGCTTATTTCCTGTGTGTATGGATTGAAATAATTTTATTATTACCAAGACCATCGAGTAAGTGATTGATCCGCTTGAATACTATCTGGCATTCATACTTATTTGGACTACACCATATTACTGTAGTCTCAACTAAACGTACAATCATAACAAAGTTGGAGTTCATTTAGCCTGTCTTAGTCCTATTTAAAAAATGAACAAATTGCTTAATCATTAAATTAGGGACCGTCCATAAATACTTAACGCCCTTACGGGAGGAGGGGGGGTTTCGTCAGCATTATGTACCGTTACTTAGGAGAAAGGGGGGCTTCAACGCAACGTTAAGCGCCTATTAAACCTTAATAATTAATTCCATAAATTATTCCAACAAATTCAAATTATCTTCAAAGTACAAAGTTTTGACTTTTTGTGGGGGGGGGGGGTGGGGGTGATAGTACAGTGTTATGTAACTTTTGAGGGGGTTTACTGCCAGCGTTACTAGTCCGTTAAAATGGGGGGGGGGGTTTCTGATAATATCCGCGATATTACTACCATACCCATCGTCGACAGATGTGGCAAAAGTCTCATTATATCACGTGAAATATTCATGGAAAAAAATCACGATGTTAAAATGCGACATACGAATATTGTCGTCTTCTCAGGGCCGTGTCCTTTACGCTATTCGTTTGTCGGACGATCTCGTAGCAGTATCGGGGCAGACGAAAATCGTCTGCCTACGTTGCGTGAAAACTAAGTCTCACCGTCAAACCTCTTCTGGTGGTCTCCACCATTTGACGTACCACTATTATGCGATTATTATTAGCCTCCGATACTTAGGCCTACGTGTACAACATAGTTTTGCGGTCGCGTTCTGGGACTTGAGAAACACTACAGAAGTGTGTGACAGCCTGAATTTTCTAATTCTATTCATCGCTCGGATAATCTAGGATCCGGATACTTTAGGTCCAGAAGGTCCGAGGCGCCAATAAATGAGAATGTGAAATATAGTTTTTACTTTGAAATAAAATAGAAAAACATGATTTTTTCCCAAGGTTAAGAACGTGTAATTTTTTAATTACTTTCTCATCTATCGTATTTTAATGTAAGGCCTACTAAATAAATATGCTATTCCTATGACTGTGTAAAAACATTTTGCTGAAATTCTAATGTGATCAAAAAATTTCAAAATTTAATCTGTGAGCAGTCTCAAATTAGCTCAAATTTTGGGAGTTATTCTGTTTGTTGTTGTGCCTCTAGATTGCCTAAAAATGCGAATTTACAGTTGTAATTTATGAAATTTCCCGTTCCCCCCCTTTGGGGGTATTCCATACCTCCGGCCCCCCGGTGTATCCCCCCCCGAAAATAAATCCTGCGTACGCCACTGGGGGGGGTGACTAAAGATGAACATAATTTTCTCATACTTGGCCCCCCCCGAGAAACTGTCCTGGAGCCGCCCCTGGTTACATGTCATAGTTGATATCATTATGAGCTTGGCAAGACAAGGAAGCCCCTTACGAGGATCTGATGAGAGTCTGGATTTTGGTGATCCAAGAAGTGGGAAATTTCTGAACACAGTTGATTTTCTCTCACGTTACCACCCTCAACTGAAGGAACATATTACTCGCCATAAAAAAGGCCAAGTTACATATTTTTCGCCTAGCATTCAAAATGAATTTTTGGAAATTATTGCCAGCAAAACATGAGAACAAATACTGAACGATATAAGAGAGGCACAGTATTTTTCTGTCATGTTCGATTGCACACCCGATGTGAGCCATTTAGAGCAGATGTCTCAAGTCATTAGGTATGTAAAAATCGATGGTAAAGAAATTGAGATTTGTGAAAGTTTCATTTACTTTTTAACAGTAAGCGAAAAATCAGGACTAGCACTCTCTGAAGTAATTAAGAAGAAAATTGAAAGTGATGGACTGGATTTTCAGATGTGCAGAGGCCAGTCTTATGACAACGGCAGCAATATGGCTGGAAAATATAAAGGGGTTCAGTCTCGTTTGCAGGAAATAAATGAGTTAGCGTATTTTGTACCATGTGCTGCACACTCTCTGAACTTGGTGGGCGTTAATGCTGCGAGCGTTACACCCGAAGCAGTAACATATTTTGGAACTGTAAACTGCCTTTTTTCATTTTTTCAGGATCTACAGCAAGATGGGAAGTGTTGACTGAAAATATTCCTCTCGCTCTAAAAAGGCAGAGTGACACCAGATGGTCCGCAAAACGGGAAGCTATTACAGTTATTTGGAAACATCTAGGGGGGGGGTAATGAAAGCACTAACCAGTCTGATAAGCAATGACAACTCAAGCGCTGAAACCAAAACAGAAGCTAAAAGTATTTTAAAAAATATTGGGAAAGTTGAGTTTATTTCAATGACTTGTTTTTGGTACAAAGAGCTCACTCGTATAGACATTGTTAATAAAATCTTTCAAGATAAAAGTACCACTATTGATCGATCCGTCAAACACATAAACCGTCTCATTCAGGAGATAGAATCAACAAGAGAAAATGTTGTTTCTGATGCAATCAGAGAAGCAAAGACCATAGCTGTGGGACTTGAATTAAATCCAGAGTTTAAAGAGGCATGCGCAAGAAAGAAGAAAATGATGGTGGATGAAAAATGTGATGATGAAAGATACAAGTGGGATGCAGAAAAGAAATTTCGTATAATAATTTTAGAAATAGTTGACCGGATCCTAAGTGAACTCAGAAGGAGGTTTAGTGCCCTACAGAACATAAACAGTGTTCGGCTTTTTACACGGAAGCGAATTACAATCATTGACCGATGAAGATCTAAGGGTTCGAGCAACTGAGCTTGCCGACGTTTACAAAAATGACGTAGATAAAGAAGAACTGATTGCGGAAGTGCTTAGTTTTAAGTACCACGCAACCATTTTAGTTCCTTGCCTAACTTCATGCAAGCCGATAGATCTCCTAAGTTCGATGTACGAACAAAGGCTACAGGATGCTTATCCTAACATAATTACTGCACTTAAGATTTTCTTAACGATGCCAGTTTCAGTGGCTTCTAATGAGAGGAGTTTTAGCAAATTGAAATTGATCAAAAACTATTTGAGGAACAGAACAAAACAAGAGCGCCTAACAAACTTAAGTATTATTCATATTGAAAATAAGGTAGCTTCACAAATTTCATACAAAGACATTGTAAAAACCTTTGCAGCAAAAAAAGCTAGGAAAATCCAGTTTTAAAAATAACGTTGTTTGTAGTAAAAGATGTTTTGCACATTCAATATGTAAGGTATTACATAAATAAAATGTTATCTTTAAATACTGTGGTTCACCATTTTTCAGTTCCTATTTATCCTTTAATCTTTAAATTTTGTTCATAGGGTTTTAATTGTTCTCGTTACTACTACTCGTATTTTACAGGACATAAATAACAAATTTTTACTATCTTTTATGAAAATAAATTAGCAATTATTTATTGTTATTTACATTCTAACTAATTAATAAATACAAAACAATTCCATCTCACAACTGGACTAAAACAAAAGATCCTGTACACCAACTATGTCGCTTAGTGGAGGCGAGATAAGAGATAAGGCTAGGTGTGGTTTGGGGCGGGGAAAGGGGGGGGGGGGCGCCGAACGCCGATTTTGCCCCGGGCGTCAGAAAGTGTAGATACTTCACTGTGCATGTAATCAATAACAAAAGAGTGAACAAAATCAATTCCTGGGATTTCAGTCAATGTAGTGTCCCTACACTGATAACGCCGGTCAGTTTTGGCCTTGAAGTCAGCATGTGTTCTTTTTGGACAGTTACATTCCAAAAATACCCTTCTACGGTCAACCGTCTCCCCCTTTATTTTGCACCTGGTACACGAGTAGTACCCATTGTGCCTAATCACACCCATTATATAACTTTTGGCGGGAGCGTCACAACAGAAGGCTGTAATTAAGACTTTTAAGGAAGACTGTCTGCATTCAATTCCTTCAGTAGTAAGGGTTTTAACTTCCTCTACAAATTCCTTTAAGAAGTCATTGACGTCAGCAGGTTTTTCAGGGCCATAATATAAACCAACTGGGAGAACGATATTTTTAAATTCTGGAATGTTGACAACTTTAACTAAAATTGGATAAAATTCTCCTTGAGAACTTTTAAAAGGAGGAAGACCATCAACATTCACCAGAAGTTTAAGGGTATCAATCTCATCTGAAGAAAATGAGCTTTTATCCAATAATATCCTTAGTTGGTACTTAAGGCCTAAATGAACGTATTCACCAGGAAAAACACTACGTTTATAAAATGAAACTGGTGTTTGTACAATAGTTCTACCACATGCAGGTAGATCTTTAAAACAAGAATGTTCTTTCAAACCTTTTAAAAGATTATCAAGAGTTTTCAGTGGTACATTATTTTCAACATCCCACCCTTGTAAAAACTTTCTCATTTTATAAGTCTCAGAAGGAGCTTCAACACAAGTTCCACTGGCTGACTGGATGCCCTCATAACATGAGGAGTCAAAATCAAACACTGGGTTGTTAGAGCTTGCTATGCTGTCACTGTCACTATATGTAAGTTTAGGGCTATAAGGATATATACTACTTTCCGTTTCAAAATCGAAAGAATCATCTGGTGGAAATTGTAATAAGTTTTGAGGCCTACAATCATCTGAAAGTATTTCTGAGGAGGCCTGAGGCCTGTGATCCGAAATACATTCCATTGATTCACTTTCAGAATCTGAGCCCCCGAAATCCCCTTCATTAGCCTCTAATGAATCTTTGTCAAAAGAATGGCCAGGATTACAATTGTTTTTTTTAGACCTCCTCCATTTAGTCCATCTTGAACATTTGTTGATTGGCCTCAAATATTTTGTATTGTTTTTATGTTTAGGCATGTCTACAGGAACACCTAAGTTAACTGAAAAAAGAGAGTTAAATAAAGGAATTTATAATAATTACAAAACGTTTGTCACGCGCTTTTTGATGCTTTTATTTATTTTGTCGGGTTTGCGAATATTGCGGCCCTGATAGCCTAGTCGGGCTGGATTACTCCGGGGGTCGATGGTGGCCGATTTTCCCGCTTTACGAGGAATATATCACTTTCCTGGCTCAGGCGGGATGTTTTGCCTCTTGGCTATTTAATCTTGCCTTATCATCGCCAGGAAGTGAGAGAACCGATGAAAATAAGAGAGAGAGAATTTTGGTAAATTCGCTGTGGCGTAAGCGTGGGAGATTCCCGTTTTTCCCTAGATCCGTATGCCACGGATAGAGCGGACAGAGTTGGGCGTCGTGACGGTCAATTTAACCCCAAAGGTTATACGAATGGCCAAGTTTAAAGGTTCGACAAGAAGAAAAGATAGAGATAGCGGCGGAAGAAATTATTTGGATTTATGAAAGGGTGAATAGGACAAAGGAAGAAGGTCACACAGGAAACACACACAGAGAAAATCAGAAGACTTAATACCAGATTTCCCGGAATAAATTTAAAACTAACTTAAAGCTATCTTAGTTCCGGTGTGCCTGAAATAACAGCGAAAGAAGGAGAGAAATTATTTCTTTCGAACGGCTAGCAGCATAGGCTAACCGCCGACACCAAAGGAAAGAAGAATAAGAACTTAGGTTAACTTATTTAAGAACTTGGATTAACTTATTTCCGGATTTCCCGAAATAGTAGCGAAATAAGAAAGAGGCAGTTTCCTGCGAAGGCTAGCAGTAGGTACTAATAGCCCACACCAACAGTAAAGCAACCAAGAACTTAGGCTAACTTAAAGTTAACTTATTTCCGGTGTGCCCGAAATAATAGCGAAATAAGAGAGTTATTTTCCGTATGACAGCTAGCAATAGAAACTAGCCGCCTACCCCAATCACACAAACACCGTGCACTCAGATTAGTTCACACTAAGGTAAAGATCAGAAACCAAATGAATGAATGTGAAAGGAAAAGGAAAATGGGGTGACATTCCTATACCCAATGCCGTAACCGGTGAGAAACTTCCGGGTTGACAAAACGTTCAGAGACCAAGGCCGACTCTACTATTTACAGAATAAAATTCCTCGGTTAATCGGTTTACACAATTTACTATCCAACAGTCCCCAATTAATTATTTGTTAAAAGTTTTATTCTGATCGTTCGCTGGGTCCGTGATTCATTACCAAGGTCCATACCCCACGGACTGAGCGCAATACGCTATTAGCGGTATTGTAAAACGTAGGCTTTGGATATTCGAGTTACAAGGATTTGAAGCCCCTTCGTTAGGTTCTATGTTAGTAAGGCAGCATTCATGTATAGCATTAGTTCTACGACACCAAATAAGGATTAGCAGCCTTTTTGACAGCTCAATATCATACTCCTACAGTATCCCTGGTTAGTATATAACACACTACTATACTACTATTATTCTACACAAGGCTGAAATAACAAGGTTAATAAATCACTAACTAATACTGTTCAAACCATAAGAAATATATCTAATGTTCGGCTTCAAATGAAACAGTGTAGCAAACAGTATCTACTGTGTTCACATTCAAATCAGTTTTACTTCAGCTCAACCTACGAATTCAGAAAACAACAACTCAAATATTCTACTTCAATTTACCAAAGATTACTTCTTCACATTAAACCAAACTTTTAAACTCCAATAACTGAAAAGAATCAAGTTTAAATGAATATTCTATTCCATATCCTACACCCAAATATCGTGTTCGAAATATAAATAAATCAACAGTCTTAACTATGAATGAAACAGGGTGAATAAAATACTACCGTGTTTCCACGGGGAATAAAATCCAAACACAAAATCGTAAATATTTGCGATCCCCGCGAGAGCGTGATTTATTAAAAAAACTACCGGGTATTATTTCTCCGAGGTGGCCAGTAACCATAAAAACTCACTTCAAAACAACCGAACGTTATTAAACGTCACGCCACCTTCCGCGGCCTTACTCAAGACAATAATAATGACAAACAAAACAGTAATTCAATACTGGAATAGATTTAAAAGTTAATAATTTCGCCACTCGCGCGGCTCCTGAGAATGATAAAACAAAATAAACTTCTCTTTGATTGACGTTAAAATAAGATAAATAACAAGTTAAAGAATTACGATCTTTAGAGAATCATAAATAAATTCACAGAATTTATTACAAGACCTAAGATTCTTAATTTTCGTTATTAATCCACTATAAATTCTTTAATACCGTCCCGTGGTTAAATGAATTCAGTATTGCGAATTAATGCGTGTACAAGAGCGACAAATAATAAGCGAAGCTTAGATTGGTGCGAGCAGGTGTTACGTAGGCGTCCTACAAACACCAGTGATGTGCGATGACCACTTACTTGGGGCGGGGCGGAGCGTTGAAGGAGCTCGATCTGAATGCGTCAATTTCTCGGCCGAGACTGACCAGTCGCCTCCGGGCGGCGAGGTACTCCCAGACGGCGCGTTCTGCGCATGCGCCACGGCCGCTGCCTTCCACGGCGCAGCCTGGCGGGGAGCGTCGGTACTGCTCGGAACAGCTGATCCGTCAATGACGGCTTCTGTCAACGGCTATGTTTACATTTGTGGGTTTGACTGTGTGAGTTAGCGGGGACGGTTAGGGGTTCAACCGAAATATAGAACACCAATTTTAAGACCCCTTACACTCCCGTCCCACTTCGGGAACGATAAAAAGAAAAAGGGTAAAAAAAAGAAAAAACATCTTAACTTCGGCCAAAATTTCAGGATAGCAGCTATCCTACTGGTGAGTGTAAAGACTGAAAATGGGTGTTGTGTAGTGGTTACGTGTCATGAAAAAGCTTCAAATCTTTTACATGTACGTGACCCGCAGGCGCCCCCTTTTTGTCTTTAAGCCTAAAGATATTCGCGCCAACTCTGTCTGCGATCGTGAACGGACCTTCGTATTTAGCCGCTAATTTACTGGCTACTGCGTCAACGGCGGACGAAAGGACATGGTTCCTCCTTAAAACCTTTTGGCCTACCTTGAATGGGTTATCACGGCGGCGGAGGTTGTAGTACCATGCTTGCTTTTGGTAAGCTTTCTCCAGGTTTTCCTTAACCTGTCCTATCAGGGCGTGCATACGCGCGTTACGTTCTAGCAGAATCGCTTCAAGTGGAGGGTCGTTCGGATCGTTGCTGCCTTGCAGAGTGTCACCATGAAGTGCCCGTGGCATCTTCAACTCTCTACCTAGATTCAGCATTGCGGGCGAAAACTTAGTCGAGTCGTGGATTGCCGAATTCATTGCGAACCGGAATTCCGGGAGCTTTTCGTCCCAAGTGCGATGATCGTCTTTCACGAACTGGGATATCATAGTCTTAAGGACTCGGTTAGCTCGTTCTGTTGGGTTCTCTTGTGGTGAGTACGGTGCTGTGAACTGGTGGTGAATTCCCCATTCTTTTGCCATGTCACGAAAAATTTTGGAGGTGAATTGAGTACCGTTATCACAAATGATTACATCTGGAGATCCATATCGAAACAATATTAGTTCTTTGAACTGAGTCACCACTTGTTTAGCCGTGGCTGATCTCAGCGCTGCCACTTCGATCCACTTTGAAAAGTTATCTTGAATTACCAGAGCGAATTTATTTCCCTTCTTTGAACGGGGCATCGGCCCGATGAGGTCAAGCGTCACCGTGACCCAAGGGGCTTGTGGTCGTCGAAAATACATTTTTCCTGACGGTTTAACATGTTCCACCTTGTATTTCTGACATGTTAGACATTTCCGCACATGTGCCTTGACACTTGATTGCCAACGAAGCCAGTAGTATTTTGCAGCTACTCTTGCTAGGGTTTTCCTTATACCAAGATGTCCAGCTTCCGGGCGATCGTGGTTTTCTTCTAATACCGACTGTCGGAGATCTG
This sequence comes from Flexamia atlantica, assembly GCA_035578135.1. Classification (NCBI taxonomy): domain Eukaryota; kingdom Metazoa; phylum Arthropoda; class Insecta; order Hemiptera; family Cicadellidae; genus Flexamia; species Flexamia atlantica. The sequence continues at coordinate 8,553,433 of JAQJVK010000017.1, read as the reverse complement.
GTGGGACACAAAGTTTTCACTCTGTGGCGGGATCGTAATACTTATTACGATTTCGAGTTGACATTTTGCGGAGGAGTTTTCCATCTTCAGTTAGTTTGTAGGTCTCAAACTTTTGCGGGTTTTTCTGAACATTTTCTAAAATACGGAAGTACCAGTCTCTCTGGCCTCCATTAAGAGCGGGCAATGCTTTCGGGGCCTGACTTGTTTCGACTGGACAGGCAGGAAGGACCCGTCCGATTTGAACGACTTCCTCGCTTATTTCGGTGGCATCGGAAGAGGGTAGAGCGTTTCGTGAAAGGGCGTCGGCCACCTTATTTTGTGATCCCTTCCGGTATCGTATCTCAAAATCTAATTGTTGGAGCTCAAGTGCCCAACGCGCCAATCGGCCGGATGGTTCAGGGATTCGCATGAGCCATTTTAGTGCCTGATGGTCTGTTATGGCAACGAAGCGATACCCTTCTAGGTATGGTCGAAATTTTCGAGTGGCCCACACTATACTTAGGCATTCTTTTTCAACAGCAGCGAACTTCTTCTCACTGTCAGAGAGCAATCTGCTAGCATAAGCTATAACAACCTCTTTGCCCCCTTGTATCTGGGTTAACGCGGCTCCCAAGCCTTCGTTCGATGCGTCGGTACTTAGTTGAAATTCGACACTGAAATCGGGGCAAGCCAATGTTGGTGCATTTGTGAGATTTTCCTTCATCTCTATAAATGCTGACTCCTGTTTATCCGTCCATTCCCATCGGACGTTCTTCTTCAACAGTTTGGTGAGTGGGGCCGTAAGCTTGGCAAAGTTTGGGACGAACCGTCGATACCATGATGCGAGTCCCAAGAAACTCCGCAGATTTTTCACAGTTTTCGGCCTCGGAAATTCCAATACGGCTCGGACCTTTTCCGGGTCTGTGTTGATACCACGATTATTAATTACGTGGCCAAGGTATCGAAGTTCTGTTTTACAGAACTGACATTTTTCAGGATTTATCTTAAGGCCTGCATTGCGCAGTCGTTTGAAAACTTCTCTGAGAAGATCCAAATGTTCCTCAAAAGTGGGAGTGACCAGAACGATGTCATCCAAATAGCTGAAGGCTTTCGGTTCGAGATCCGGTCCTATAACTGTGTCTAGAAGCCTTTGGAATGTCGCGGGTCCTGAGTGTAACCCAAATGCTATTCTTTTGAACTGGAAGAGACCTCTTCCCGGCACGGTAAATGCTGTTACCGGTCTACTCGCAGGGTGAAGGGGAACCTGCCAATATCCGTTCAGGAGGTCGATAATCGAAATGTACTTAGCTTCCTTGAGCTTTTCTAATCTTGCGTTTATTTGTGGGAGGGGATAAGCATCCTTTTCGCTGACAGAATTGACCTGTTTGAAGTCGATGCAAAATCTAAATTTGCCTGAAGCTTTCTTAGTTAAAACTCTGGGGCTGCTCCAAGGACTTTTGGATGGCTCAATTATGTCCTCGGCTAACATGGCCTTGAGGTGTTCATCAACTACACCTTGCATGTACGGGTTTAAAGGACGATGCCTTTGCTTGATTGGCTCTGTCTTTTTAAGTCTTATTTTATGTTCGGCCAAGGTAGTAAGTCCTGGTACCTTATCGAATTTCGGCAATTCCTCTTTCAGGAAATCACTAAGCTTTCTATGCTCATCTGGCTGCAGTTCAACAACTGCGTTAAGTGGTGTCTCTGAAATCTCAAGTCCTGTTCCTGATTCAGGACCTATCACAAATTTCACTAATTGTAGTTCCTTTACAGCATCCATACCTAATGCTACATCTACTGTCAGGTTTGGCATGAAAACTGCTGATAACTCATATTCAGAAGATAACAATTCAACCGTAAAATTAAAGCTTTGTGTGGCGAACGTTTTATGGCCGTTGGCCAATTGCAGGGGCTGGTTGATTTTCCTAGACGGTATGCCTCCGTTTTGAAGGTGTTCCTTAACTTTATTTCCAATTATGCTAATCATAGCACCAGTATCAACGAGAGCCTTAAACGTTTTACCCAGAATTCCTATTTTTACAAATGGTCGGTTGTCTTGCGTGGATGTGAAACTGCAGCTTACTGCCGGTTCCACCTTTTGTTCGGGTATTACTAGTTCGAGGGAGGGTGGTGGGATGGGTTGAGCCCCAGCTGTCCTCTCCCGGCTGGGACCCTGGTTGCGTTTCCCTGCCTACATGGGCAATGAACTGTTCGTACGCCCTCCTTTTTACAATAGAAACATTTCATGACTCTGGGCTTCCGACAGTCGTTAAACTTATGTCCCGTTTCATCACAGTTCCAACACGTGGGAATTTGATCATTTCCCCGAGGTGGTGGGGATGACCTTCGTTGTTCATGACGAGACGGCATTTCTTGGGGTATCCTGTGCCCTAAGGCTGGTGCATTCTGTATTCTTGAATTTTCCCCTCTGCCTTGATAGGCATTGGTGGGAGCCTTATCCCTATCAGAAAAATACTGTTGTCTCGTGGGCGCTGTAACTGCGTTGAAATTACGCTGGTTTTTATTCTTAGAGTAGTACGCCGTCTCCGGGACAAGTGCTTGCGCTGGATTTGGTGGGGGTCGGTAGAGATTTTTGTCTCGGACGTAAGCTTCGTATCGCTCCGCTTCCCTGATCATGTCGGCCAAGCTCGTACACGTGTCTCTCCTCATGGTCAGCTTATATTCAGGCCGCATGTTAAGGAATAAACGATCGAGGGTTTGATTTAGGCTATAGCCGCCACATCGTCGCATGAGGGTTGTCAGTGCTACTACAAAGCTGCGAAAAGGTTCGTTTTCGCCTTGGGTTCTTAAACGGATTTCATCCTCAAGATTTCGTTTGTACCCGGGGGGTAAGAACTGTACCTCGAAAGACTCTCTGAAGTCTTCAAACGTATGCCAAAAATCTCTGTTATTCCTATACCAAAGAAGTGCGTTTCCACGCAATAGTTCAGGAAGGGCCTTTAATACATCCGTTGGTGCGAATTCGTAACATTCTCGCAGTTCTTCTAGACGCTCTAGAAATGATACGGGGCTTCTATCCCCATCGTAGTGTAGATTCCACTTTCTAGCAATGTTACAAATCGCTGCGGCGGAAAGTGGATGGGCTAAGTTGACCTCCCCTGGTTCCCGTAACGGTGCGAAATTTGAGTATGGCAGATAAGTTGTTTGGGGGCGTGGGGTCATCCGTACATTCATTGCAGGAGACACATTTGTATTAGCGTTAAGCTGGAAAGGATATTGCGCTTCACTGGGTGTCGTCGGTGGGAGAGCGGCTTGATTCGCTATGTTAATAGCTGATAACATTCTTTTTACAGTATCTACGCTTGCGTTGGGTGGAATCCCTAACATTTCTCGTACCATGGTCATCTCATTACTGACTGTCTGCCTTTCGTCGTTTTGATGGCTGACCACGTAACCATCACCTCCCTGACCGCCTTGATAGAGAGGTTCACTCAACGTATGGTGTTCGGCTTGCGTCGTAACAAGAGAAGCTTGTCTAAGGAATGCCACGAAGCGGTTCCTTAGAGTATAGGTATTACCTTCCGTGTCTAAGCCGTATTCTGCCATTTTAGTAATCAGTTCACTTTTATTAAGATGATAGACCCAACCTACCCAACTGGAGAATTCTGGATCGATATCTTCCAGGTTTAAGTTTGGGTCGGGGTTTGTTGGTCGGTTCCGGGGAATAACACCCGTACTAGCGGAAGTCGATATTGGCGGTGCCATGGACGGGACCGAAACGGCTGTAAATGTTGACGTTGTGTGTGTTAGTAAAGCCGTAATAGGACCAGTCGTGGTCTCGGGAGTAGCCCTTTCGGAAGTTTGCTTTTCTCCGTCGTTTTCGTTTGCGTCGGCCATGTTACTTTCTAATTCCCCAAAATTAATTTAAGAATCGTCCCTGTTCGGGCGCCAGTTTGTCACGCGCTTTTTGATGCTTTTATTTATTTTGTCGGGTTTGCGAATATTGCGGCCCTGATAGCCTAGTCGGGCTGGATTACTCCGGGGGTCGATGGTGGCCGATTTTCCCGCTTTACGAGGAATATATCACTTTCCTGGCTCAGGCGGGATGTTTTGCCTCTTGGCTATTTAATCTTGCCTCATCATCGCCAGGAAGTGAGAGAACCAATGAAAATAAGAGAGAGAGAATTTTGGTAAATTCGCTGTGGCGTAAGCGTGGGAGATTCCCGTTTTTCCCTAGATCCGTATGCCACGGATGGAGCGGACAGAGTTGGGCGTCGTGACGGTCAATTTAACCCCAAAGGTTATACGAATGGCCAAGTTTAAAGGTTCGACAAGAAGAAAAGATAGAGATAGCGGCGGAAGAAATATTTGGATTTATGAAAGGGCGAATAGGACAAAGGAAGAAGGTCACACAGGAAACACACACAGAGAAAATCAGAAGACTTAATACCAGATTTCCCGGAATAAATTTAAATATCGTGTTCGAAATATAAATAAATCAACAGTCTTAACTATGAATAAAACAGGGTGAATAAAATACTACCGTGTTTCCACGGGGAATAAAATCCAAACACAAAATCGTAAATATTTGCGATCCCCGCAGGAGCGTGATTTATTAAAAAAACTACCGCGTATTATTTCTCCGAGGTGGCCATTAACCATAAAAACTCACTTCAAAACAACCGAACGTTATTAAACGTCACGCCACCTTCCGCGGCCTTACTCAAGACAATAATAATGACAAACCAAACCGTAATTCAATACTGGAATAGATTTAAAAGTTAATAATTTCGCCACTCGCGCGGCTCCTGAGAATGATAAAACAAAATAAACTTCTCTTTGATTGACGTTAAAATAAGATAAATAACAAGTTAAAGAATTACGATCTTTAGAGAATCATAAATAAATTCACAGAATTTATTACAAGACCTAAGATTCTTAATTTTCGTTATTAATCCACTATAAATTCTTTAATACCGTCCCGTGGTTAAATGAATTCAGTATTGCGAATTAATGCGTGTACAAAAGCGACAAATAATAAGCGAAGCTTAGATTGGTGCGAGCGGGTGTTACGTAGGCGTCCTACGAACACCAGTGATGTGCGATGACCACTTACTTGGGGCGGGGCGGAGCGTTGAAGGAGCTCGATCTGAATGCGCCAATTTCTCGGCCGAGACTGACCAGTCGCCTCCGGGCGGCGAGGTACTCCCAGACGGCGCGTTCTGCGCATGCGCCACGGCCGCCGCCTTCCACGGCGCAGCCTGGCGGGGAGCGTCGGTACTGCTCGGAACAGCTGATCCGTCAATGACGGCTTCTGTCAACGGCTATGTTTACATTTGTGGGTTTGACTGTGTGAGTTAGCGGGGACGGTAAGGGGTTCAACCGAAATATAGAACACTAATTTTAAGACCCCTTACACGTTCTAAGCGACAAAATTTCAAAATCGGAGATATTTAGTGAAAAAGGTTCTCTAGGACAAGAGTTTACACCGTGGTATATTTTGTTTTGAAGATATCTGAGTTGGCAGCCCTGATTTCGTATGTCAAATTTACTAGCTACATAAACCTACTTCACCTGTAATTCACTAGCTACATCAAACCTACTTCAGGTCCAATTCAGTACTCAGGTACAAATTGTCGTTTTCATAATAGGTTGGATTATCCGGCCAAATCGTTATCCAGCCTGGGCTCGGTCCCGTGGAGGCCGGATATGAGGGGTTCTACTATAATTATTAGTTCCAACCTTGAAAAAAACACAAATTTTAGAATTAAACTTTCAGCGCTTAATTACTCGAAACTAGGTTTTTGTCGTTTAGAACGTTTTACAGGGGACCCCTTCAATTGTAGTTTACTAGCAGCTTACGTCACTTAGTGACTTTAAAAAATCTGGATATAAGCAAAATTGCAATTACTGCATTCTGTGGTTGAACATTAGAACTACTGTATTTTAAATCGTGACCATCTGTTTTCATAGAAATAATTATGAGTTAGAAAAAGTTCATAAGTTGAACCACAGAATGCAGCACAATGACTGGAATTTTGAAAGGCTGCAGTTCGAAGCCCGTGGATGGAATTTTTTCCAAAACCGCAAAAGTCACTTCTAGAGATGGCACTTTAGAGATTAGATTAATAGCTTTAATGTGATACCAAATATGTCTAGAAAAATAAATATTTAGGGGTAGATATGCCGTGCACAAAAATCAAGAAATTATTTTAATAATATAGATTATGACGTTGTTAGACATACCGAGGGTTAGGCTTGAAGCAGGTAGAAAGGGGTTTTCCTACTTTGGGCCGGCCCAATACAACACACTGTCCTCTCAAATGAAGGCACTGTCTTGCAGTAAATTTAAACTTGCCCTCAAAGCTGTATTTTGATCAAGTACAAAAACAATGATTCTTAAAACTAAAACTAAAAATAAAAATATAAAATAATTGGGTATAAGTTATTTGTAATCAAAAAAATTAGAATTGAACCTAATGAAAAAATTTTTTTTAATTAGGGGGCATGACCCCCCGTACCAAAAAAAGGGGGATCGTAGGGGGTCGCTGATGGTCGCAATGAATTTCTCGCCCCAAAAATATAGGGAAAATCCATAAAATGGTGGGAAAATTCCCTCCTGAACATTCCCACCCCCCAGAGACATCACCCTACCCCTACTTTTAATTCCATGCTCAATGCACAATTTCATGTAGGCTACCACTAGCGTAAATGCTCATTTCAACCAACTTTTTCAGTTATCCAACTTACGGCTAATCCCTTAAGTTAAGATGGGATATAAGTAACTTACGCTCTGAATTTTGGCATAGATCATTTCTAAACTGCAATAAATATCCTAGCCTAGAGTATTCTTCACCCCATGGCAATGTTTGAAGAGACAAAAGTCTGAGTCACGTTATCAGCTGATGAAAACTATCTTATAATATACTTATGCCTTATCAAAATCATAGCCTAGCAGCCTGTATCGATTTGATAACTTTACAGCAATAACGGCAATAACTTAGACTTGTGGTTCCTGAAGTCGTAGGTTATGTTGAAAACCAAGACATGAATGCTATCATATCTCATTTGAGCCTAATTTTATAACCCATACCTGCTGAAACTTTCATTTAACAACCACCATTCATTTATCAATAATAACGAGTTTTAATTCAATTAGGTTAACCTGCGTAACCGAGGTGTGCAGAATGAGAGTGCATTAATTGGAATTTGGAGTTTAAACTTAATAGGTTACCTATTTTGCAGTTTGATGAGGCTAGCACACAACAAGTCAAAACTGTTACTACGTTTACAATAATTTATTATGACTAACTATAGCGAAATAATAAGTAATAATAGACTAATTACTTCAAGCACTCACCTATACATCCACAAAGGGCAAGTCCCAATAGTCAAAACTCAAAATGGCTAAGATGGCCGAAGGTCACACTCGAAGGATCTACCGCTCTTTCAACGGAGCAACGACAACGACGCGACGCGAGGATGCAAATGCGCATGCGTCACTGCTCGCAAAGCAGTGTGGGTAACAATGTTCCTAAAACTTTTTAAAAATATGATTGTCCATATTTTTTAATGCATATTTTTAAAAAGTTTGTTAAAAATGCATTCATAAGTATTTATTTACCAAAATTTTTAAAATATTGATAGTTACAATATTCATCTAACAATATTTTAACAACTTTAAAGATAAAAATAAAACATATTTTTAAAATATTGCTTTCTATAAAATTTCGCACACATTGCACTATATTTATAAAATATTTCATAAATATTATCTTGCTACTAGGGGTACTTCTGTATGGAAAAAATTGGTGAACATTTCGAAAAACTTTCTTTGATATCAAACGTTTGCAAGAAGATGGTAAATGTCAAAATAGTTTTTTATTTTTAATAACTAGAAGCGTTCCCGGACTTTGAACTAACTGACCCCACTTCTAGTTTTGAAATGAAATGAAAAATAGTTTATTTCCATTAATATTAACAAAAAACAAATCTTTCATGAATTCATAATACAGTAGTCGGTAATTACAAAGAAAAATATAAACTAATAATATAATTAGACTGAATTTTAATTACATAGCATTGTCTATGAAAGATGGTTAAAAACCAAGGAGATAAGCCTTCATGGGAAGATTGTCTGTGCGAAGGCTTAGCCGATATTACTGTCAGCGTAGGTTAATTTTATTTTGAAATGACTTTTAGCAAAATTTATTTTTATTTTTTGAATCCGGAAACAAGTGGTTTTTTTATAAAAAAATAGTCTTTTAAAAGCAATAAACAAATACATGGAGAATAAAACAACCGGAGCCATGGGAGTGGCGGAGAGGGGAAGACGGCAAGAGGCAGTGTAAAAAGGTAGTCAAATGTCGGTCAGGTCAGGTCCTAGTGGGCGCAAGTAGGGTCAGGTCTGCCTGTACTGGGGAGTGATAAGAAGTTCAAAATCTATTTTACCCAGTTCAACGAGCCAATCAGTTGCATGCTTTTTAAATGATTTCACAGAAGGAGAATTAAAAATTAAGTTATTCGAACAGGATATTAAGTTCCGGTACAAAACTGATGAAATGTAAGGTGGTAGGAAAGATTTAGTTGAGTGAGTGGCTGTTATACCTACATTTTGTGAATAGCAAGTGTTATGAGTGTGTGTTATGCTAGTAAATAAGGAGTCAAAATTCTTGTAAATATGAATCGTCAAGGTCTTAATAAACAATTGTCTAACGCTAAGCAGAGATAACTCATGGAATAGTGCAGCTGTGGGGTAACAAAGAGGTTTCTTAAAACTAATTTTTATTATTAGTTTTTGAATGGCAAAAAGAGGTTCTAAAATTTTTGGAAACAATCCACCCCATACGATTATGCCAAATTAAAGTAAGGATTGCACATAAGCAAAGTATGCCAATTTAATTTCATTAAATGTTAATACTTCCCGCAGCTGTCTGAAAGCATATATAAATTTCCGCAGTTTAGATATTAAAAACTGAATATGATCCATCCATTTCATTGTATTATCAAAAACAACACCTAAATATTTGTAGGAAGTTATCTTTTGAATAGATTCACAAAAGCAGTTTCTGTTTTGGTAATCTCCACAAGAATGAATGATAAGGTCTTGCAAAAAATAATCAAAATTAGATCTCAATGATATAGGCATGAATTTAGTTTTAGAGACATTCAAGGAAAGAAAATTTTGATCAAACCATTTTTTTAGCACCATAAGATCTTGGGTAGCATTATAACGCACATTCTCCCAATTAGTACCATTTTGCAATATGAGAGTGTCGTCTGCAAACAAGAAAAGTTTTCCATTTAGAGCTAGTTTAGAAATGTTATTTATGTAAATAAGAAAAAGAATCGGACCAAGAGTGCTTCTGTATGTCTCCGTAATCTACAGGCCTAATATCACTTGAGATGCCATTAACCCTCGAGCGGGCGCACGCGGAGTTTTCCTCCGCACATGTTTTTATGTTAAAATAAACAGACATAATGGGTGTCGGCAGTCGTGTCCGGCTCCGTACTTTATGCCCCTCATTCGAGGAATTTCCAAAAGCTATTTATACCCCCCACCCTCCCCCTTGATACCTCGTTATATGCAATTCAGAGATGCCTTCTCAGTTTGCGGAGCGCCCTCTCCCGTTACACAGACATTGATACCTATTTTTAAAATTCATAATAACAATGGATTTGTAATTATTATTAATTTTTTAGTCTTTTCCTTTTGCTTTCGAAAAAAAGAAGTGAAAGAAAAAGTCCAAAAATGTAAATAATAATTAATACATATTTTATACTAGAAAATTACTTACTATATTTAATTGAAATATTACACCTATTAAGTTGAACAGTTAATTGAATCGACGATGAAATGTGATTCCTAATGAAGTTTGCCAACATTTAAATACAATATTTAGTTATAAAACAAGTAAAATGGGTTAAAATTGTGCAATCTAGTGTTGCGGAGTAAAACTCCGCATGCGCCCGCTCGCGTTTTGCCGGTGAAGCGCCCGCTCAAGGGTTAACACACTGTCTTCTGTCGGTTAAATAACTACGGAACCATGAAAGAGCTTCACCGCGAATTCCAATATTTTCAAGTTTGGCCAATAATTTACATCTATCAACTGAATCGAATGCTTTTTTAAGGTCCAAAAAAATTAACATACAAGCTTATTGCAAGAAATATTATAATCAATATCTTTACTGATGTCAAACAGAGCATCAGGTATATTTTTATTTTGAACAAACCCATATTGATTGTTACTTAAAATGCTATTCGTTTGTATATAAGAAACTAATTGATCTTTTACTGTTCGTTCCAAAACCTTAGAAAAGACACTCAGCATAGATATGGGGCGGAAGTTGTTCACATCTGTAAAGTCGTTTGATTAGCTGATTTAAAAATATTGGGGAATACACCAGATGTCAAACTAAGATTAATTAAATGGAGGAGTGGATACAAAAATATGTTTAAATGCTGTTTGAGGAATTCGGCAGAAATCTCATCAATACTGGGGGCAGACCCTCCCCTGAGTGAGTTCACGTGACGTATAACGTCTTGTTCAGTGACAGTGTGAAACGTGAATTCAGTAGGAAGTCTGTAATTGAAGGGGTCCCCCGTAAAACGTTCTAAGCGACAAAGATTCAAAATCGGAGATATTCAGTGAAAAAGGTTCTCTAGGACAAGAGCTACACCGTGGTATACTTTGTTTTGAAGATATTTAAGTTGTCAGCCCTGATTTCGTCTGTCAAAGTTGGCGTGCTTCGCGGGACTGCACGGACTTTTTGGGGAATAACGTTCTATTCGCTGAAAGATGGACTCCCCACTGGGTGTCGCGTTGTTGCCCAGAGACCAAAATACACGCGAATAAAATATTTGGGAGTGGAAGGGTAATTCCAGAAAGGAATATAGAAAAGTTGGATTACCCTATATTTCAAAAACTAAGAAGCCAAGGCCTTGAAAATTGCCCCCAAAAGAATTAGTAGAATAACGTTTTAAACACCACATTTGGATAGCTTTTTTGCAAAATGACGTATTGCGTTATGTAACAACATTACGTTTTTGTACTTTTATATCAATAAAATTGTTTTACATTCAGTTTTATTTTGTTTTATGTTAGTATTACTAAACTACCTAATGTTTTCTTTCAAAGCAGAATGAGCAGTCCATCAGAGAACGTTTCAAACACCAGTCATTTAGAACGTTACAACCCCAGAAAAAACACGTAAAATGATGTAAAATGCTTAATTTCGAGTAAAAAAATTAATATAAGGCTACATTATGATGTTATAAATAAGGTTATTACAAAATTATACATAATTATAAGTTCTAACCTTGAAAAAACACAAAGGGTCTTGCCGGTTAAGATAGTGAAAAATGCTCCAGGCTCTTTTGGAAAAAGAAAAATATCCTTAGATTGGATATAAAAAGATAAATCTATGTTGAAGTTTTTAGACCCCTAGACCTTCACATAACCTCAAAAATAAATAAAATGTAATTTTTAGTTTCTTTTTTATATCTCAAAGGCTATTTATTGTAGAAAAATCCAACTTTTTTTAATTTGTAGGTTTTTTTATTGCCTACAAAGTTTTATAAAAATTTTTGGTTTAAATTATCTAATTTTCTTACGTTTTTAATCTTTAAAATTTAATTATAAAAAAACTAGAGCAATAGCAACGCCGAAAAAAATTTATATTATTATTTGGATGCTAAAAAATATTTTTGATTTTTTCAGAATTTTAAAAGTAGTGCAACACAGTCAAATTATAAAAAAACCCTATTTTTTCAAGTTTTCCATACCTCAACTTAGTTTTAAGATCTAAAAAGTATTTTTTAGCCTTTTTCAATGTTGGTGAAAACCATTACCATTGAAAAACAGGCAAAATATTATACATCTTCTTCTTAAAGTCAACCTCAGGCAAAAAAATTTGAAGTTTTTAATAAAAAACAGCAATATTTCAAAAACGAAAAATTCAAATTCAAAACACATAACAGCATTAGAACCAGCGTGGAATGTTATCTGGAAATGATGGGTCACAACACCACCTTCCTATTTAAAATAACTTAACCATTTAAAAATGACAGATCCAAAATGGCGGCCGAAAAATTTTAATCCGTAAAAACCATATGGATGACTAAAAATGAATGTTGGTGGTTACTTGTAATTATCTAGCATTATTTTGAGATAACGTTTATATTTATACATCACAAAATGTTAAATTCTGTTAAAAACCATTTTATAATAACTTTTAATTACATGAGAACAAATTAATTGAGTTTTTAACAGATTACGGCTTTGTTATCAGTGTAAAAATGCAGTTTGAAGTCATGCGTGACAACATCACCTTAAGATAAAGACAGTTATTTATATGACTGATCCAAGATGGCGGCCGAGTAGTTGTACTGTATCTGGTAAAAATTAATTATTTACTACTTAACAATGTCTGGTGGTGGTCCAAGATTGTTATATTTGAACAAAATATAGAAAATCAAGTATGATGACTCTTAAAACACATGCCCCATATGAAACAAATAATTATAAAAAAGTACTATTTAATTACCATCTAATACCCCCGTTGCAGCAGGCCTGCACACTCAGCGAATTTCAAATGCAAAACAACATATTTCAATCCAACATAGCGAGATTTGACATGTTTTGGTAAGCCCCATAAGAATAAGATGGGGAATGAGTATGTAGGTTTGCTGCTATGGGTACGTTAAAACTGGGTGGTTTTAATTCAATATTTAGTAGATCTGAACTTGATGAAGCCATATACTAAGTTTTATTGAGATATGTTGAGAAAAAACCAAAATATAGAATTTTATTTATTTCCCATAAGGTTAACATTGGGACAACGTACTGTGTTTACCACTTTCAGTATCTCGGTAACCAATGGACATAGAGCTATGATTAAACATACTAAATTGTTTGTTTTTTCAAGCTGAATTCAATGGTGAAATCCTAAATCGGATCACTTTAATTTTTCCATATGAAAAACGCAAAAACCCCATTTTTGGGGGGTTTATCCCCCTTTACCCCCCCTTCCGGTGGTCCGATCCGGCTGGTCTACGAACTCGTCCAATTGATTACCACTTTACACGTCTGTACCAATTTTCATAAAAATTGGACCATATATATATATAGATATAGATAGATAGATAGATAGATATATAAAAATTTGAACGAATTTTTTTTTTCTTCTGGTGGCCCCAAAACGAAAAGTTATCATTGTCTCGGGCTTAGGTCTTACCATGAGACCTACGGTAATAGCTTCTTCCCTATAGGGGAAATTCGCTAAAACGATTGGAAATAATTTCCCAAATGCTTTAGTTTTTATAAATAAAGCTAAACAGAGTCTATTTTTTCTTATATAAGTCAATATTAAGGTAAAATAAATGTGAAAATATGAGGGTGTCCAACTTAACTGTGTCACCATTGGTATTTCACAAACAATTTGATTTAAAGAAACTTTACAAATTTGGAACTTCACCTACTTTTTTTAGACATTTAAAAATATGAATTCAATTTCCTTCAAAAAGGCCACCATTTTCCAATATGGCGGAAAACTTTGATTTTTCTTATGGAACACCCTGTAGATTACGGTGTATCTGGATTCTACGATTAATTTTAAGAACTTATTACTCTTTGATATATTTTCCTTAACCCAATGGTTAAGGAGATATAAGTAGTTAAAGTTTGATTTTTCCCCATAAGAAATGCATTGTGTTATTGTTGGTACTGGTTATATCGAAAACGGTTGGGTTAAATAAAAAATTCCAAAGAACAAAAGTGCCTTGAAATGTGATTTTAGTTTAGATTCAATCATAGAAATAGTTTTTAGTCGAGATTCTCTCATGGAAATGAACATTTTTGAATAGTTTTGTACTCCATAAAGGATTGCATGGAATGACACAATCCACCCCATGCAATCCTTTTGGAGTACAAAACTATTCAAATTGATTCATCTCCGTAAGTGAAACTCTACTAAAAACTATTTCTATGATTGAATCTAAACTAAAATCACATTTCAAGGCACTTTTGTTCTTTGGTATTTTTTATTTAACCCAACCGTTATCGATAGGGGAAGGTCGGCAGGTATCGGACACCTTAGCTTTTTTTTGACTACTCGGTTTAAGGATTACGATAAGTAACTACCTTATGCGTCAAATAATACTTCAGTATATCATGTGCAATTGGATTAAATTATTTATAATAATGACAATAACAACATACTGTTTTTTGAAAAAGTTTACCTGTTTACAAAATGCGACTTCCAATTTTTGGAGGGTGGTATCGGACAGACCTAAAAATAGTACTAAATTTAGGTTTGGTGGATATTAAATCATACAATTGAATAAATTTATAATGTATTTATTTCCTAAATGATCTTTCTCCGATGATTTCTTTATTTCCTAAACGATTGCTCCTCAGCACACCAAACCTCTCACTTGCAGTCCGTATTATTATTTCCTTAGACAAAACCTAGTCTATTGCCAATTTAATGGACACTACATCATAATTCCCTCTTATTTTCCCCATGTTCCCTACAAAATCAAAGAATCCAAAAAAAATCCGCGAATTTAAGTGGTCATTACATTGTCCGATACCACCCGATTGCAGCTTGTCCGATACCAGCCGCCAGACAACACAGTTTATAATGGCTGTCAAGCCTCAGTCCACAATGCGACTGGACCTAAACGTCGTTTTTACTTAGTATAAAGTATACTAAGTATTTTAAACTCAACTATGACCAATATCATTTACTTCAATCGATGCAGCAGCTTGGGAAAACTATATCCGTGCACGTGTCCCAACTCAAAAAAACAAAAAACTCTAACCACAACAAAAGCCGTGTACAGTAACTGTCCAATATGGCGATGGCCCAACTTGCTCATTTAGGTGGTTGTACTGACGGCTTGACAGCTGCTGCCCCTAGCGTAATTTTCCTGAAACTCGTTCTGTCCGATACCGGCCGCTGTCCGATATCAGACGACTTTCCCCTATACCCAGTACCGACAATAACACGATGCATTTCTTATGGGGAAAAACCAAACTTTAACTACTTATATCTCCTTAACCATTGGGTTAAGGAAAAAATTTCAAAGATTAATAAGTTCTTAAAATTAAGCGTAGAATCCAAGTACACCTTTAGCTACAGGGTGTTCCATAAGAAAAATCAAAGTTTTCCGCCATATTGGAAAAAAAGTAAAAAAAAAGTAAAAAGTTTTGGTGGCCATTTAAAAAAGTAGGTTAAGTCCCCCATTTGTAAAGTTTCTCTAAATCAAACTGTTTGTGAAATCCCAATGGTGACACAGTTAAGTTGGACACCCTCATGTTTTCACATTTATTTTACCTTAATATTGACTTATATAAGAAAAAATAGCAGTGTTGGGGAAGCTACTTTTAAAATGTAGCTAGCTAGCCCCCAGCTACTTTTAAAATGTAGCTTGCTACAGCTACCAGCTACAGGTTGAAAAAAGTAGCTTTGCTACAGGTACAGCTACAGGTTTTAAAAAGTAGCTAGCTACAGCTACAGCTACTTTTTTAGCTACTTTCATGAAATAATTCCCACTTTCGCAGTAATCGCAGTGGTGTATTGACTGAACTGAACACCCATCTGGCTTTCAGACGTATTACGCCAAGTCTAGTTCAAGTAAATAAATAAATAAAAATAAACTAACTTACAAGTTTTTGAAAGTATTTGTCATTGTAGGCCTGATTAAAATATATTGTCTATTTTTTTAATGAAATGATAGGCATCTAAGTAATAAACACTAACATTAATTATGTGTTACATCATATTTGTATGTTAACATTTAAAATTATTTGTTAAGATAATTCTGTTAAGATAATATCTGTTAGATATTTAAACAAAATGTATAGCTAGAATAATATTAGAAGGTCTATTTTATCACGCCCGTGTACCGAGACCCTAAGGCTAAATCCTTTTTCACATTTTAATATATAGGCTAGACCTATTTGAGGCTAAACATGGCTAAAGACCTAGGCCTACAGTTCGCGCATTATATCTCCGGTCTCCGGCTGTGGCAAAGTCAGCTGGTTGCATGGCACGAGGGGAGAGGGGGTACTTTTCTTAAAACATTGTTCTACACTGTACCGCTGTTTGTCAAACGCTGTGTTTACCAAACTCATATGTTTTAAATATCATATGATACGGTTATTAGCGTAGTAGCAATAGCCGGAGATATTATTTGCGAACTGCACTAGGCCCTACTTTTGTTATTTATATACCTTCCTATAGTGTTATAAGTCGGATTGAATAATAATTGTTTATTATTGAATGTCCATTAAAGAAGGAAACAAACACTGTTGTACACGCTCTTATTTACGAATAATGCTCAGATTGCGATTGCGTCGTCGTTTGTTTTTTTTTCAGACGACGCCACATCATTGGTTTTGGTCGCATTGATGGTTAGCGTTGTTTTGATTATTTCAATCTATTGCGTTGTAAGTTCACTATCGTCGAACAAAGGCGGGGTGAATCCAGCGAATCCAGGTCAATGCGAAATTGCACTGATGCGTTCGCATGACTTGTTTTTGTTCTATGTCGTTCTCTCAAGGCCTCATGTTGTAAATAGTTGGCCGAACGTTTAGGCAAGTCAGTTTCGTCCTTGGATGACAATAGTGAACTTCCACAATCAAATATTGGTCTTTGGTCAAAGGCAATTGATTACAGGAACAACAAAATCATTTACATCACCAACCATTACAAAATAAAAAACGTCACGATTTACTCATAATCTTTGTATGGTTTGAAGTATTAAAATACCGGTTCGTGAAAAATATAAATATTTTTATTGCGAAAGTAGCAGAAAAGTAGCGTTAAATTCCGCTACTCGCTACTCAATATAGTAGCTCGCTACAGCTACAAGCTACGCATTTTAAAAAAGTAGCGGCTTTTGCTACTAATAAAGTAGCTCGCCACTGTAGCGCCGCTACTTGTAGCGCGCTACTCCCCAACACTGAAAAATAGACTCTGTTTAGCTTTATTAATATAAACTATAGCATTTGGGAAATTATTTCCAATCGTTTTACATGTTAATTATAAATAGTACATTTTTATGATTATTTGTTTCATATGGGGCAAGTGTTTTAAGAGTCACCATACTTGATTTTCTACATTTTGTTCAAATATAACAATCTTGGACCACCATCAGACATTGTTAAGTAGTAAATAAAAAAACTAACCAGATACAGTACCTACTCGGCTGCCATCTTGGATCAGTCATATAAATAACTGTCTTTATCTTAAGGTGATGTTGTTACCATGACTTCAAACTGCATTTTTACACTGATAACAAAGCCGTAATCTGTTAAAAACTCAATTAATTCGTTCTCATGTAATTAAAAGTTATTATAAAATGGTTTTTAACAGAATTTAATATTTTGTGATGTTTAAATATAAACATTATCTCAAAATAATGCTAGATAATTACAAGTAACCACTGCCATTCATTTTTAGTCATATCCATATGGTTTTTACGGATTAAAAGTTTTCGGCCACCATTTTGGATCCGTCATTTTTAAATGGTGAGATCCGGTCATTGCATCGAAAGTCATAAGATCGAAAGGCACTGGACCGACACAAAATAAAGTCATTAGATCGAAAGGCACTGCATCGACAGTCACTGGATCGAAAGGCACTGGATCGACAGGCATAAGATCGAAAGGCACTGGACCGACAGGCATAGCTCCGACACTGTCGGAACAGTGCATTTCGATCTAATGCCTGTCGGTCCAGTGCCTTTCGATCTTATGCCTGTCGATCCAGTGCCGTTAGATCTAGTGACTGTCGGTGCATTGCCTTTCGATCTAATGCCTGTCGATGCAGTGCCGTTCGATCCAGTGACTGTCGATGCAGTGCCTTTGATCTAATGCCTGTCGATCCAGTGTCGTTTGAATACGTACGTCAAAACAATGCCATTCGTGATATTATTTTTTTATTCGTTGTAAACTAATTCAGTGTGATCAAAATGTCACCAATATTTTAATACTTAAAAAAACCAGTCTAATAATACCCCCGTTATTTTTCCTCGCAGTAAAAAAGCTAGTTTTAGCGAATTTCCCCTATAGGGAAGAAGCTGTTACCGTAGTACTCATGGTAAGACCTAAGCCCGAGACCATAATAACTTTTCGTTTTGGGGCCCCCAGAAGCAAAAAACACTATTCGTTAATTTTCTTTTATATGTCTTTAAGCACGATAACTCGCGTAAAAATGGTCCGATCTTAATGAAATTTGGCATGAATGTTTAAAGTAGTAATTATTCGGACAAGTTCATAAACCAGCCCGATCGGACTACCGGAAGGGGGGGTAAAGGGGGTAAATCAGTTGTAAATGGGTTTTTTCAGTTGTAAAACCCCAAAATGGGTTTTTTCAGTTTTTACATAGAAAAATAAAATTTCTCAAATTTTTGATGGCACCGTTGAATTTAGCTAAAAAAACAAACAATTTAGTATTTTGAATCACTGCTCTATGCCCATTGGTTACGAGATATTGAAAGTGGTAAACACAGTACGTTGTCCCAATGTTATCCTTTTGGGAAATAAGTAAAATTCAATATTTAGTAGGTCTGACTTAGAAGAAGCCATTTACCAAGATTTACGAAGATATGTTGAGAAATAAGCGAGATATAGAATTTTACTTATTTTCCCATAAGGTTAACATTGGGACAATGCTGATGTTTCACTGCGTTGCTCGGTGAAACATCAGCAAAAATTAACTCGATGAATTGCAGCTTTGTTTTATAACAGCAATATGTACTACTTTCTGAGTTGAAATTTTCTTTTATCCCCATAAGGTTAACATTGGGACAACGTACTGTGTTTACCACTCTCAGTATCTCGGTAACCAATGGACATAAAGCGATGATTCAAAACAGAAATTTTTTTAGCTTATCCAATGGCAAAAAAAATTATTTTTCTATATAAAAAACTATAAACCCAGTTTTTTGGGGGCGGGGTTTTGTCCTCCTTTACCCCCCCCCCCTTCCAGTTGTCCGATCGGGCTGATTGTCGAACTCGTCCAGTTGATTACCACTTTACACGTCTATGCCAAATTTCATTAAGATCGGACCATATTTACGGCTGCTATCGTGCTAACAGACTTATATATGTATTTATATATAACATTTGTTTACGAATGGTGTTTTTAGTGTCTGGGGGGCCCAAAACGAAAATTTATCATGGTTTTGGGCTTAGGTATTACCATGAGATCTACGGTAATAGCTTCTCCCTTATAGGGGAATCTCGCTAAAATACCGGGTTTTCCCACTGTTTGGTCTAAATTCTGTGTTCAGTTGCCCTGAGCATAATTATATACTGTACTTATGAATAAAATCATTACATTCCCCCGAAAATACTTTAGACTATTATTTCCTAGTTAAAAAAATTATTGAAGAAGTTTTCTTAATACTTAACCAAATACAAACACAATTCTCTGCTTTATTCATATAGATATTTACTTAGTTCAAGGATACTGACATTTCCATTATTTAGCTCTATATGACCAAGGAGAACCTAGATTAGCGGAAATCTTTTTATACGACTTTTATGAGTGTATTGAGGGATAAAAAATAAAAAACTTCTTAACGCGTTTGACAGATAATAACAACTACAATTAACAACATCAACATCAAAGACAACTTGATTGGATCTTTGTTTCTATCGAGGAACATGTAATTATAACAAGGAAATCGCATATAGAATCATGAAAATCGTTCCAGTAAGACATTTATTTATTTTAGTAATTTATTAGTTACTTAATATAGTCCTAATAAAAAAATCATAGAAAAACAGGACAAAGACTTGTTGTTGTGTCTTCAAAAACAAATTAATTGAAAATATGCCTTTAATTTCTCTTTAGCAAAACAAGGTAAATTTATTGGTTGGGAAAAAAACATTAACATAGGCACAATTTTTATATTTTTTTAGATATAAATTCAATTTTTTTAACTCTCTAAAAACATGTTCATGTTACGTTTGCACTGGAATGTGAATATCTCAAAGGTAATAAACTATTATTTAACTCGATAGTTTTTCCCATTTTTTTACCATGGGTATTTTGAATTTAACGATTCAATTTGATGTTTTCTCCGTTGCGAAACTTGTGAGGACAGTATTGACGGAACACTGAATTTAGAAGTACAGTACACTTCGGATTATCCGGATTAATGTGGCGGAACACCGAGCTGGATAACAAAAAATCAGGATAATCCGAGGTCATTACAATATCGCCTAAATAGCGATCGCATACCTTAGCCCCTGTTAAATTGATGCTGCAAACTGCGTATCAAGCCTATAAAACGTAACTCAAAATTTATTACAGTAACTCTTCTTAAGAAATAACATAACACCTCAAATGACAGCAATTAATTGCCAAAACTCGCAAAATAGCCATAGGCTACGCCTTTGTTGATTACTACTAGAGCCCCAAGTAGCAATGGGGCTCACTAAAATGCTGTAATGTACTGTTTAGGCAATGCGGTTCCTTCAATTAATGTGATTCCAAATGCGTACAGTAATGTATTGCATTTGCATTTCATTATAGCAGGTGCATTTAACCCGTAAACTCGCTAAAATCATGTTTTTGCCGTGATATTTATTTTTTCATTTCTCGGATGGACCGGTCCGGATCATCCGGGATCCGGATAATGTTGGGTCCGGATAATCCAAGGTGTACTGTATAACTGTCGGAGCAGTGCCTTTCGATCTAGTGACTGTCGATCCAGTGCCGTTCGATCTACTGCCTGTCGGAGCAACGCCTTTCGATCTAGTGACTGTCGATGCAGTGCCTTTCGATCTACTGCCTGTCGGTGCAGTGTCGTTCGATCCAATGCCTGTCGGCCCAGTGCCGTTCGACGATAAAACTTTCAAAAGACGAAAATTTGCTTACAATAATTTTAAAATAATCACGACTTCCCAAACTTAATACAGATGTATCTTCGAAAGGCACTGCATCGACAGTCACTAGATCGAAAGGCACTGCTCCGACAGGCAGTAGATCGAACGGCACTGGACCGACAAAAGTGTCGATCCAGTGCCATTCGATCTTATGACTTTCGATCTAATGCCGGCGCCCGTTAAATGGTTAAGTTATTTTAAATAGGAAGGTGGTGTTGTGACCCATTATTTCCAGATAACATTCCAAGATGGTTTTAATGCTGCTATGTGTTTTGAATTTGAACTTTTCGTTTTTGAAATATTGCCGTTTTTTATTAAAAACTTCAAATTTTTTTGCCTGAGGTTGACTTTAAGAAGAAGATGTAAATATTTAGCCTCTTTTTCAATGGTAATGGTTTTTACCACCATTGAAAAAGGCTAAAATAATACTTTTCAGATCTTAAAACTAAGTTAAGGTATGGATAACTTAAAAAATAAGGTTTTTTGATAATTTGACTGTGTTGCACCACTTTTAAAATTCTGAAAAAAATCATAAATATTTTTTAGCACCTAAATAATAATATAAATTTTTTTCAGCGTTGCTATTGCTCTAGTTTTTTTATAATTAAATTTTAAAGATTAACACGTTAACTGCCACGCCGACCCGATCGGGTCAGCATAGGTGGGTCCGGCGGAGCAACCTGCCGAACCGATCGGGTCGGCAACCGGAGTAGTGCAGCGTTTGACCGAATCGCCGATAGGCACCTAGCAGCACTCTGGGGAACTAATATGACGTAGTACATCCCAAGCCTTCTAGATAGCGTTGCAGCAGTTTTTTAAACCTACTAGAAGTGACTCAAGCATTCGTGTCAATTTCGCCGATCCGATCGGGTCGGCATTGTTTCCTAGCAACATTTCTCATTATTAAAAACTATTTAATATCGTTGAATACACCTAATATATCATTGTTCTTGAGTTGATCTTATCTTTTGTGTGCCCGAAAATCATTTACAAAGCATTTTACTGGTATATAGCATTGTTTTCATAGTTTCTAATTTTGCTTTGTTGGTCCGATCGGGTCGGCACTTCAAAATAGCATCGAATTTTTCTTTAAAAAAATTTATGCCGACCCGATCGGTCACCAATTTTTTTACGTGTATTTAATTTATTTCGTTGAAAATCATCATAACTAACCTCAACAAGTACAAAAAACATCACATAACTAGAATTTCAACAAAAATTGTGCGTGGCGCTACGATAATCAGCACAAAAATATGCGTGGCAGCTAACGTGTTAAAAACGGAAGAAAATTATATGATTTGAAACCAAAATTTTTTATAAAAAAAAACCCTTTGTAGGCAATAAAAAAACCTAAATATTAAAAAAAGTTGGATTTTTCTACTATAAATAGCCTTTGAGATATAAAAAAGAAACTAAAAATCACATTTTATTTATTTTTGAGGTTAGGTGAAGGTCTAGGGGTCTAAAAACTTCAACATAGATTTATCTTTTTATATCCGATCTAAGGATATTTTTCTTTTTTCAAAAGAGCCTGGGGCATTTTTCACTATCTTAACCGGCTAGACCCTTTAAAATTAAACTTTCAATGATTGATTACTCTAAACTAGGTTTTTGTCGCTTAGAACGTTTTACGGGGGACCCCTTCAATTAACGTCGTTCAGTACTGGGGCCCCACCCGAGTCAATATTACTGGCTAAGTTTTGACCAACTTGAGCAAAATATTCATTGAAATTATTAACAACTTGTTTCACTGTATCGGAATTGATGTTTGAGATATCAGGTAAATATCTTCTTATCGGGAATGCCTCATGTTCCTTTACCCTGCCGGCCAATTCATTTACAACTCGCCAAAAAACTTTAGGATTTTTTCCACTCTCATTAATTTTTTCTCTGTAATAATTACGTTTTGCAGTTTTTAAGGACTTACTAAGGTTTTGCCTAACATCTAAATATCTAAGTTTTAAATTCTCATTGAATGGTTGTTTTTTTACTTGTTTACTTAGTTTATCTCTGTCTCGAATACTCCGAATCAAATCAAATGTTATCCACGGCTTTATTTTTTTGAACCTAGTACAAATTTTTAAATATTTTCTAGCAATATGAGTTGAGGTTGTAATAAGAACATTAAGGGGCGGTTTGGGAGCTCGGGCCCAGCTAGTACGCGCCTAACTTTAGTCCACGTAGCAAAAGTCGGGCTTGGGAGCTCGCGACCAAGTTGAAATGGTTCGGTATCATCTTTAGTCGGTACTAAGTGGCAGTGTGGCTAGATGGACAGGGAATCGCGGGGAATTTTGGTTTTGGGGCTCGCGGCGGCAACTGCGAAACACCTGATCGACGACGGCAACAAAAGCGCCCTATGTTGTGCGTGGTGAGGGGAGTTTACAGTCCTCTTTATCATTTTTCTATGAAGTGTTCGGGTAGGTGGATGACACAGTGAGAGTACTTTTAAATTTGTAGTTTTAATTTGTTGTTTTTATGGTTTTTTTCAGTTAAATAATTGTGCCTACTAAAAAGTGTTGTTACTTTTTCATTTGTTTTTCAAATTGTTACTGCTACTTAATGAGCATGAAAATGAGTTACAAATAATTTTAATACACTTTTAAAACATTTCAACAAGAATGTTTTAAAACAATTTTAACAAGACTAAAACCAATTTGAACTGTTTTAATACAAGTTATTTGACTTCAAACTTTACAAGTTTTGTTTTCAGTTTTAACACTTTTAAATTGTTTTGAAATAATTTTAATATGTGTTTTCCAAATTACATTAATACTAGTTTCAATATAAGTTTGAAACATTTTAAAAATTGTTCTGATATAAGTTATTTAACTATCGCCATTGATACAAGATCGTAATAATTTTTAAGTTGTTTTAATAAAAGTTCCAAACAATTTTAAAATTATTTTAAAAAGTTTTTAACTCGTATTGATATGAAATCGTTGCCAAGTTTCGATGTATTGATAACAGTTTTAATACGAGTATGAACTTATTTTTAGCTATTTTTTTGCTCATTGGGATTTGAGTAAGTGCGAGAGAACATGGCTGATAAAGAGAAGAAGCGAACACAAAATTGAATGGATTGTAATTTTGATGACGAGCTGGTTGTATCCGAGGTGGATATATCCTAACATAGTCCAAATAGTCGAGGTACTCCATGTTGATGTCACCGGCACAAACTCACCCTACACTCCGCACAGTGACAACGCGCCTGGCTTTCAGAGTAGTATAAAACGGAACTCAACTATTAACGACTGCTCAGCGCTTCTGCGCAGTTTCGTTGAAATGTTTTTTGCCTCAATATCTTCACTCTTTTGCGTAAGGGGGGAGCGGGTGTACGTTTCTAATAACGTCAGACTTTAAAGTAGAATTGAATCATAAGTTACAGGGTGTTTTTTCAAACGCAACCCAAAACTTAATTTTATCAATGACGGATTATTTCCCCCCCCCCCAAGATTCCCGGGTTTGTCCCCAATATATAATTTTCTTTGGGGATACATAAAAATTAAGGGCTACGAAAAAATTCACAGGATATTCAGCACCTCAAAACAAACAAATCAAATTTAATGCAAGAAATTCAAAGACGTACCTAGCAACACGTGTTCAGGAATTTGATGGAGAGAACACAACTTTGTACAATTGCCAATTACGGATTGTTTGAATACATATAATGTAAACTAAATGTGATCAAACTTAAATAATAAGTAGTATAAAATGTAAGGATTAATAAAACAATACTGTTTCATATTTATATGTGCAATATTCAATCTTAAAAATGGGTTGCGTTTAAAAAAAACACCCTGTATTATTTGTTTAGCTTAACGATGTTAAAAGCCGCGATATTTTGTAACCCTGATAAATATCGTAAAAAGTGTTTACAATCCAAAATATGCTTTGTTGAATAGTAATTTATAATTGGAATGTTGTGAATTTTGTGTGTATTTGCTATTTTTCTCGTAGCTAAATCATACACCATATTTAGTTACAAAATTGTATTAATTTATTTATCAACGGAAAATAAATTACTATACCTGAATTTTTATGGCCAATTTGTTTGATATTACCGTTGATTAGTCAAAATCTTAACTAAAGCAAAGTAATCTACGCGATCTCTTGTACAATGTGAACATCAGGAACCAAAAATTAATTATTTTAAAATATTACTTAAGGGTAATGGAATTGTTCGGAGTTTAATGACTAATCCAAATATAACAATCGTTTGGTTAAAGTGAAATTAATAAACAAGATAATTAGATAAAACCAACATGATGTTTACCTAGACCTGCCCCCTAGCAGGTCTAACTTTTGAGCCTAAAATCGACAGTTATGATGACAAAAAAATTATTAGGCCCGAACTTTAAACCCAACTAGATTATCTCTTAGGCGTGAGTCCAAGGCTACTTGACTCCCAAACCCAAAAAAGTTAGGCGCGAGATTATCCCTGCGCCAGTTAGGCTCGAGACCAACTAATACCGAGCTCCCAAACCGATTTTTTGGACGCCAGCCTAAATACTGGATATAACCGGTTCTTAGGCTCGGACTAGCGCTAATACCGAGCTCCCAAACCGCCCCTAAAGTTATCTGCAGATTCGTTAGTCTCAAAACAATTTAGAACGGTTCCCCAGTCTGCCCAAGTCAGATTGTCGGAGAGTACAGTGCGATCAATGTAAGTGTGTGGTTCAGTGTCATGTGACCCAGTGTCAGTAGTTGTAGGCGATGCAGCAGTAACAGTCAGAGCAGTGGCAAAGTGATCAGTTATTCTTGTCTGAAAAACTGCTGAGCTTACATTTTTTACAACTGGATAGCGAACAAATATATGATCCAGACAAGACACAGAGTTGTCGGTGACACGAGTGGGTTTGTCCATGCATTGTAGAAAGCCACTGCCTAATAAGCAGTTTAAATACCTGTCAGTAAATAGATCAGCTTTGAGTAAATCAATATTTACATCACCTATTAAAATGCATTTTTATTAATTGAAACGTGGCTGTAATAGTCTTCAAGTCCAGTAAGAAAAGTATTTATGTTGCTGTCATGCGTCCTGTATAAAGCTAGAAAATTGTAATGATCAGTACAAAAAGTAAACTCTAGACTTAAACCAAAAACATCTCCAATCGTTATCTGTCTGAATTTGTAAGTCAGTCGCTTGTTAACAAAAACTATTACTCCATCGTTTTGATTGAGCTGTTGGTCTGTAGCTAAAAGGTCAAAGCCCTCTACACCCTCCCCCCCAGCCCCGCCCCTCAACCAACACTCTGACAGTACAATAAAATCAAGTTGAGCACAAAAAGAATTGATAAAAACTAATAATTCGTCAAAGTTTTTCTGAAAACTACGGATATTAATGTGAAATATTTTTAACGTCACACCACTCAATTTCCTTGTATAAAAATTAAAATAATCAATGCTTGTATCTAAAGGGACACACACATCAAAGTTAAGAATGTCATCATCTTCTAAACACAGCATGACCTTCGCACCCAGCCCCCTGCCCAGTCAGGGACACAAACAATACTGTTGCATTAAAACTAAACATTAAAACATTAACCTGTACTATTTCAAAAACTAAAGAAATTACAATCGGCGAGTTTTATTGATGAAAAAATATATGATGCAATAACAATATGACGAATCAATATTAGCCTAAATTGTGAATGACTTTAAATAAAAGAACAATTTCTTACTTCTATACTGTGCATGAGAATTATAAGAATTTAATTTACTGTGAACATGAGGAAAAAATGGTTTTGAAAATTTATTATTATTTTTCTGGAACTGCAAATCTAATCAAAACTTTTTTATCGATAATTTCATTGAAAAATAAAGAGATCACATTTGTATCTGACACATTGAATATTTCATTACTTGTTCAAAATAAAATAAAATATACTTATCGCAGGGAGGTAGTAAAGAAATGAAATGAAATTCGAATATCAATACATTAACTCTTAACTTAAATAACATAAAAAACAACAACAACTTGTTTCCATAATAACAATAATTTTTCTCACCTAACTCAGTCACTTAACTTTTACTTTAATTATTAATCCTGGCCTAAACAATCGTATTATGTATAAATCACATTTTGAACTTAAAAATTCACTTAGGCTTAGTAAATTTTAATGCTTGAAAATAAATAACTTGTTATTGCTCTTGGCAAATCAGGGGTGCCCATCCCCCCCAAGGCTTATGGCGCGTCCCCCCCCCCAAAAAACAGCCAGCAACCCCCCCCCCTAAACTACAAAACTACAAACTAATCTCGAAAATTGTGCTGAAATGGAAGGAGTAGGTATTTACAATGAAGTGCTGCACTAGAATAATCTAATGTTGAACATCCGAAGAGCACCGGAGCCGGAGCCGGAATGGTATCTGGTATCTTACAATTACCGAAGCCTATGTATTAAAAACTTAAGTTATAATAAGAAATTTCATATCTCAAGATAGCCTATTTACAATTAAGGCACGAGGTGTTATTTAAATATGAATTACTTTTAAATGAACCTTTGCCTTTATTTGTACGAGCTGATGGTGTCCCGCTTTCCTGGGAAAAAGTAAACAAATAATAGATTCTAAACAAAAACAAATTCAGCTCTTTTTTTTGCTCCTAGAGAAAATGTTATCAAAAAACTATTTTTCCCTAACTACTATTGCAAAGAATTCATTAGAATATATCTCTGGTTGTAAGTTGTTAATAGACTGGTAAAAGTCTGGTCTAGACTGGTCAAATCCGACGTCTGTCTGGCAGTCTGTCGGGAAACCCCAATCCTGCAACAAATATATTTTAAAACTTTATTACCCGATTTTTTAACTCGGGTAATAAAGTTTTTTTTTTGTTTTGACACACAAATTAAAGATTTCTGTGCATAGCAAACATATTGTTGATTAGTAATCCAAGCTGCTTCAATGGAAAGGTTAAATTTGTTGAATATAAATTAATTTTTTACTAATAATTTAAATAATAACCGCATGATACATTCATACTACTTACTTACTACTACTTACTTTTTTGCAGTACAACCAGTGTTTTAGATTCAGATGAAAATTCAGGTTAAAATGGGGAAATTACTTTGGTGCAGTGATAAAGATGAACCTGGCCCTCATAGCTAATGTTCTGACAGCTTCCATTACATCCTAAAAGTTTACTTGAATTCAACATGATTTTTTTGTACTGTATGTAGTTAGGGGCCCTTCATAAATTACGTCATCTGAAAATAGTGGTGCAGAATGGAAATAATGGTAGGATGATGTGCTTGGAGGTGGGGGGGAGGTTGACACATTTTACAAATTTTGATTTAAAACTAATTTAGATAGGAGCATTTTAAACATTCTAAGTAAATTCATGAAATTAGGCCTAAAGTCGAATAGCTTAGAAAATAGGACCGATATACTAGATTTTTTCAATACCCGTTAAAATGGTAATTTTAGCTTCAGGTTTTAACATAGCTACAGTAAATGCAGATCAAATCAATATTTAATTATCAATATTTTTGGATTTTCAGGCAGCGTCACTGTCCAGAACTACATACTTTAAATGTAGTACTACAAAATCCAAAAAGGTTCTGGTTTAAAGCGTTGATCACAAAATTAGCTGAAAATGGGTTTAAAGCTTAATTTTATGGTTTTAACATCCCAACAACTATAATAGGGATTTCCCAGACTGGCATTATTTTAGGAGTTTGTACCATTGACATCATTTTTCAATGATAGGGGGGGGGGGTCAAGCGGATTATGACGGAAGGATAATTGTAGGAAGGGGGATCCAAAAATGGCCAAAAGCGATGACGTAATTTATGGATGGCCCCTAATATTGTCAGCGCTGACCGAGCGGGTGCGTTCTGCCACAGTGCAAACTCATGGGTATAGAGAATAGAATAGATCCATACTACCGGTTTTTTGTAAACATTTTATGGTCCATAATTTAATTATTTTTTATTCCCCCCCCAAAAATTATAATCCCCCCAAAATTGTTGTCAGTGGCGCAACTTGCGCCATCAATTCCCCCCATGGGCGGCCCTGCTTGGCATAATTTAAGCTGATTTATTTATATTACAAAAGGGAGAAAAATAGACTGAAACAGTTTCTTATGACATACATTTGATTTTTGAACTTTACTCCGTTGGATACACTAACATGAACTCATTTTAAAATCAAAGCTAATAGGTACCAATTGTAAATTTAATCGCATAATAATGAGAACAAACTGTTTTCATGCTACTGTAATATAATTTGTTCAATCACTTGACTTTCGATTTTAACATTGATCCTAGCCTCGTATTAAGCAATCGTATTATGCACAATTTTCAATTGATTTTTACGGATCTAGGGATAATTTAAAACAAAGTTAATTTATTTATACATATTAATAAGGGTAAAATATCTTAAAAGTTACTTGGAACATGTTTGGTTTGAACTTTACCCTGTCGTTTACATATATTTATGAACTCATATTTATTATTTAGTACAGGACTGTGATCCATCACTGTGATCTATTGTTATCAAACACAAGATTTTAAGTTAAGAAAACTGAGAATCTTTTGTTTATGAATTTAGGGTGAGAATATATTTCCGGAAATTAAGTGTAAATGTGCCTGGAATGCTAAATGATTAATTAAGTAAGGCCTAATGCAGACTCAGGAAACAATTAATACAATTACCTACATAATGTTTTTATTCGTATTTGTCCAATTTATCGAGCTCGAACACACGAATGGCAGCGTCTTTGTCCGTCGGTTTCACTAACACCTTCCCGTTGTGGAATCCAGCGTAGTGCAGCTTCCCGTCTCGTTGTAGCCTCCGGGCGCGGCCCAGCAGCGCCTTGTTGTGGGGTGTCAGCTGCTCATTGATGTAGATGGTGGATGGTGGAAGAGAATTGGCTATCTCAGAGGAACTGAATCCCCTCTTGGTCCTAGCAGCCTTGAGCCACATCTCCCTAACACTGCGGGATACAAATTGCACGATTACAGGCGGGTGAGTGTGCTTCTAAGAATATAAACGGAGCCGATGCGCCAACGAAACGTCCTCTCTCTTGTATGGCACTTTAATCACCTCCGAAATTTTATTTAAGACTGAATAAATATTTTCTTCGGTAGTCATAGGAATTCCGGTGATTTCAATATTAGCGCAACGGGAGTGCTGCTCGGAATCACGCTGCTGCTGACGCAACCTGTTCGCGGACCTGTTCGTGCGTGTGCTTGCTGCCTTGCTCCCATGTGCCGCATCGCTGATCTAACACATCCACTCGTGATTCTAAGGTTGATAGTGTGGATAATGTGGTGTAAGATCTAAGTTGCAGCAAACATTACACACGTGACAATAAAATTAACTGGCATGAGTCAGTTCATGAATTTCTTTTCAAAATTAATTTTATTTACCCAAAATATTTTGTTTTATATGTTTTTTAATATGGGGTACTTTGATTTTTGAAAATTTTAATGTAGGGGTTGGGGGGGGAGGGAATTAATTAAGTATTGAATTTGAATTTCCACACTCATTTCCCCTTTATCAAAAGGCATTTCCCACAAACTGCATCTTCATATCGGTTTTAGTTTTTAATTAAATAAGGATTACAATTTTTGTCAAACACGCCCTTAAAAATGCAATATATCCGGAACGCATGATGCGATTTTAATTTTTCTTTCACCAAAATGTTTATTTTTTATGGTTTTTTATTTGATATATGTGATGCGGAAAGTGAAAAGGGACCTCACGTTGGAATTTTCAGGTTTTGAGTTATTAACATCCTGAAGTTCCGCATTAGATTCTGAACAATTTGACATACAATTTATAGTGCTATGATTTTTTGTCTTTTAATTATTGGCGTTTGAATTTTAAACAGTCAAAACGGGCATTTTAGGAAATCAATGCCCAAAACTTCAAACGTTCACAGAAAACTTATTATTGATATTTAAGAAATGAATTTGGTATCAAAATAAATCTGAAAACTAGATCTTTAAATCTAAACTGAAACAGAAGAGATACACTCACAATTTCATTGTTTAAAAAATGAGAAAGTGAGAAGTTTGAAAAGGGACCTCAAGTCGGAGGGCAGAATACTGAGGAAAAAAAGAAAAATACACTGTCAAGACAGTGATTTTTGGACTCAGACAATGTTCTTTTACAACGAAAAACTTGAAGTAGTTCACTTATTCGCCGATAGATGTCAGGAGAGACTAGTTTTGTAATGCCCCTGACGACACTGTCAGTACGGGCCTGCACATTTGGGAAATGGGACCTAAAGTCGCTCGCCATGTTATTTTCCATATAAGCGACTTGAGGTCCCTTTTCATTTGCATGACATAGGCTACTAAATCGATTATTTTTTAATATTTATCGGATTCTTATCGCTAAAATAACCGAATGAATATGTAAAGGAAAGATTAAGGAATCGTATCCAATTGAAACCTAAAAATCAATATTTTTGAACCAATTCGACTAAAATGCCCGTACTGTAAAATTTACTCCAGCGACTTGAGGTCCCTTTTCACTTTCCGCATCACATATCACAAAGGGTACCTTGTAATTTGAAAATTTCAAGCCAGGGGTGGGGGTGAGAAGGGGGTTGATGAGGGGATGAAGTTTTTATATGAGAACTGGTTCCCCCAACAGTAATAGATGTTTTCAGCAAACGGAATTAATTTTTAGTTTTTAAATAAATTAAGATGCAAGTTAAAAAAATCACCCTGTATTCAAAGTTGCCCATGGATGCCACCACCATATTCTTGTTCAGTACATCAAATATTACTAGAATCAATCATAAAATTTGAGTCCGGCCGTAATTCCAAGTTCATACCTAATTTATTATTTGGTGACTGGACTATATCTAGGGAATGTTATCTCAGAATAACCCGAACTTTTCTACAGGCCATGTCTATACTGCGATAGGGGACTACCCAAATGCTCTAGCCTCCCACAAGCAGTGTGTTCAGTTAGTGAAGCAGATGGGAGACAAACTGCAAGAGGCTCGTGAGATTGGGAATGTTGGAGCTGTTTACTTGGCCATGGGTGAATTTGAAAGTGCAGTTGATTGTCACACGCAGCACTTGCGATTAGCGAGACGTCTCGGAAATCAGGTTAGTTCTTTTAAGTATTAAGAAAAAAAGATAAGATAAGAAAAATATTAGGTCAGGTTAGTTTCAATTCACGTTATCAACACAAGGATCACTGCACATCTGTGACGACACCTTTTTTTAGCTAAACCTAATCTTACCTAATCTAACTACCACTTTTAATGTTTTCCTACAATTATATACCTGCCATTGCAAGTTAAACTGTACGAGAAAAAAATGTTAAAATGTGGGAGGAGATATTAAACAATTTGTTCACATAAACAAAATGTGTAAAATCTGCATTATGTTTTTATTTTAAGCGCATACAAATATTTTCCACTCAATTTAAGGCCCGGCTATGTATTTTGGTCCAACCAGTCATAACTGATCAGAAATAGTATATTACGTTACTAGGCCGGGAAGTACTGTTTTGCCGGACGAGCATGATAGATCCCGCGCGAGCGAAAGCGAGTGTGGGATTTTCATGCGAGTACGGCAAAACTTCCCGGCCGTGTAACGTACGATGTTTTTCATCATACTACGCAGAAAAAAACATACCTTCAATCATAACGTAGTCCTTGCATAAACATACGTTTCTCAATCGTTCAATCTTAACCTATAACAAACAGAACAAACATTTGCTACGGATGCAGTGCTGCCACTACATAGACTACATTCCTCTAAAAAGTAACCAATAAACAAGCATTAAACGTCGGTTTACTGCAAGTCAGCTGATTGTTTACTTCCGCTCTTTCCGGCCTAGGTCGGATAAGAGTTTACCCAACCTAGGCCGGCAATGGGTATCTTTCGAGCCAACAAAAAGGAACTGAAAACAGATGTTTCTGTGTTAGTATGATGAAAATTAAGTTCTGGTGGTGAAAACGGAATTTGAATAAAAGAAATTGTGGTAGTGAATAAATGAAAAAGGTGCCTTTTTTACTGCATAAGTAATTTACGAGTATTTCCCTATAAAAGCTTATAGTAATCTTTTGTATTTTTTATTGAGTAAAACTAACATTTTATAGTGTTTACGCTACAGTAGAGTCCCGCTATCCTGAACTGATTGGGACCGACCCAGGTTCGGATTAGTGGGAAATTCAGAATAAGCAGATGATGAATAAAATCAATAGATATTTAGGATACTGTAGTACGATTTTTATATAATGCCAAGATAAATATAGGGATTGTAATTTCTGGCCGTTACCTAGCTTAGTAATTGCCGTTTCCGATGAAATTAGAACATCGCGATCGTAATTTTCAGTGAGGTACCGAAGTGGATTGTCATAGAAAGCCGATCTAAAGGTTGGCGTTCGTTGATCGCGGCCGATAGTTGTCGTCTTTTCTGGTCGAAATAGAGTACAGAAAAAAACTATTCTCAATTCTGCGGCCGCGATATACAGTTTGATTGTCATTACAGCAAATGTGCTTGGCGATCGTCACTTATGGCCGCGATTATGCAGTATAACTGCCCATTACACCCTATATGCATTACGATTGTCCCTAATGGCCACGATTAGGCAGTATGATTGCTAAATACACCGATATGCTTTGCGATCGTCACTTACGGCTGCAATTATGCACTGTGATTTAAACTACACAGGATTTGTGCTTTGCAATTTTCACTGTCAAAATTGTTTTTGACGATAAAGTATGTTCGGAATAGGCGGATTTTCGGATTAGCGGGATTCGGAATAGCGTTACTCTACTGTATTGCATAACGTCAGAGGGGCCAGTGACCTACTTTCAGGAGCTGCTAACTCGGGTGCGAGTCACGGATATGACGTCATCGCTACACCAGAAATAAGGTGTCTGGCAGCTTTATTTAGCTATTTTAGGTTTATTTGTGAAATTTTGAAGTAAAATTGAGTAAAAAATTATATCCGCATTTTTTAAGTGTAATGCATTGGGTTTTCCACAGCCAAGGTCATCAGGTAGAGAATTTTTTCAATTTTGGTTGCATCACAGGTGGAAGAGGCCAGAGCATACAGCAACCTGGGCTCGTCACATCACTACCGCAGGAACTTTGCCCAGGCCATAGTCTACCACGAGAATGTGCTGAGGATAGCCCAGGAGCTGGGGGACAGGGCAGTGGAGGCCAGAGCCTTCGCGGGTCTGGGCCACGCCGCGAGGTGCGCCGGCGATTACAACCAGGTGAGAATCAAGAATCAAAAATCAAGAGATTTATTGTCATTGACCTTTTCTTTACAAAGGAATAGACATAGTACAGCATACATACGTTACATAGAGATATCTGCTAACTAATTAGTATTTATACAATGATATTGCGATAAAAAAATATTTTTGGAACTGACTTAATCTACACTGAACAATAGGCAGCACTAAAATTCAATATTACGTCAGTTTCGAAAAACTCATTGATATCGTAAAAACGTTTGCGAATCAACCTTTCATATATTTTAGATTTAAAATTTTGGAAGGTAACAATTCTTGCTGTTGGAGGCTATTTATTATAGAAACGTACACAGTTTAGTTTATGGGAGACACCAGTTTTACTTAGTCTTATATGAGCTGGTCTATCAAGTTGCAATTAACTTCTTGTTTTGCAACAGTCTTGCCTGTTAATGAATTCATGTAAATTCAATTTAGTGTAGTGAAGAATGTGATAAATATATGAATTGATTATTGTCAGAAAATTATGAAGTCTAATGAAGAGAGGTCTACAGTGCTACACTACGCCACAGATAGTACAAACTACTTTTTTTAGGGTAAAATTGTATTGGTATAAGATGAATGTCCCCATAGTATTTTTCCATGTGATATATATATAAAACTGGAAAAAGCAACATATGCCATCCTTAAAGAAACAGCAGGTGGCTGGCCTATAATGTGAGATCTTGCTAAAAGCGGTATCAGGAAACTAACTCTACTGTACTTTCTGCCTTAAAGCAAGTTAAAACACCCCTGTTGCAGCAAACCTGCAAACTCAGCAAATTTCAATTGGGTAAAAACATTTTTCAATCCTACATAGCGAAATGTGACATGTTTTTATTATCTCCATAAGAATAACATGGGGAATGAGTATGCAGATTTGCTGCAACAGGTATGTTAAAATTGGGTGATTTTTTAATTCATTATTAAGTAGATTTTAACTAGAAGAAGCCACTGACCAAGTTTTATCAAGATATATTGAGAAATAAGGAAGAAATATAATATTTTTTATTTCCCATAAGGATAACATGAGGAATGAGTATGCAGGTTTACCACCACAAAAATGTTAATTATCAGATCGCGAGTTTCGAAAAGCTACCTCTGCCGTTTATCTACGACCGACAGATACCCACTATCGTTTTTCGCAGCCGTCCACCGGTTCTTCATAACAATAACTGCAACAATATTTCATTAACTGATAGAAGAATGTATTTTGACAGTTATCTAGAAATAATATCTCTCGAAATTCGGAAATTGGAAACTTACAGCTATATCTAGCTCTGACCTTGCACTTTACAACTTCTATCAAATTTGTATTCATTGTTTATCTTTTAAATGATATACAACCTTCATTTCTGTCTCATTTGATTTGTAAAAATGAGAAGAAAATTGTGGAGATCATTGGTTTACATATGACAATTAGTCAATTAGTTTAGGTTTTGTAATTGTTGTATTGGGGGGATATCTTATTCTTATCTGATCTTATTGTCACTCTGTCCTCAACCGACTGGATGTCAAGAAACAATAGATCAGTAGTCAGGCAAGGGGGTGGGGTTGGGTTTAGAAGTAAACAAATAACTGGGCATTGCTTTCCTCACTGATCTTGATTTTAACTCTTTCTGCCACAATTTCTTAATCAAGGTTTTATTTACAACAATTATTTTTAGGAGGAAAATAAACCTCTTGTTGATAATTAATAATAATTATCCAATCTTGTAACTGTTTAAATTTTACAACAATGCATATTCTACACAAATTTACTTTGTGATCTCAAAGTTGTACTGATTTAATGTATTAAATTTAATTTTGAATTATTTTAAAACTGAATAAAGTTAAAACCAGGTTAAAAAATCAAACTAATTATTATGTGTATAAAATATTATATTCAATTACAATACTGTTACTTTTCAACACTGACCTGTTGGCACTCCTGTGCATTCTTGTGATTTGGAGGCAATATTAATTAGGAGCTAGGATAAAGTCCACTCTTGCACTATTCCCCAAAATTAGCACTGCTCGTTGAAAAAACGAGCCCCCGGTGCACGCGATAGTGGGGATAGAGTGAGTTTGTCACCAATAGTACAATTACTGATATAGTAATAGAAATTTTAAGGAATTTAATTTCATATTAATGTATGGACAATTTTGTATCAATTAAATGGAAATACAATACTTCATGAATTCAAGAAAGATTATTGAATATGTCCAGTTTATTATTACCAGTTATTAAAAGGATATAAGTTGTTTTAACCTCACATCCAAAGGCTGACTCTTATTAATTGCAGTCTTGTCAACCAAAATTTCAAATAAAAGGTACTGGTCCCAAATTGGTATCTACGGGGCGGGGGGTAAGTACACATGCGCAACTCTGCTAGGACAAGAAAGTTGCAAGCAAAATTTAAGTCTACACACTTTATTTTAACTACATCGACCAGTAGTTAAACCAAATGAAGTGACATACTTCTACCGCAATTTTGGCTACTGAAATAGTAACTGGTAAAATCAACTTGGTAAATTTCCGAAATGGAAAGTTTCAACTTAAATTATTTAAGTAAGGATGAACTTCAATATGAAATAATATTAAGAGGTCATGAATCTACTCATAATAATGTTGAAGCACTTAGAAAAAAATTAAGGTCGATCATAAACATACCTCCAAATGTTGCAAACCTTAGCGGTAAATTATCACTTAAGGTGGAATTCCAAGCAATTGAAACCAAACTAGACTCACTAGAAATTCTAATTGAAGAATCTAAAGAGGACCCTAGTAACCTACAAGTAGCTAAAATTAAAGTTAAACTAACTCACCTAAATGTGAGACTCACAAACCTAAATTCATGTCAGGTTGATGCTAGTTATAATAAGAAGCTAGGTGAATTCAATGAAAAACTAATGGATCTAACAACTAAATTTGATGATATCAAAATAAAAATTTCCCAACAAGATCTAGATCAGTATGATCAAGAACTAAACAAATCTTTAATTGAAGAAGAAAACTTAACCGACAAATTAGAAACAATCCCAAAAGTACCCCCAGTAGGCCTACCTGATAAAACGTCCACTCCAATCAAACAAGGTTCAGTAGAAACTAGTGAAACTAAAACTACAACCCAACCTTAACAACCAACAAGATAACTTAGGAACTAAAGAAACTGAAACTACAAGCCAACCTAACCAACAAGATAACCTAGACTTACATGCTAAACTACCAACTATGTTTTCAAACATGCAACTAGGCCTACCAGGAACAAAAGCAACCGAAGCTTGCGTTGTAAATTCAACAGTAAAAATTCCATCCAACAGTCCAGCTCCGTCCGCCGAGCAGATAAGACCTCTCCTTATCGCTCTGCGACTCATCAGTGATATCGTGTCTGTGCGTGTATCCGCAATCATAAAACCCGCTTTTCAAGTGATAATTGATCCAAATTTTTTGTGAAATATGTCATCCTGTGGTGTCTGTAGTCTACCGTGCTCAGAAAAAAAGTGATGTGAAATGTACGGGGAGTTGTGGGCGTCTGTTTCACCCCCAATGTATTGCAAATGAACAGGAAGGTGCGAAAACACGTGCATCGAAAGACTTCAAATGCAAAGACTGCAAACTTTCAACATCTGCAAGTAGTAAGTCGACTAAAGGAACTACTGTTATCTCTAAAGAATTTATTATAAACGTGTTAGAAAATATGAAGCAGGAGATGACACAGGAGCTTAAGAATGTTAGGAAAGATGTGTCTGAAGAATGGCGCAGGAGTTTAAGGAAGTTAGAAGGGAAATGTCTGATATGACTTCATCCATGCAATTTCTGTCGTAGAAGGTTGACGCGACAACTACACTCATGGAAGAAATAAAAAAAGAAATGGCTGTGCTTCGGAAAGAAAACCGAGAACTACGAGAGAATAATGTATCTCTAAACAAACGAGTCTGCGAGTTGGAGGAACGAGTCTGAAATCTGGAGCAATATAGTCGCAAAAATAACATTGAGATAAGCGGATTACCGTCAACCCCAGGAGAAGACGTGAGAGCCATAGTGAAGGATGTAGGAGCCGCACTGGGTCTACAAGTGGAGACGAGTCAGATCGCAGCCACCCACAGGATCCCAGCGTGCAACAAAACCCGCATCCCATCAGTGGTTGTCCAGTTCTACGATCGCTCCGTAAAAGAATCCTTCATAAATAATTTTAAAGAAGCAAGATCGACAAGCAACCATCTCACCGCTGCTAAAGTGAACGCGTCTTTTCCACCGAACAGAGTGTATGTCAACGACCACCTGTCACCGGAAAACAAAAAATTCCTCGCTTCGCTCAAAAACAAGTGTAAAGAACTCAACTACGCCTTTGTATGGTCTCGCGATGGTAAATTCTTTTTCCGAAATGCCGCCGGTGAAAAAGTTATTAGAGTAAGTACCACTGATGATATAATAGTCTAAAGTAAATAAATGAGCTACGTTAAGCAGGTCTTTATCCAAACAAGCAGAATGTTTTATTAATAAAATTCCTTGGAAATATAACAAAAGAAATAGTTATAATTTAATGATTCACAAAAATACAAACCAATATGAGGAGGACTTGAATATATTTTATAAAAGTAGTGGTACAAATAACAGTAATTCCCTTAATATATTGTATGCAAATATCCGAAGTCTGAGGCAAAATTTTCAAAATTTTATTGCAGAATTAGAGTTAATTGAATGTAGAATTCATATTATTGTGCTTAGCGAAATTTGGGTGATGAATAATGAAGTTAATTTGTATAAAATTCCTGAGTATAATATTTTTAGCTGTTGTAATGACAGTTATAGGTCGGGAGGGGTCATGTGCTATGTTTATAAAGAAATAGACGTTACCCAAGTAGATATGCAAATGGTAACTGCTGACTTATTATTTTTAAGTATAAAATACCATAATATTTAGTTTAACTTACTGTGTTTATACAGACTTCGTAAATTTTCAGAAAATAGTTTTATAGATGAATTGTCCAATGTTATCTCAAATATACAAAACGATATTATTTATGTTGGAGACATAAACATAGATATTTTGTGCGATAAAAACTATGTATATAATTATAATAGCTTACTAGAAAATAATGGTTTGGCATCACTGATAAATAATCCTACGAGAATTACTGTAAATTCTAAAACTCTTGTCGATCATATTTTTATTAGACATACAGTTATTGATGACTTTGAAGGTGCGATTTTTGACATCGGCCTCACAGACCACTGCCTCTTAGGTATAAAAATAAAATATCACTCTAGATATAAGGAACTGTTTAGTAATGGAAACAATTTGTTTTGTAATAAATTTGATTACTCTAAACTTAAAATTAATCTTAGTAACGTTAACTGGTTGGAGTGTTGTTCTTCTCAAAACATGGATACTAGTTTTAAAACATTTATGAG
The DNA here is from genome assembly GCA_035578135.1 of Flexamia atlantica. Classification (NCBI taxonomy): domain Eukaryota; kingdom Metazoa; phylum Arthropoda; class Insecta; order Hemiptera; family Cicadellidae; genus Flexamia; species Flexamia atlantica. The sequence goes on along the minus strand of JAQJVK010000017.1, from coordinate 8,513,978 downwards.
TTTATTAGCGTCCGAATTAAATAACTGCAAAATATCTAGCACTGTCAATAGATTAGTTAAAGCTAAGAAAATTAGTCCATGGTTGAATTCCAATTTATTTATCAAATTAAAAAGAAGGAGGAAGTTATATGACCTGGCCAAAAAACGGCCATACGATAGTAATTTTAATATTTATTATAAAACATTTTGTGAAAAACTAAAGAATGACTTAGATGTAGCAATAAATGAATATCTAACGAAGAAAATTAATAACTGTAATGGGGATTCTTCACAATACTGGAAAATAATAAACAGTGCAATTAAATGTACAAACAGCAAAAACGTGAGTAAAGTAGAGCTTGATAGCGGAGTTTTGATAACCGAGCCTAAGCAGATAGCGGAAGAGGTAAATCAATATCTTATCTCGGTTCAAGGCCAGAACAACAATGCTGAAACTACAAACGTTGATCACTGCATGCCAGGCCGGGCCTCTCCCGTATATCCACAATCCTTTTTTATAGCACCAGTAACAATTCCTGAAATGCTAGAAGTTATAAAAAAACTAAAGAACAAAAAGTCTACAGGTTTCGATCAAATATCTGTTCAAACAATTAAAACTATTGACTGTGAAATAGCGCCTATTCTAGTACATTTAACTAATCTAAGTTTTGAAACAGGCATATTTCCTGAAGCTCTGAAAAAAGTACAATTGTTCCATTATTTAAAAAGGGATCCTCAGTGAAAATGGACAATCTCAGACCCATAAGTTTATTGTCAGTGTTTTCAAAGATTTTTGAGAAACTTATGAAAAAAAGACTTACTAAATATTTAGATAGAATAAATCTTTTCAGTCAAAACCAATTTGGGTTAAGGAAAGGTCTGTCTACTGAGGATGCCTTAGCTGTAGTAACACAAAAGATTCATGACAGTTTTAATGCTAATTATAAGACAACAGGTTTATTCATTGATTTTAAAAAAGCATTTGACCTTGTAAATCATAATATTTTGCTAGCAAAATTGGAGGCTGTGGGTGTTAGGGGAGTTGCTTTGAAATGGTTTCATAGTTTTCTTACTCATCGCTTACAGCAGGTTAGAATCCAAAACCAGTATAGTTCATCTGTACCCGTAAAAACTGGAGTGCCCCAGGGATCTGTATTATCTGCAACATTGTTTTTAATTTTTATAATTGAGTTGCTACAATTACCCTTTCATGGCCACATAAGTGCGTTTGCAGACGACATAGCACTTTTTTACTCAGAAAAAGACCAAAACGAAATTCAATTAAAGGCAAACGAAGATTTAAAACTATTAAGCTCCTGGTGTATTTTTAACAAAATGCAAGTTAATGTGGGTAGAACCAAATATGTAAACTTTAATTTGTCGAACAGTTTTGATTTCGTATCAGAACTGAAATATCACGTACCTAATTGTTTAGAAATAAACTGTACCTGTGAAAAAATTGAAAAAGTCGATAAATTTAAGTATCTTGGGTTAATTCTGGACCAAAATTTAAACTGGGAAAGACACATAACTGATTTACACAACAAATTGAAATCAACAATCAGAATTTTTATTTTTTACGTAATTTTTGTAACACAGAGCTGCTAAGATCAATCTATTTTGCACTGATTGACTCAAGACTGCAATACGGCTTGCATTGCTGGGGAGCAGCATATAAAGTATTAATTGATAAACTAAGAACAACTCAAAACCAATTTATCCGTGTAATGCTGCATTGTACCAAAAGAGAGAGTTCTTTTCAGTTATTTACATATTTAAAAATTTTACCAATTCAACATCTTTATGTATATAAAGTATTAAGGCTATTTTATACATGAAGTGGCAATACTGGGACCACTGACCTTGTATACAAAACTTGAGGAAGTGAACAAAGAATTTTTAGATTGCCTAAAGTAAATAAATCTTTTTTAGACAGTTATTACAATACATAGGGCCCAAGTATTTCAACCAACTGCCACATGAAATCAGTCTCCCAAAATTTAGCTGCTTTTAGCAAAAAAGTGAAAAATTGGATATGGTCCCTAGAGGACATTTCTATCTTAAATTATGTTTTATCTTAATTTTTAACTTACAACTGAATCTTTTGGTGTGCAAAAGCAAAGAAAAACGAAGGGTGTATACATGTATATGTAAAGGTATATAGTTTTTGTATATAAATATATGTGTAAATTTGTATGTATTGGATTTAATTACAAACATGAAAGTTTTTTTTATTTCAGTCACCACTAGGAGAGGCATTTAGTTTATTTTAAGTTTTTGTTCAAGATTGGACTGGACTCAAGTTTATTAGTTTATTTTATTTTTTAGTGTTGCGTTGACCATCAGTACTGGTAATTGTGGTCAGCGTAAATTCCGAGTCTGTATTCTGTTCTTTCCTAATGTAGCCTTAACTGTGGAATAAAATTACTATCTCATTATCTCATTATCTAAATTTTTAATAAACTCTCCAATCCGGCAGAGGCTTATTTACGCAAAATAACTGTCTGCAATGGACTTGAAATAACCCCCTTGCTTTCTTTTTTGCGCAACTTGGTGACGGTAAAAACCGAAACGAACCTAACGGACTATCAACTTTTTGAAATTTTACCAATTTATAGGCATCCTCCCCTTAGTGGAAAAATGTTGCAATGCAAAAATCAAGGGTTAAGTTTAGACAAAATGCATGAAGAAATTATTGCCACATTTATTCCAGTCACATTAAAAGAGAAATTAAAACAAGATCTCATTTACCGACCCCAGCTTCCTGATGAGCCATTATCTCTTTACATAAATGAGATTAAAATAAACAATCAAATCCTAAAAACTAGCCTATCTGAAGAAGACCTAGTTTCATTCATTAAAAATGGATTAAGACCGGAAATCAGAAATCAAATTGTTTTTGAAAATAACCCACACACTTTCAACGACTTGGATCAACTATGCATTAATTTAAATAATGTACGCTACAATGATTACCTACGAGAACAGATGCATCCTCGTCCTTATCACAGTGGCTTCCCTCAGCGTGCTTCTACATCTCCAAGAGAAGAATACAACCCAAGGTATGCTTCCCAAAACCATAGTCCACAATTTAATAATCGTAACTTCTCAAAATCTTCAGGTAATCAAGGCCAGCACCATAAAACTTGCTATAATTGTAATCGTAAGGGACATATTGCAAGTCAATGTTTAAGAACCAAAAAAAACTTGTAAATGAGGGAGTGTCAAGTACTAGCCAAATTTCAACTTGCACTCCCGCTGAACCTAACATAACCGATTACCAAAATAATTCTCCTGGTCACAAAAATGAGTTAAGGAAATTGGTTAATAGCTGTAATAAATTTAAAGGGGTAAAAACCATGAAAGTAAAGGTAAATGTAAATAATACGCTGCCTTGTATACAAACTACTATACATAGAAATCTTACTGTAAATAGTCTATCGGATACTGGTGCAAGCAAAAATTTCATTACCCATAGCCTATACTAGACGCTTTTAGCATTAAAGATTGTCAAGTCATTAAAAAAATGGAAAGGTTCCATGTTGGCCGCAAATGGTACTCAAATAAATGTGTTGGGTAATTGTGAAATAAAAATAAAAATAGGGAATTCCACATGGAAAGAGGAATTTTTGGTCATGAAACACGACAGCTTTGACATGATTTTGGGTATACCGTTTATCTCTAAGAAAGGACTTGTAAGAAAGGAGTGGAGTGAGGAATGCCAGCAAGCCTTCGACAAACTCAAGTATGCCATAAGTAACCCTCCACTGTTGCATCTAGCGGACTTCAGTAAGCCATTTGTCCTACAAACTGATGCTTCCAATACTGGAGCCGGGGCAATTTTACTACAAGAAAATGAAAATCAAGATTTAATGCCTATAGCCTATTATTCTCGGAAATTTACCGATGCTGAATTAAAATATTCCATTTATGAAAAGGAAGCACTCAGCGCTATTTATGCGATTGAGCATTTTCACCAATACTTAGAGGTGAAGCCATTTAAATTGATTACTGATAACCAGGCTCTTAGTTATGTTTTAAGCACAAAACGGAAATAAGGTAGACTAGCCCGATGGTTCGAGCGGTTACTTACTCTGGATTACACCGTGGAGCACCGAAATTCATCGGAGAATTTTTTAGCCGATTGTTTATCGAGGTTATATTCAGAAAACACTAACAATGATGAGAATACGCACAATGAAGAAGAAAAATCCATGCATCAAATTACCTCAACAATTAACATGCAGAAGAAAGAAAACTCAAAAACCCAAAATAACTCAAGAAAAAAACATGCATATGGAAATAAAAGATTGAAAAGTAGGCCTAAGCTGGAAACAAAACAAGAGGAAAAATATTTTGGTAATTTGATCGATGAAATTCCGTTAGCATTAACACAGCTGGAAAAACAGCAACAAACTGACCAAGAATGCCTAAAGATAATTGATAGCATAAATAAAGGCCAGCAGAGTGATTGTTATTTCAAGAAAAATAACATATTAATGTATCGCAATTCAAAGGGAAAACCACGGGTGTACCTCCCCGAGAAATTATTTAATTTAATATTTGTTTAGGTACTTTGGTATTATACGGAGGCCACTGTTTTTAGAGAGGTTTTTTTAACTGGATACCAAAAATAATTACATAATTGGAGAGAACTTACTTTAATCGACTTACTGGCCAAATTTGACATAATAATGATGAGCGGTCTTTGTGTTCTGCCTCCCAGAAGGCAGCGATGTCGGCGAGGTAAAGCGTCACCGCCGCTAGCGGCAACGCCCGATCGCCACCCGGTTGCGGCAGTTATGTTAGGTTAGGTTATCATAAATATGTTAGCCTAACCTAACATGGTGTATGTTATGTTAAGTGTGGTGTAAATCCTGTAGGCAAGTGATGCACACACTCCGGTCAACAACCTGACCTAGGCCTACTTGGAGGGGATTTGGCAGGCGAAGGTATGACTCATCTGGTATCGTTCGATTCGTAACGAAACGAGGAAAGTCCTACTAACATATTTATGATAACCTAACCTAACATAACCGCCGCAGCGCGCTGTATAAGGGTGGCCTCCGTATAATACCAAAGTACCTTTGTTTATTATCATAATACGATCTTCGGTGGGCACTTCGGGACAAGCAGAACTACCGCAAGAATTAATGAATACTTTTATCATCCAAAGTTAAATAATTATGTAAAAGAAAAGGTCAAAGCTTGCAAAATATGTATGTTGTCTAAGAGTACTCAAAGAAAATTCGAAGGAAAACTCATATCGGTTCCTGTGGAAAATGCTATGAATACTTTGTACATTGATATTTTAGGTCCTCTAGTACGTTCGAAGAAAGGAAATAAATATATCTTGGCCATATTGGATGCATATACTAGGTATACTTGGCTATACTCACTAAAGGAGTGTACAAGTAAAGCCATAATTGAGAAATTAAAGAATACCTTCGCCAACTTTTCCATTCCTAAAATCATAGTAAATGACAACGCAAGTTACTTCGTCTCCAACCAATTCAAAGCCTTCTTATTCAGAAATTACATTACTCAAAGGACAACACCAGCTTACAAGAGTAGTGGAAATCGAACAGAACGAGTACTTCGTGACTTAGGTGGTTTATTAAGAAGTTTTTACCACGACAAGTAAACTGAATGGGACTCAAGAGTTAGATACGGTTCAAATTAGCCTAAATACTGCAATCAATTCATCAACAAAGACCAGCAGCTTCGAATTGATGTTTCAACACGAGCCTAGATGTGCCTTGACAAATTTATGGGACCTGGACGACCTAATTTCAAGCAAATTAACGATGGAACAGAGGCAAGAAAATCTTCGGAGAGCCATAATCAACGCACGACGTAGCACCAAGATCAACAGAGACCAGCAGAGATTTTCTTCATCGAGGAGCAAACATCTATATAAAATCAATTCTTTAGTGTACATCAGAACCCATTATTTGAGTAAAAAGATTAATAACTTTTCTAAGAAGTTAGCTCCAAGATACGTAGGTATTTTTCGAATAATTTATTGGTTAACCGAAGTAACTTGTTTAGTTCAGAAAACAAATGACCCAACTGATGTAAGGAAGATTCATATAATTGATTTAAAATTGTATGATCCTGGAAAAATAACTTAAATTTTTTGTAACCAAGAAGTGCTCTGTACATAATTTCCTTCTTTGGTTATATTATTTTATGTTAGATTATATCAATGAAGTATGTTATTTTAGGTTAGGGCCAATGTAACGAAAAATTAGGCAGCCTATAAAATGCAGGTCAAGTCAGGCATAGGTATTACAGGAAAATTTAGCCTGTGAAATCCTGAAAACTTGAGTTAGGCCTAGTTATATTAGCAGAGATTAAAATTTTATGAGATTGAAATTATGTTATAGTTAAAATGATTAAAATGTATATTTTAAGATCTATTAATAAAATTAATTTTGTAAAAGCAAAGAAAGGGAAAATATATTAAATTAATTTAAATCTGGTTATTTTGGATTTCAAATGTAGTATGAATGTGATTGCGCAATCGAATGAGTCCTAGGGTTGTTTGGTTGATTGTATGTGGAAAAATGTTGTTTATATGTAAAAATCACTGCACAAAACACTGGACACTTCACTGCACTTTATTATTACACTACACACGACTAATTTTTCACGATTACAACTTTGCTGACACTAATTACTAAAGACTTTCACGTTGGACTACACTGACAAAACTTTGAAAAGAGAATGAGAGAGAGAGTGAGACTGACAATGGCAGAATGAGATAAAATAACCAGATACCAACTTAAATCTCTCTGGCTTAAATTTGGAAATTGAATTATTTAAAATAGAATTTTAGATCTTAAAACTTACATTTATAGTTGTTGAATTTAATATCTTCAATTATTGAATGTATATGTAGCCTTCTAAAGAAGCCAAATTGTCGAATAAGAAGTATTTTGTTTGTTAAGATTTCTATTTTGGAAGTTGAACTTGAGTTGCAGTTGGCAACTTTGTCCTTGATTCAAGGCCAAAGGAGAGTGGATGTCTCAGTAGCCTCCTTGCTTGGAACAAATTAGTACTGTCCGCACTACCTTGTGGCAGTCCAATGAACTGCTGCCAGGTCTTTAAAATTGCAGCACATCTTGACATTGTTGTCAAAACGAAGTTTGATTTTATTATTGTTTGTAATTTAATTAGATTGTTTGAACATTTTAATACATTGTTCGTGAACTGATAAAAGGAATATAGTTTTTAATAATTAAAAATTGGAGTGCAGGGGATATTTGTACTGATTTAATGTATTAAATTTAATTTTGAATTATTTTAAAACTGAATAAAGTTAAAACCAGGTTAAAAAAATAAAACTAATTATTATGTGTATAAAATATTATATTCAATTACAATACTGTTACTTTTCAACACTGACCTGTTGGCACTCCTGTGCATTCTTGTGATTTGGAGGCAATATTATTTAGGAGCTAGGATAAAGTCCACTCTTGCACTATTCCCCAAAATTAGCACTGCTCGTTGAAAAACGAGCCCCCGGTGCACGCGATAGTGGGGATCGAGTGAGTTTGTCACCAATAGTACAATTACTGATATAGTAATAGAAATTTTAAGGAATTTAATTTCATATTAATGTATGGACAATTTTGTATCAATTAAATGGAAATACAATACCTCATGAATTCAAGAAAGATTATTGAATATGTCCAGTTTATTATTACCAGTTATTATAAGGATATAAGTTGTTTTAACCTCACATCCAAAGGCTGACTCTTATTAATTGCAGTCTTGTCAACAAAAACTTCAAATAAAAGGTACTGGTCCCAAATTGGTATCTGAAAAGTTGGTAAGTACAAAGTTTACAAAATAATCTCATTCCTTAATTTCTTATTTTAATCTTAAATAAACAAAATGTTTCTTAAATTTGACATAAAGGAAATAACAAATTGTAATGCTAACAATTTGAGATCTGAAAAAAAACATATTTTGAAGACAGTAAAGATTTAAAATATTGAAAAAAAGGTTTATTTAGGTTGGACAATTGTTTGAATAAATCGATTACAAAGAAATAAAACATTTTGAAACATCAATAGCATTAAGTAATAGAGTTGTTATTTATTACTGTTTATTCTTTTTCAAATTTTTTTGTAGACCTTTAGTTTGGTTTGGAAACACTTAAGTCATACAATGGCTTGAAGGATTAACTCTGGCTTTCAAATTTATATACCGTAAAACCAGACCATAGTGCTTTGACTTAATTTTTGTGGTAATTTGCATTCAATGATAGTAAGGACATGTTTCATGATACTTCCGAATCTGGAGTTGGATCCTGACTACAGGTGGAAATGAACCTAGAACATAACAAGATTTGTAACACAAGCCAGGAGTACCTGAAAAAATAGCTAAAAAACAGAAAACAATTCAAAGACACCATATTAATCACAGAAAACACAAAACCACCAGTCAGATCAGGGACACAGTCACATTTATCAGAGCTGAGCAAAGAGCATATCAAGTACTCTTTTCAAGTTTGCTAAATCATCAGATAAAAGAAACATTGGTACGCAAATATTAATTACTTTGTGTATATTTACAGGCCAAACGGTGGCACGAGAGACAGCTGGACATGGCGCTGAGCTCTCGCGACCGAGTGGGGGAGGGCCGGGCTTGCTCCAACCTGGGGATCGTCTATCAGCTGTTGGGGGAACACGATGCTGCTCTCAAGCTGCACCAAGCCCACCTCAGCATCGCCCGCCAGCTCGGCGACCGAGCCGGCATGGGCCGGGCTTACGGCAACATCGGCAATGCTTACAGCGCCATGGGCTACTACGAACAGGTGCCGATCTGGGTTTTGTAAAATATGTGTTCGAAGAGTTTTTAAAATTATCGACTGTTTAAATTTTGATTTTTTTGAACAATCACTAATTACTAAAAACAAGTTTCACTGTTTTTACTAATCAAAGGTGGCAAATGAACGCAAAAATTAAAAACGAAACATAATTTCATCATCATTGACAATGAATTCCAAATAAAGCATCATCATCTGTTAAGCAGCTACAGTTGCCAGGGTGTGCTGATTAGCCTCTTTAATTAGTTTTTAAAATGTAAAATAATATTTATCGTCAAATAAAATAAAAGTCCTGCAAAGGTAATATCCTTCCAGTTATATTTTCTTAGCAAATGTAATATCCTTTCGGTTATATTTTCTTAGAAAAATGAGTTTGTGGAAGAACCTTTCTGAACCACACTTTCTCATAGAAGCATTTGGGGAAAAGCAAGCTGGTTGTCAAAAGGATTGTCTAATCGAGTTAACATCAGTCCCAGTTTGCAAAATTCTAGTTTTACAGGGTTGCCAGCAGCCGGGAATTCCGGGAAAACCGGGAATTATGCGTGAATTTCACACACCGGGAAAAAACCTATGAATTATGCGTGAATTTTTCAAAAGATCCTTGAATTTTATAAAAATTATGTAAACTCTAAAACAGCGATCGTTTTGGCATGTCGGTCTGTAATGTGGTTATTTCTCGATCAGGTTATCGGCCAGTTTCGGGAATGTGTTAGACAAAGCATAAGTTGCCGTCCGAACACAACACGTCTCTTCTGACACGAAGACAAAGTGATTCCAAAGTACAGATAGGTGTGCCAAAAGATCTAGAACTGTTATATTGTTCTGTACTAGTTTCGGAACGTTCCAGGAACCGTTTCGACTGTCTGTTAATACGTTCCGTAACGAGATCTTGTTCCGATGTATTTTTCGTACCCCTCGCAACGAATTACGGCAAAGGGACTGCAAATCCATGGAACGGAATCATCGGGCTTTTGTCATAAAAAGAGTCATCACTATTGGCGGAGCCGATGTCAGAGCATTCTTTTCACCTAGAAATAAATATCGAAACTACAGACGGAATGGGAACGGTTAAAAGAACACGTTTCGCGGCCGGTACGGAATCCTCGGAACGGTTTTCGCAACGGAACTGCAAAGCAGACACCGTGACATACTCGTCGAAGACGATTTTGGCTACAAATGTCACTGGCATAACAGAGTAGCGGAGCGAATGTTATGACGTCATGGACGAGGTCGTATTGAATTAATCTGGTCCAATACTCAATACTCACAAGCGTAAATAGAACAAAGTTATCCAAGTCGTGACATCATTAAACGTAACCTAACCTTTAAATAATTATCGGTCATTAAACAGAGCCATTATCGTTTTTAACTAATTATATCGACATAAACCATTGGTTTGCGATGTTTTCACCTCAAGATTTTGCTGGTGTTGCCCTTAGGGCAAAAGGGCGAAACAGCTGTCCAATAGGATAAGTTAAAATAAAGGATTGCTTAAGACGTTAGTTGGGAATTCCTGGTTAGCCAAAAAACTCAACATAAAGTTTGCTAACTGTCCGCCAGATAGATAGTGACATTGAGTGTAATGAATTTTCGGAGATTTCGTAATTCCTCGTGTGCTTCCGTTTACCTTTGCGGGGTTGGCCTGTCGTTGGCAATTGATAAGTATATAAATTACCCTCCCTCTCTCGCTTCATAGAAGTTAGTTGTATTAATTCTAGTGTAGTAGTCGCCAAAGACAGCAGACGACAGACGATTCAAATTAACTAATTTTACAATATCAAAACGATTACGTCGAGCCTGGTGACGTCATAACATCAAGAAATTCAATCCGTTTATGCCAGTGACAATTGCTGTAATCGTTCAATTCGTAGTGAAAATCGTCCTGTTCCCAGACGTTGCCGAAGAGAATACGCAGCTGACTCGGGGACGTGCCCAGTGTTCCCAGACGTACGATAACTACTGTATCGTGCTTTTACGATAATTTTGTATGTGGTACGATCCAACTTGTGTTTGGCGCGATAGTTCGATGATGTCATGAATCCTATATTATATTTTATTTACACAATGTTAAGGATAATTAATACCTTTTTAGTGTTAAAAATGGGTTTTGGTAGTATTACAGGGTTTTCTTGGTAAAATTATACCAAATTTATGAGCTTCATCAAACGAGTATAATAATTTAGGTTGATTCAGAATAATTTTCCTGGTCTGGTACGATAATGTGGCTTTTAATATCTGGGAACACTGGCGTCTCCATGATTCCTCTAACGCTTCTCAGTGTGCGCCTGCGCTACTAATCTTGAGTCCTTGAGTCTCGACAAAGGGACAACGTAGCTCTGGCTGTAAAACGAATCTTTATCAGTTAGACCTTTTCAGTAACTCCGGCAGTTGATAAAGCAGAATAGTATAATCAACTTCTATAAGGAATTTATTGAATTTTTCATGGAGTCATGAAAAATCTATAACTCCTAACTTATTTTATTTCTTAATTCTTTGCTTTAATGCGTAATTACTGCAGTTTTCATAATTAACTGAGTCCGGTTTTAATTCACATTGGGATGAATTTTATCAATCATAGTTCATAGTCACACCATTTTAATGGATGTATTAAATTAGTGGTAAAACAAAAATGGTTAAAAAGTTGTGAAGAAAAATTATTTGTCCAAACTCAAACTTGCTTAGGCCCAATCCACACACGAACGACGACGTGGCGCAGGAGGGCGGCCGCCGCGCCTCGTCCGCGTCGTTCGTGTGTAAATTGGGCGATACGTTAAATGGGAGCGACAGCAAAAGGACATATGTCCGTGCCACGACTATTCCACACGTCTGTTATGTGTGAATTGGGCCTTAGAAATGAGAAGTACGGGCCTTGAATTTTGACTATTTTGCCCGGGAACATCGGGAAATATGCATGAATTTTTTGGAAACAATTTGCTGGCAACCCTGTTTTAAAACTTTTGGTTCATATCAGTATGGTTTCTTCACTGTGCTGATGAGGTCCAATTCACACTAGCCGACCAGACATGGCGTCTCGCCGCAGACTCTCATCATCACACCGAGTCTCGGTCGCCAAATGTGAAAGGGGCCTAAGAATCAAAAGAACCGAACTTCAATAAAATCTGCCTGTCACATAGTTTATCCCTAAAAACCACTTTGTTATTTAGGCTATCAAATATCACAAGCAAGAGTTGACGATATCGAAAGAAGTGAAGGACCGTAGCTCGGAGGCTTCGACGCACGGGAACCTCGCTGTGGCGTACCAAGCCCTGGGCGCTCACGACATGGCCCTGCACCACTACCGCGCCCACCTCAACATCGCGCGGGAGCTCAAGGACACGGCGGGCGAGGCTTGCGCCTTGCTCAACCTCGGCAACTGCCTCAGCTCAAGGGCGGAGTTCGCTCAGGCCGTGCCTTACTATGAGAACTACCTCATGCTATCTCAGGTCGGTCCATTATCGGGGTCATAATTTGTTTTAAAATTAGGGTTGTGCAAATAGTAATTTTTGAATTAAAGTCTAGTTTAAAGATACTTGCTCGAGTTTTGAGCTTTTTTTGAGTCGAGTTATTTTGTAGTAATAGGATGATAACTTTCCTTCATCTACGTAATGAGGGCTCGCAAGGTCGAGTCGGCCAGGGTTGGTGCTGTGGGGTCAGGGGGTGCCAGGACAAATGTAATACAGTAAAATTTGAAAAAAATAAATGTATGCATTGTATTTTGAAAAGTTACATAAAGCGTCATTTTACTCTTAATTTTAAAAAAATCTGGGGGACGATTGGGGGGTTTTCCATACCCCCCCAGGCCCCACGCTGCTTTAACCCCCTGAAATTTTTTCCTGGGTAAGGCCTGGACTAGGAGTGAATGGAAAAATCCGAAACAAGGTGGTCCCCTCCAAATTAGAATGAAAAAATACGGAAGCTACTTAAATGAACTAACTGCTCTTATCAACAGCCACTTGAGATAGGCGACTTCAGCAGGTTTTTTTTCTTATTCAGCACATTACTTAATGATTATTATTGATAAACTTGTCCCCTGTTAATATATCAGCCATATTTATTCTCAGGAACTTCATGACGTGGAGGGGGAAGCCAAAGCTTGTCATTTTTTGGGCTACGCTCATTACTGTCTGGGAAACTTCCGAGAGGCAGTACGCTACTACGATCAGGATTTGGCATTAGCCAAGGACCTGCAAGACAAGATGAACATGGGCCGGGCGTACTGCAACTTGGGATTGGCCCATCTTGCCCTCGGCAACCTCGAAACTGCCCTTGAATGTCAGAAGTACTTTCTAGGTAAGGCACCACTCCCTTTGAAATGAGTTTATATAAAACCTTGATCACAACAGTGATAATTGATTTTTACTCTTCTCTGAATATTTCCAGTCAATAAATAATTTTCTTCATTTTGTTGTTATTTTATTTTGGAGATAAGAACATACAGTTTTAATCAATTTTCATATGTTTTCAGTTACTTATTTACTTTAAATTTGAAAGAGGAATGCTTGGAGGCTTGCTTGAATGGGAGTATGCTTTAAGTATAGAACTCATAGAAACACATTCAAGGAGATACAGTACACCTCGGATTATCCGGACCTCACATTATCCGTATCCCGGATTATCCGGACCAGTCCTTCCGAGAAATTAAAAAATTAAAATCTCGTCAAAAACATGATTTTAGCAAGTTTACGGGGGAAATGTGTTTCTAAAAGTAAAATGCAAATGCAATACATTACTTTACGGTTTTGGAATCACAATAATGGTAGGAATCACATTGGCTAAAGGAAGGAACCACATTACAGCATTTTCGTGAACGTAGTTTTCTGGATTTCTACTTGGGGCGCTAGCAGTAATGAACAAAGGCGTAGTCTACGGCAGTTTTGCGAGTTTGTTTATTGCTGTCATTTGATGTGTTACGTTATTTCTTAAGAAGAGTTACAGTAATTCGTTTTGAGTTACTTTAAGTTTCGTCATGATTATTCCAATTGTGATTATTTAATCTTAATAAATTAAATATTTTAATCTGGCGTTTTATTCCAAACCTAAACCGTGTAAGTTCAGTAAAAGTTAACATTAATATTCGTATGATTATTAACGAAGTTTAGTTTTTAAGTTTGTTTCAAAATTAAACCCCCGTAAAATTTGTAAGATTAACATTGTATTCGTATGATTATTAATGAAGATTAGTTCTTAAATTTTTTTCATAATGAAACCCCCGTAAAATTTGAAAGATTAACATGTTGTACAGCCTTGAAACAACGTTTGCAGCATCAATTTAGCAGGGGCTAAGGTGTGCGATCGCTACTTAGGCAATATTGTAATTACCTTGGATTATCCGGATTTTTTGTTATCCGGATCGGTGTTCCGCCACATTAATCCGGATAATCCGAGATGTACTGTATTCTGCTGCCACTGACAGCACATTGCATCCTGAAGAAAATTCCTTAGAGCAGTCTCTTCAGGTTGAGACAGGGCCGGATAGAGGCTGGGGCAGGGGGGCCACAGTCCCGGGGCCTCGGGTTTGGAAGGGCCCTAAACTCCTTTGCTAGCCCTACGATTTATTAGAATTTTTTTATTGTGAAAGATCAACAATAATCGATACAATTCAGTTGTTGCTAATTATAAATTTATTGAAAATTTGCTCACTATGATAACTAGGTTACAATTTATTAATTTAAATAAATAAAAGTGTACTGTAGTTTTAAAATATTTATTTACATTTATACCCAACAGAAATTGATTTTTATCTTGTATCATGATAGTCTAAGGTGAAGACCTCAGGTTAAAATCAATTCATCATAACGCTCTAATGCCACAAATAAAGTTCCTCAAAGGAAAGGATTTCTATGTTGACCAGTTACAACCAGTGAACACAGAAAATACCACCCTCGCTGGTTACAACCAAGTACTTACGTGTTAAGTACTTAGTTATAAAACATTTGCAACAATTTTTTATGGTGCCATTGTAAATTCTAGAACTGGATCCATAACACACATTTTGCAGCCTGATAGTGCGTTCGTCTTTCACAGCCGTTCCTGTTTTGCAAAAATTACATATGCCAGCTACCCGTGATCAGTAAATTTCAACTGAAATCTGCCATGCCATTTTCTATCACCTGCCATCGGTACACACTGGCCATTTTGCAGCCATTGCAAAATGGCCATATTTTGTCCATTTTGTTGCTATTTTTTTGCCGTTTTGCTGACTGGGTTTCGCATCCATTTTCGCATTTCACTAAACACTCATTGTTAACCTGTAATTGGTGACACAAGTGCTCGATTTCTAGAAATTGACGTTCAAAAACTACAACTTAAGGTAAGATAAGACCCCCTACCTTAAACCGTCAGCAGTTGAAATCCATTGTCTTCAGGTATATATTTACTTTGACATCATGGCTCCCACATTCGATCGCGGGCCCTGTAACCGAGATCAGCCTTGGGCCCCCCTATGTTCATGTACTATGCTACGTTTCAAAAATGTCTTGGTCACCGATATTTCAGCTACCGCATTTTCATTGATTTTAAAGAAAAATAGATAGTTGAAGCAGTGTAAAATTTTGAGGCCAAAACATTTTATCATATGTTACAAAAATTAGCACATTCTGGTAGAGAATTTTGGTATTAAAGAAATTAAAAATACCTTTTTGTGCTCTCTTTTGCACTCCTAGTTTTGACGTTTTAAAAATAAAATCCCTTTTATAGCTCTGTGCCATATTTTAGCCCGGTAGGATCAAAAACGTTCCGTTCCAGGGGTAAAATCTTTAGCGTGAAACCGCACTCCTGGCACAATCTGTAGTGACAAGTGCCGTACTAATTTTGCGAGTGTTTAATTTCTGGCTTCAAAACATCTGTAAGCTTTAGCAGACTTCTTTTAATTAAGTCAATGGTACTTTCAAGCCTGAAGTAACCGATATTAAAATATCACACATATGTCGGTGGAAAGGTGGAAAGCACATAAGATGATTCAACTCTACCATGGAGACAGTGAGGTCATGGTTTAGTTTTGAGTAACGGCATTTACCTTTGGGTTTGTGGGGCTCTCCTCTCACATATATATTTTACAGTTGCACAAAATTACCATTTTATCTAGGGTAAATAAGATGCCCAAGGGGGGGCCCCTTAGCCCCTCTCTGAATCTGCCACTGGTGGATATAAAAATAGACTACGTTGCTAACCTAAAAACATCAGCCAATGTAACGTGCAACTGTGCTGTTGTTTGGAAATATTTTATTGTAATTTTGTTCTACTTCTCAATGTCTCACATACCATCTAAATGGCCTTCGTGTTCCACCAGTGGTATGCGTGATCCATCAATTGGGAAACACTGCCATGTAATAGTTCTTAATCGGACCCAAGTGTCCTGATAAATTATTCTTAATGATGATTTGCTTCATAAACAATCCCGGGTTGTTGCAGCTATAGCACACATGACCAAACATCTACCTGGCAAGTTCAGAGCCCTGGGTAACATCGGGGATGTCCTCATTAAGATGGGGGATGTGGAGGAGGCTCTCAAGATGTACCAGCGACAGCTGTCCTTCGCTCGGCAGGGGAGGGACAGGGCTCTGGAGGGCACGGCTTACGGGGCCCTCGGTCTCGGCAATCGCTTGCTCAGGTGTTTCGACAAAGCATTAGGTTACCACACTCAGGTTCGTACATTTAAAGTGATTCACATTCAACTGTCACTAACCTGGAATTCCACAGGAATAAGATTTTACTTTGACATACGAGTAGTTCGACTTAGGAGTTTGAGTTAGAGGTGTAATTCTTACCTAATTTTGAGTTACAGAGGTAATTTGAGCTAAATTTGAGAAATAGAGGTAAACCAAATAAAAATTACAGTTACAGAGGTAAAGAATAGTAACGGTTGACCGATTATGATTCATTGACACGTTGCAGCCTGAATGCTGGGGTTTCAGGTCTGGTGAGTAAACGTCAAGATATAGAGCTAAACGTTCACTTAAAGAGGTAAAGTGCAAATAATTTTACTTATCTATTGAACTTCGAGTTATAGGGGTAATTTTTGTGTTGTTTTGACTTGCAGAGATAAAATATAAGCGTAAAATTATTTAAAGCTACGTATGGTATTTATTTCAACTTAACAGGTTTTTCCTAGGGGATCGATAATAATTAGAGTTATTGAGGATTTTGAGTTATTGAGGATCGAGTTATCGAGAGTCGACTGTATTTGTGTCTTAACCTGCTTTAACATATTCGTATCTTTGATATGATCTATGATGAGCTAACAGTTGGTGTGATAATCTATGATGCTAGACGATTGTTGAAAAATGTGATTGATATGCAGATTGATTGAAATTTCAACAAAAGTTGAAGGAGTTTATTAATTTCAATCCAAGCAATACATCCTTCAAATTATCTGTGAGAATGTATAGTAATCATCAGGGCCGGTGACAGGGGGGGCAGGGGGGCATGCACAGGAGCCTTGACTCACAGGGGGCCCAGAACCACACAAAATTAGTAAAAGAAGGGGGCCTGGGACACAAAATAAGGAAAAAAAGGTCGCCTGGAACAGGGGCCCGGGGTTCAAAATTGCAAAAGTTGTACAGGGGCCCGAAAATCCTGTCGCCGGGCCTGGTAATCAACATCGATTCATGAACAGTACCGTTACTGTATTAACCTGTTTTTTCATGTAAATTTTAATGAGAATTTTGCTTTAAAGTATTATTATATTTTAAATTTACTCGATGTCAGAACTTACTTAAGTTTGATATGTCACATTAACAGAGCTTATAAAATTTTTCCATTAGATGAGAGTGATAAAAACCAAGAGCTGTAATATTATTGAATACTATTGACTATTGATAATGAATATTATTGAAGATGTTGATGTAAAATTGACTATATACTGAATGTTATTTGAATACAAAAAAAACTTCATCGATTGTAAGTTTTTTTCTGGTTAGGCTCTGGGCCAGGATTTTAATTTTAGGAAAAGAAAAATAGTCAGATAGCTTACCTTGAAAAAGTTCAGGTAGGCTAGAGCACATAAAAGTCACAAAAAATTAGGGACTTTTCCAGGTGCTGGAGAGTCATTTATCAATTTATTTCAAAAACTAAAAAAAACTTTAATGTTCAGTTTTTCAAAATTTATCCCAGCTTTCGGAATTTTTTAGGAGTTGACAGTGAGGCAAGAAATGGGGGATCTCAAGGGTGAATGTCGGGCCCACGGCCACCTAGGGGCAGTCCATATGTCCCTGGGAAACTACACCAATGCCATTAAATGTTACCAAGAACAACTAGAGAGAGCCAAAGAATTGCGGGAGAGTGCCGTGGAGGCCCAGGCGTTTGGCAACCTGGGGATCGCTCGGCTCAACATGGGTCACTACGAGGATGCCATCGGCTACTTGGAACAGCAACTTGCGACACTGGAGCAGCTGTCCACTCCGACTGCTCTCATGGACAAGGTACATGGAATGTTTTTCTCAATAATAATCAACTTTTGAGTATTGTGGCAAAATGTATTTTTTTATCCTATTGTAAAGTAACAAATTCATAACTTTTTGTTTACTTAATTTGCAATAAAAAATCATTCAAACTCTTATTACAGAAACATTTAGCTGATTTGTTAAATAGTTTCTACTTGTGTATTAGATGATGTCCTCAATCAAAAATGTGTAATTATTTTTCGGTACCTATGAGATGCTTTTGGGTCAATGATATCAGGTGTCACTTTTTTTACCGAAAAGAAACAAGAATAATTTTCTTTTTACGAGCATAATTCTAAAGCAACTGATGTCCACGCTGTTAAACTAAAATTATAATTGTCTGTAATGATTTAAAAAAAAAACTAATACTTTAGTAGACTGTAAATGCAATACAAACCTTAGTACATTACGTTACTTGCCCGTTTAAGTACTGCTCTCGGGTGAACTTCATAGTTAAGTGCATTTTCACGTGAGAACGGTAAAATTTGGGCGAGTTACGTCCGATACACATCATACTACACAGAAAAAAGAATATATTTTTAAATCTTAAAACATATTTTGAATAAACTATGTTTCTCAATTCTTCAAACTTAACCTACAATAAATAAACGTATAACTAGGCATTGTTGCAACCAGCTGTTCACTTACATGCATTTCTAATCAGAAGTGCACCGTATATTTACCATGCCGTTATTGGTAAAGAGTTTCCTGCCAGCAATAAAGACTCAGAAAACAGCTTTTTCTTAGTATTTTGGTGTAAAAAGCATTTAAAAAATCATGAAAAGGTATTGGCAATTCAAAAATCATATTTTACAGGGCCGTGCTTTTGGGAATTTGGGAGACTGTTATGACGCCCTCGGAGACTTGGAGGAGGCCGTGAAGTGTCATGAACAGCACTTGGCGATAGGACTGAAGCTGAAGAGTTCTAGAGACTTGGAACGAGCCTATCGGGGGCTGGGACACTCTCACAAGCGACTGGGCAACTTGCAACAAGCTCTAGTATGCTTTGAGAAGAGGCTGGTCATAGCTCATGAACTCAACAACCCAGAAGCCAAAGCTAGTGCCTACGGTGAACTCGGCCACATACACACAACTCTTGGCAACTACGAGCAAGCTATCTCTTGTCTTGAACACCAGCTCACAATAGCTCGGTATGTATTTAAATAAGTCTTGGTTCATAACCTTTCATCTTCTTATGTTCAAGAGTTTCTGTGGTTCTTTAATCATTTGTTTTTTACTACTTTAAAGTCCTGAGCTTGCTGAGATAGTAATGTTGAGTGTTCAAGAATAAATTATATTTACTATACTACATTGGGTGGATATCTTGGTGTTCTATGTTTTGTGTTGTTTGTGGGGTGTTCTATTGTTTTGAAATGTGTCATAAGACGATTTCTTCAAAAATTAACGGACGAACTAATCATTGTAAACTTGGAGGAGGGTTGTTGCCGAACGTATGTACAACAAAAATCCCACCAAAACATGAAATTGAAGAATAGAAGATTGAGTTATTTATATAACAAAACTTGATACTCAATTCAAAACAAAAACCTATCAAGATTAATTGCTTTTTGAAGGATGGGGAGTGAAATAAAACCATTTTTGTTAAGAAAATAAGTAGGTAAACTAATTTACTTTGATCCACAAAAAATAAATTTCAAATGAAATGGCCGGTTATTATTTTGTGAATGGTTATGAATAACCAAAGTTTTACGTGGTGGTTTATTTTTATTAAATGCTAAAACATTTATTTATGAAATTATCGATATATGCCATTTCATATTCAGAGAATGACGTGGTATGGTAGAAACAAATGAGTTTTTTAATTAATTATTTATTTTTGTCCTGATCCCTTGTTAAAATAAATTCACATGCAACTGTCTTCTTATAAATGAAAAAAGTCATTTTCCCTTTATGTGTTAAATTTCTTTATTAATTTCACAAAAATTTGATTAAAAAATTTCAGCGATTTCACTGTGCTCAATTTATGGTATCGCTTTTATTTTAGCCTTTAACTAATCTCAACAGGGATGATTGGGGTTTGTCGCTATTTCATCAATTGTTATATCAAAATTCTACTTATCCAAAAGACTAGATAATTTTTTCTCCTCCTATGAACAATAAATAAACTATTTCAGATGGCTTGTGGCTGTGCGGGATTTTACATCGGCTTCATGAGAGAAGTAGATTAAACGTGATAGTCCACTCTTTACTCAAAATCATTTCCAGAGAGCTGAAGGACAAAGTGGCTGAGGCGGACGCGGCCTGTGGGCTCGGCCAGGTTTACCAGCAGATGGGCGAGTACTCCACAGCCCTGAGGTACCACCAGGCAGACCTGGACATCGCAGAAGAGCTCAACCTGGCGGCACTGCAGGGCAGAGCTTGCGGCAACCTCGGCAGCGTTCACGAGTCTCTGGGCAACCTGGATGAAGCTGTGCGCTACCAGGAGCAACACCTCTCTGTGGCGGCTCAGACCAACGACAAGCTCGCCAAGACTGTGGCCTTCAGTAGCTTAGGTGGGTGGAATTAAGACAGTGACCTTCAGTAGCTTACGTGGGCGGAGTTTAGACTGAGGCCTTCAGTAGCATAGGTGGGGGAAGTTAAGACTGATGCTTTCAGTAGCTGAGGTAGGTGGAGTTAATACTGTGGCCTTCAGTAGCTTAGGTGGGCAGAGTTAATACTGTGGCCTTCAGTAGGTGAGGTAGGCAGAGTTAATACTGTGGCCTTCAGTAGCTTAGGTGGTTCAGAGTTAATAATGTGGCCTTCAGTAGCATAAGTGGGGGAAGTTAAGACTGAGGCCTTCAGTAGCATAGGTGGGGGAAGTTAAGACTGAGGCCTTCAGTAGCTGAGGTAGGCGGAGTTAATACTTTGGCCTTGAGCAGCTTAGGTGGGCAGAGTTAAGACTGAGGCCTTCAGTAGCTGAGGTGGGCGGAGTTAATACTGTGGCCTTCAGTAGCTTAGGTGGGTGGAGTTAAGAATGGCCTTCAGTTACTTAGGTGGCCTTCGGTAGCTTTAGCTGGAATGAATATAAAAGTTCATTTGTCGCATAGCTCAGAACATGTAATTTGTTTCGCGACATCAAAGAGTTTTACTGAGGCGTCCGATGGCTCTGAAAAATCCCGCACATTGTCTCGCTACTCCAATGAATGAAGTGCATTTGTAGTAGCTGAGAGTCCCAGTGCGCCAAATGAATGAAATTTTGTAAACCTTAGCAAAAAGGCCAGAGAAATGAAACGTAGAAAAGTTTGTAAAATTAACAAACAAAATTGGAAAAAGTTTAATTCCTCAAAAAGGCAATTTTATAGATAAAAAATAAAAAATTCTAGTAATGTTAATAAGACATCTTGAATATTATTAACTCTGAAGTAGAGAGAAACCATAAGTATACCCAAAACATAAATTTAATAATTAATGATAAGATTTGTATAGATCCCTCCTACGTTTGTAAGGATTTGTTTTTCCAATGTTGTACGTGACTTAGTAATACCTGACTTAAAAACACCTCTAGGTAATAACGGTTATAGTTATATAGATTATAGGTTGTATAGGTTATTCAATCAATCTCAGAATTGACATATTATGTAATGCTGCAGGGCGAATACACCATGCCTTGGGCAACACTAGTCAAGCGGTCGCCTACCTCCAGCAAGGGCTGCAGATAGCCGAGATGCTGGGGCGTAGGGAGGAAGAGGCGAGGATCCGCCACCGCTTGGGCCTGGCGCTGTGGGGCAACGGCCAGCTGGAGCAGGCTCAGGCTCAGCTGGAGCAAGCGGCCCACCTCCTGGAGTCCATCCGCCGCGAGACCCGAGGCTCCAGTGACTACAAGCTATCACTCTTCGACCTCCAGACCGCCTCGTACCAAGCTTTACAGGTAGCCTAAAATAAATTGTTACTTTTCTCAATATCAGTGGTCTAACTTTAACTCCTAGTAACCTCCTAGTAAACTTTAAAAAATATTTATTTTGCTAACATTCATTCCCATATATCTTTTTTTGTTGCACAATATGGGTCCACAAGAAATATAAATTTAGAAAAATTTTAAAACAACAAAATAAGTCTACCCGAATTATGCTAAAACTGGAAATGTATGAGTCGGCAAGGAAACACTTAAAACAACTACATATTTTACAGTATACTGCCAATATATTTTTGAAACTATACTTATGGCAAAAAATGAAATCCTAATGTTGATAACAGGACACTAACACATTATTACAATACTAGAGGAAGGAATTTGGTAATCCAGGACCACAGACTAAAAGTTTTTCAGAAAAAAACTCTCATTCATAGGAAACACATTTTTTAAATATATTCCAAGATATAGAAAAATAAAATGGGTTCTCCTGAAAATTAAAAAATTGCGTAAACAATTTTCTCATAGACAAATCTTTCTATTTGTCGGAAGAACTTTCCACCTCTGTCTAAATTTAAATACTAGATTTAGGACGTTTGTCATTCTATGTCAATGACTGTGGCGCTATTTATCGTACTACACGTGCAAAAATAAATAAAGGGTTTTGACTATGACTATGACTTTAGTCTTGATTGTCGTGTTATTTTGCAGCACGTGCTTGTAGGACTGGGCAGGAGGGAGGAGGCTTTGCTGGTAGCAGAGCGCGGTCGGACAAGAGCGTTTGTAGACCTGCTGTTGGAGCGTCAAGGCTTCGTCGAGCCCAACAGCAGCTGCAATCAGCTGAGATACGACGCGACCCCCTCCTCAGTGGAACAACTCGTGGATATCGTCAACAGGCAGCGGGCCTGTGTACTATACTACAGTCTGGCTGCTGGCTTCCTCTACTCTTGGTTCATTGTTCCTGGAAGAGGTAAGTTTTTTCTTTTTTTTGTAAGTTAATTTGATAGTCTGGGTTGCTCCATTCCACAGGAAAATTGTTTGAGGGTACTTCAGCCATTACTTTGACTTTTTGTACGGCTACCGGAAAGGAAAGGAAGCTTCTCCTGTAATATCCCTTTGGCCTAAGCCTTTAGCAGATTAATACAGGGGAAGCAAAAGGAAAAAGGAATGGGTAGAAGAATAGGTTTGGCCAAGCTTAGACCGGGTGGGCAAATATCTCTATCCAATGGATGAAGGAATAGCGCCTTAAGTGATAGGTGGTCCTCATATTGGCCCTCATCTTGGTCACCTTTACACCCCTGCCCCTACCGGATGTGGTGATGTAATCTTCTCTGGCCGTAGCATAGATCGTGTGACGTGCGATATCGTATGTTATCGAATACTACGATACATCCCTATTTCGCATGAAAAGTAGGAAAACGCTGAGGCTGACATTAATTATTGTGAAAGGGTGGGCAAAATACAAAATGACACCAATTTTTATTCACTCGTTTTAAAAGCCGGTTTTAAAGCTTTAACGTAACGATGTCGATTTTGCAAACCAATACAATTGCGATATGATACAGATGCAACGTTCCACAAACGATATGACCGATACGATATTATTGTTCGATACAGATACTACATTCGACGCGCTGTAGTCTGTAGTGTCGTGTGCAACTACTAGCTCTCTATCGGGGATTGGAAGTACTACAATATTCTTATCGGGATATTCTATGGGTTGCCGTGGGATATCAACGCAGGAAAGAATATTAAATCGATGATATAAAAAGCTGTTGAATGAAAACGGGAAGGATTAGTTACAGCTCAACATTTAACTTAGAATGTTAATTTAATTCTTTAAACAAGTTGGTCGATAATTTCCTATATTATCCTTTTAATTATATTTCGGCGGAAAATTCCCGGGAAATCCTGGGGAAAGTCGTGGGAAATAGACGGGATATCGACGCAAATGAGTTAAATTGTGGTTTCATATGATACACAAACACGTGTGTTTTCATAATTATTCGTGTGTTTATATATGACAGACTAATTCAACAAATTACTATTATTACTGTATGGTTACTATTAAGACGCCGACGTGCTATCCTTCCCGGGATCTAAAAATTTAACGAAAACCCATAGTTTTATGTTAATTGACAAAAAATGTTACCACGATATTCATTGTCCACCCTGCCATCAAGCCCAGCCTCCCCTGGTGGGGAATTGAAGTTGTTCACTGAAAGACAGCTACAACACTGCTTCCAATCGTGAAAACTTCCGTTGCTGTACCTAGTTCTAAGAATAAGAATTAGTTTAATGTCTTTTAGGCTTACAAGTATTGACAAAGTCATATTTCAGCAGTGCAGTACTACTAAGTCCTTACTCTAAAACTAAGATACCTAACATCAATATCACAGATAATCATACAAAAGAACATAAAAACATTGATACTTACAGGGCATTGATACATAAACCTTGGTAGGCCTACTCTCATCCTAAATTGAGCAAACTAAGCTCAATTATAAGAAATAAGAAACCACTTATAAATATTCAAAATTCAACTATCTTTATAGAAAAAAAATTCATAATTGAGTAAAAAGGATTCATACACAATCGTCTGTAAAATTTCTCTTTGAAAACCTTAATAGTACCTTAGTTACCTTTTATAGGGTGATCCAGTTAGAGGTTACAATGTTAAGTTGGTAGCACTGGTCTCGTATCCAATATAAACAGCTGATGTTTTGTAATTGGGCATTGTTGTGTACTGACATTTGTTGTTATGAAGTGTTATTCAAATGAAGAACGTATTTTAATAGTTAAAACCTTGTTTAAAAATGGGGACAATTTTACTAACAAATATTTTACCAAAACGATTTTGGTAACCATAACCATCAATCACGTGCGGCGATTAGAAAACTGAATGATAAATTTAATCTAACACATTCAATGTTAGATGTTAAAAAACCAGTACGCCCTCAACGGTAAATATTGCCGCAGCAAGTGCCAGTGTTCGAGGAAAACCGTCAGCCTCAATAAGTCATCGTTCCCAGCAATTAGGCCTTTCCTACGGTACAACACAGCGCATTTTGACTAAAGATCTGCAATATAACGAGTTGAACGACTTGCGATTTCAACAAGATGGGGCCATTTGTCATACAGCACGAGAAACTGCAGTTGTTGCACACAAAGTTTCCCGGATGTTTAATCTCTCGTTTCGGTGATCATCATTGGCTATAGCAAGACCATGTGACCTCACACCAATGGATTATTTCCTTTGGGGTTATTTGAAGCAGAGGGTTTACGCAAACATGCCCAACTTGATTCCTGAGCTGAAGGACGAGCTTTGCAGAGTAATCCATCAAATTCAACAACAACTGATCAAGAAAGTGATGGAAAATTTCATCAAAAGTGCTGAAGTCTGCAGGGATGCACGTGGCGGTCATTTGACGGATATTATTTTCCATGTTTAATGTAAATCTTTAACAAATGTGTGAAAATAAAAATATACCTAGTAAGTAAACTACAATGCGTTATATTTAATTTTTAAATTGTAACCTCTAACTTGATCACCCTTTATTTATTTATTTATTTATTCATTTTTACGTGCAACAATACAGGTTAATACCCAATTACGTTGTGCATGTTGCAGAAGAAGACATGCAGTTATCATAAAGTCCACAATACTTCAGTCCAGTCCAGTTCCACGAACATAATTATCACTATTAATACAAGTAACATAAAAAACAAAATAAATAATAAATAGTGTAACAGTAACAGTAACAGTAAATAATAATAAATATTAACAATAATCAACAACAATAAACTCTGCTAAGACTTAACAATAACTAGGCTCCAGAGTAGTGAGAGAAAATAAATATAAAAAAACAATAAATAAAATAAATACATATACTTCCCCCCCCTTTTTTCAGCAGGCTGACTAGAAGTTCAAGCTATCAATTTAAACCCCTTTGACAATATCTTTTGTACTGGTAAATATTATTTGAAAATATATCAACTTCTCCCGATAAGGAGTTATATAATCTCATCATTGTATTTAAAGGTGATGAAAACTGTACCCTTGTGCGCGAAAAATACGAGATGACTAACCTAATTCAAAATCTTTAACGATAATACTATGTGACTAGATGTTTTTTTTTGTGAACACACCGTCATAAGCAATCCAGTTATTTTTAATTTAGTGTGCAGCTGTTTCGCCCCCTTGTCTTAGGGGCATTATCAGCACAGTTGAGGTTAAATCATTAAAATCATAGCAGTAGAAGTTCTTGTCTATATAACATTGTAGTAAAAAACACAAATACTGTCATTGTCATGAACTATATAAAAACACATTTAAAAACATAAACAAGTTTACAAATTTGATTCAGCAATTCCTTAATAGCCATTTCACCATTATAGATAATGATTTACTTATCCTATTAAATTCAATTGCTGCCCTTTCTTTATTGCGAGTATTATAGTTATGTAAATTATGAACAGGAATAACCAAGTCCTGATTTTTTTAATCAAAAGAAACTATAATTTGTGATTTTGTAGCACGGATTGGTTTTGCGAATAGCAAGTGTTTTACTTACGTCTCCAATCCTTATTATTCAGCGGACGAACACGTTTCAGCACTGGAGAGCCATCTTCAGCATCCTATCCTGTACACCAAACTAACACATTCTTAGCTGCTTGTGTTGCGAAGCGAGCTGAGTCAAATTTATAAAACAATTGCACATAACGTTAAACAATACACATCACGGACACGAAAACATAAAATTAAAACGTGCGCACGTGATCGGGAGCAGGCTCGGAACTGGGCTGATTATCACGGCGGCGGCGGCATCGCTGGACTTCCTTGCGTTGGACTTCGAGCTCTGACTTTGCATTGTGCCAACCTAATAAAACCACCTTTTCTTTTTATTATTTCCTCATATATTGGATTGGCATCTGTTTGAATCCTTTCATTTAAAATTTTGTCACCGTCTTCTTTGAAACTCTGATATATGTAGACTTCTTCTAATCTATCAAGCCGCTGTCCTTTTTTACATTTGGCTAAAATATTTAAATTGTTACTTATGTTTGTACAGTTATGATTTTGTCTAATTAAGTGTTCCGCGAATTTTGATTTGATTTGTTGCCCTGCTCTCCTTTTATTTGCTTCTACCTCATTTGTATGCTCCCTAAATCTAACATTAAATGACCTACCAGTTTGTCCTATGTAATACGCATCACAGTTATCACATGTCAACTGATAAACACCAGAACCACAGTATTTATCTTTCTCATTGTTCATTTTACTAGAAACTAATATTTTCTGAAGATTGTTTTCTGATTTGAATGATACGGTAATGTTGTTTTTCCTAAATGTTTTCTTAATTTTATTTTCAATTGTTTTGGAATACCTTACAGAAACGTACTTTTTCCTGCTTTTTACTGATTCCTGTTGTGTAATGGGGTTTGCGTTATTAAGCTTTTTTAATTTCCTTGTATAGAGTTTATCAATGACTGATGGATCGTATCCATTCTGTTGTGCTATAAATTTTATTGTACACATTTTTACTGGCACAATGCAACGTCAGAGCTCGAAGTCCAACGCTAGGAAGTCCAGCGATGCCGCCGCCGCCGTGATAATCAGCCCAGTTCCGAGCCTGCTCCCGATCGCGTGCGCACGTTTTAATTTTATGTTTTCGTGTCCGTGTTGTGTATTGTTTAACGTTATGTGTAATTGTTTTATAAATTTGACTCAGCTCACTTCGCAACACAAGCAGCTAAGAATGTGTTAGTTTGGTGTACAGGATAGGATGCTGAAGATGGCCTGAGTGCTGAAACGCGTTCGTCCGCTGAATAATAAGGATTGGAGACGTAAGTAAAACACTTGCTATTCCAAAAGAAACTAGATTGATATATAGGTTAATAATTGTTTGTATTTCTAGTTGAACAAATAAAGGTCTGCAATGAGCTCTGGCTTCTGATTTAGTTATCACCTTAGTTGCTTTTTTCTGAAGAATTAATAAATCACCTACTTTGGAACCATTTCCATACAAAACCAGGCCATATCTAAAAATAGATTTAAAGAATGCAAAATAAGTGTTTTAAAATAATTGTCTGGAACACAAAATGTCAACCGTCTCAAAAGATAAACTACTCTTGAAAGTTTGGAAGATACATGTTCAATATGTGAATGCCAGTTTAAATTACTGTCAATAAATATTCTTAAAAACTTAGCGTCAAAAACTAAATTATCTGAAATTAAATTATCTCTGGTTGGTCTTAAAGAAAATAAAATTGTTTGAGTTTTTTGTTTATTAATTAAAAAACCATTAACTTAAAACTAGTTTTCTGCCTCTTTCAATGTATTTTGGGTAAGCATTTTTAGCTGATCCAAATTGTCAGAGATATTTACAAATTTTGAATCATCTGCTTACGATAGTGATTTTGAATCAACCGAAAATGGCAAATCATTAACACTAACCAGGAACAAAAGAGGACCTAACACCTTGTGTGGCACCAAACATTCCCTAGAAATTTTACCATTAAGTGATACTGCCTGATGACTATTTTTAAGGTAATATAAAAAAATTCAACTATTGCCAGAAAATCCATAATAGTTAAGCTGGAGTAATAGATCATCATGCTTAACACAGTCAAAAGCCTTGCTCAGGTCACACAATGTGACCTGAGCAAAGGCCTTCTTTTCAAACGTTGAAAGCACTTCCCTATCTAGCCTATCAACTGCATCAATGGTCGATCGTCCTTTACAAAAACCAAACTGAGATAAATTAAACAAGTTATTATTTTCAAAGAAAAGGCTTACTTGATCACGTATCAGTTATTCAAATAATTCAGAAAAAATAGGAATCAATGAAACAGGCCTGGTTGTCCTCTCGGGCCTTTTTTTAAACTGGACAATGGAGTATTTTAACCCTCCAGAGGTCACTTAAAATTCTAAACGTCGTCTCTCGCTCAAGGAGGTTTCCTCCGGGTTTTAAATAATGCACAAAATGTTTTCTAAATACTTGTATTGTTTGAAATTAAAATAGAATATTATAAAAAAATAGTTTTCACACTATATCCCTTCAAAAAAGAAGCGAAAATTGCAAAGTTAGAATAACAATGTAACTATTATTATAAAACACATGGTAACGCTCACGTAGGTTTCCTCAAGGTATCGATCGAAAACGCTCACGGAGGAATCCTCCGGAAACTCAGGACTCACCAAACTGACCTCAGTCGGTAAAATTGGAGGGCAGGGCAGTCAAATGCTTTAGGGGGGAGGGGTGACAGCTACACAAAAGGACAGTGCTGCCAACCCCAAGATAAATATTTCCCACAACAACAAACATTTACCTGGAGAATTCTTCCGCTTAGCGTCCTCTTGAGGGTTAATTACTGGTACCTAAACTAGCAAAAGCCAGGTAGGATCTCACTGAGGGAAGGAGGTGAGTTACTATTGACTTACCGCATGACAATAAGTACTTTTGTAGGATTTTAGCCTGATCAACAACTGCCCACCATCTTTACCGATCAAAATATAAAAATTTCAACAAAAGCTGAAAATCTTCTTTTTCTAGTCCCCCACCCATTGGACATGTCCAAGGCCTTCGACACTGTGGCACATGATGTATTAGTAAATAAGCTTTTATTTTACTATTTTGACACTGTTGCTGTGAACTTTTTTCAATCGTATTTAAGTGACAGATGGCAAGCAGTTTATCTGAATGGTTCTTTCTCTAACTCTCTTTGAGTACTGCATGGTGTGCCGCAAGGCTCTATATTGGGCCCTACCCTGTTCATACTGTATATTAATGATCTGCCTAGTAGTGTTAATGATCAATCTGTTAATTGTTTCCTTTTTGCTGATGATCTGGCGATAATTGCTGAAAGTAAATCTCTAAATGAAGTTAAAGATATTGTTAGTCAAAAATCTGTTGTTATCAATGACTGGTGTAGAGCAAATAATTATGTCTTAATTTAGATAAGGTACATGATATGTCTGTACAACTCAATTGTTCATCTGACAATTGGTTACACTCAAGTTTCTGGGATTTCATTTACAATCTAACCTAAAGTGGCAAACACATGTAGATTTTTTAGCTTCCAAAATTGCCAAAGGTATATTTTTAATAAGGTCTCTGAAGGCCAATGTGTCACTTGAAATCCTTCTCTGTATTTATTATGGCCACATACAAAGTCATTTGTTTTATGGAACATCAGTGTGGGCAAACAATGCATATGCCAATCAAAGACTGTTTTCACTGCAAAAAAGGCTATTAGGCTGATCTGTGGAGTCCACAGACTAACTCATTGTAAGCCCCTTTTTATTTCACTGGGTATACTCACACTACCTTCTTTATTTGTCTTGTCAAGCTTACTTTATTTGAAAGACAATTTATTACACTTTACAAAAATGTCTGATGTTCATAAGCATAACACAAGATATAAAGATCATATAACGATTACTAGGTGTGCACTATCTGCTACACAGTGCCGGATTTAGGACTTTTGGGCCCCTAGGCTCACTCAGTGGTGTGGGCCCCCGGGGCCCGAGTGACCAAACTCCGTTTTTTTAACACGTCCTCGTCTTTAACCATTGCCTTCCGTCCTTCTCGACTTGCCGATTCGCACTGCGGCCAACAAAAGAAGCCTCATCTCGTTATTTTTGTGGCAGTCATACTCTGTCGTTTATACAGCAGCTGACAGGCATATTTGTCGGTATTTTCGCGGTCGGGAAATCTGTCATTTATACCGTAGATGGATAATCTGTCGGTCGCACTCGTGGTCGTTTGTTTATGGTGCAGAAGACAAAACTCTCGGTCGTATACCGCGACTAGTAAATCTCTTGGCCATACTCTGCGGCCGAAAATTGTCCAGTGTTTCCGTAGCTTGCAATCTCTTGGTCACATATTGCGGTCGGTAAATCTTTTGAAAAATTGTGGCCGGTAAATCTTTCAGTAGCGTTGCGGCCTTCTCTATTTGACATCAAAGATAGTGCTCAAGTATTCGATTTATAAGCTATATCGCTGATTTCGCTGGTCTGGATTTTTTTATGATCTGGAAAGGTAAGAAAAAAGTTGGAAATTTCATATGTGAAATCTGGTGTACACCCTGCTTTAGGTTTACAGCGGTTTGTAAATTTTTCGCTCATAATATAACAATAACAAACAGCTCTTGGCTAGGCTAAGCTACGTGGCCTGCGAACATCGGTTTTATCGCTGTCGGTAAATCTCTCGGGCATTTCACGGCCGTCATGTAGCAAAGCCTTTTCAACAAAACTCAGCGTCTAACGCATTTTCAAGGGGAGGGGGTTTTAAATTGAGCCTTAGAGCAGAGGTATGAAAATCTTGCTCCCCCAATCAAAATTCTGTAAGTACTCCCATGAGTATTATCCTGTCATGTTGCTTAATTCCCGTATGGCCTGAGGTGGAATAAAAACTTGTGACTTCAATCATAGACCCATATCAGGTTCTGCAAGCACTATTTAGCCTAAATGAGGGCTCAGTAACATTCTCCTCTGATTGGGTACTTACTATTAATTTTTGTCCTACCTGCAGGTTTATATATATGTTTCCGGCTTCCAGTCCTAAAAAGACATCACAATTTGTTTACATTTTCGACTGAGATTAGCTGAACACTATTTTTTATTCTCTTCTCCTATGCAGACCCTACCCCCGCCTCCAAAAACTCTGCGGCCGACAAAGCGGCGCTGTGCGCAACAGCTTAACCTGCAGTCCAATAGATATTATATCTCTCAAGCTGTCTGCTTTAAGTGTGTTGTTTTTGTTTCACGTTCAATTGGGATAAAAATTAATTACCTTGTTATTCTTGGCCGAAGTTTATTAAGTACGGAACAAAGTTAATTCATCTTTAAGAAATAATACGTTTATATATTTTTGTGTGGCGCGGGCCCTCTTGTGGCGTGGGCCCCTAGGCGCGCGCCTATGGCGCCTATGCTTAAATCCGGCCCTGCTGCTACACAGAACAGATTTGAATACCAAGGCATTAGAATGTTCAATGCTCTGCCTGCTGGTATTAAGGAGTTGCCTAGAACCAAGTTTGTACATGTTCTTAAGACATCTCTTGTTGCTGCTTGCCTGTATAAACATGATGAATTTTATTACATAAGACATTAGATATATATTGTATACAATTTAACTAATATAACCATGTTAACTATTTATTAGTTAATAATTTCATTCTGACGATTGTCATAAACATTTATTGTTTTCTGCGGCAATAAACTATTTCATTTTCATTTTCATTTTCATTATTGATGTCCACCTTTGTGCTCTCCCACCTTCTTTTCAAGTTCTTTCTTATGGTTTTCTTCTATGAGGCTTCATTTTTCCTACTTCCTTTCAAACTTATCCTCGATCTATTTTCAATATCTTAGACCTCTTGCTCTTAAATTTTCTGTTTTATCGAAGTTTCTACATTCGTTATGTCTAACTTCTATTTTCCTACTCTTCGATATATCATTCATCACTGGTCCAGATATTTCTCTCAAAACCCCACTTTCAAAGAAAAAGATTTATTTAATTCTATAGCCTCGTTTCGAGTGTACATTTCTTTCCCCTTGATATATTGGGAGGAAATGTGTCACCTATTCATAATTGTCCATAAATGTAAAAATTAATATCCTCGCAGAGCTTTGACTTAAATGGTTTTGCAGGTATTGTAAGGTTCCATGAGGTAGCTGTGAGTGAGACTGATAGAGAGGGGGAGGACAGCCGGGGAGGGGAGGAGATGTTAACCACTACTGGGTCTCTGCTCGAGCATTATGTCCAAAGTGTCAGAGATAGCATCGGCATTCAGTCACAGTGAGTATTTTTTGCAGGGTTTAATAAAATTGGAATGTTAAAAATTCAAAAATTTTTATAAAATCCAAAGCAACAACTAATTAATTGTGGTAAAAAGGTGCATTTTTAGTAGAAAAATGGCACAATCATTACTGGATTTACCATAGAAATATAGTAATTGACTAAATAACTTTTAGTTTAATATATTTTGTCGTTTTATCGCAAAAAATTAAAAAATGTTTCTTTATCCATTCAGATGTGAGGAATCAGACCTGGACACTTCGGAAATGTGGTCACAACATCTGGAGGAGCTTGGAGACCGTCTGAACCAGGATGCCGATCGCAGCGGGTTCCTGCGAATGGTGAACCGCAACCACCTTTTTAACTCTAGCAACTACAGCCTCAGCAGCCTCTTTAGGTTGGTCTAATCAAATTATTGAAATAGTGTCGATTTTTTTAGACTTGAGTCGATCGTTCCTGGACCATGGACAGGTCAAAATAGCATGACATTTTTTGAAAACTCAAAGTTTACTTGCATGGCCATCATTTTCTTTTTCCCGCAAAAGTATTTTTAATTCGAAAGTGGCTTGTTGTAACAGGGTGTCCACAGAGCGGGAATTTCGGGAAAGCCGGGAATTATATGGAAATTAGTTGGGTTTCTCTCGCCTCCCGCTTCATAGTTTCATTAGTCTCACTAACAGTTGCGGTTCGGCAGCCGATGCAGACGGACCTCTTATCGGCTCTCCAGTCCACAGTTCACTAGACCGCGGCCGGCTATCATCCAGCGTGTTTAATCGTGCCGTTATAGTGAAATATCGACAATTTAATAAGTAAATCTTGTTTTTTCTCTTTAATACGTTTCTGTGAATATAAACCTGTGGAGTATCTACAATGAGTAAGTGCAAAAGGTGCGATCGGGACATTCTTTCATCCACGGACGGTATCAAATGTTCGGGCTATTTGGCGTTGTTTCATGTTATGTGCGTGAGCGAATCTGCAAATAAACGAGGACTGCGATCAACTTGGAAATGTGAGGACTGTGCCTCGGATACCGAATAATTATCCGGGAAGGATAGAGAAGAACCCTCGAGCGTCTCGGCGGTGTTGGAAGCCATAGCCTCGTTCCGGCGAGACACTGGACAACGCTGGGATCAAAACGACAAAATTTTGAAATCAGTCAAAGAGGATCTACAGGGACTTACAACCGAGATCTCTGCGCTAAAGTCAAGTGTAGGTAAGGTTATAAAGAGAACCGATAGAATAGAACTTAACCTTAACCAGCTTCAAACGGAAAACGTTCAACTTAAGGACGAGCTAAAAAATGTAAAATCCGAGCTAAATGATTTGCAGCAACAAACTAGGAAAAATAATTTACTCATCACTGGTATCCCTGAGACAATTAGAGAAAATATATATGATATATTAAAGGTTATAGCTGATAGGCTTGGCTTGACTTATTACCGCTCCGACATATCAACCGCCCATAGGCTACCTAACAGGAAAGGAGACAAAAACCCACCTGCAATAGTTGTAGCTTTTGTATCACGTTCCATAAAATCCGACTGGATTGCTGCTAGGTGGAGCAAGGGGAGTCTGGCCGCCAATGAGATCAAAAATACGTTCCAGAGTCACCAGGTTTATTTGAATGACCACCTTACACCGCAAAATCGCGCCCTTTTCAACGGAGCCAGAGCTCTCGTCAAGACGGGTATACTGTCCAAAGTCTGGACCAAGGACGGCCGTATTCTCGCCAAGAGGACACCGACCGGTCAACCATTCCGAGTGACTACCCTAGAGGCCTTCGATGACAAAACATCACCTTCCAAGGCTCCGGCCACCACGCATCCACCGTCGGCGTCCAACAGCGACCGAGGCGCCAAGTTACCCACCACCAACTCATGTACTGCTCCAATCGTGTCTGACAACGCACTAACCTCGCTCAATTGTAAAATGTAACTAATTAGCATAAATGTCTCATCAATTTAGTTGTCTCTTATCGATGCTTTTCTATCACACTTCTACATACAAACTATGTTATTCTATTTACCACATATACTTTTTGTAACAAAACAATTTATACATTTCATTCAACTCATGCCAATTTTGTGTTTTCTGTCAATATACAGCTACCATTTTCACACAAACATACATGTTATTTTATTGATTACACCCCACACCGCCTTATAAATAAATTAAATACAGTTTGGTCATTCTGAATTTCGCAGTAGCTGTTGATAAGTGAAAGATAAGAACTCACTACATTTCCATATAGTAACTACCGAATTAAAACAGATTGCTCCAACAAATCACGTTTTACTTTAAAAAAATTACATTAACTTGTTCGCACTATGTCCAACACAAAATGTCATGAAATCACTATTTAATTAATTTCGTGAACCAATAATTTTATTTTTCACATTAACACCTAACAGCAAGTCTGTCAACTTTTGTATCTTAACATTAAACTTTGATTTCGCTTTTGGTGCTGCAAATAGATCAGAAGTTATATTATGACCTATAACATCACATAATAATACTTATATCGAGAATTATAATGTCTCATTGGAAATAATTCCTAGGCCTAATGCATCTCTCTAACAAGTTCTTCAAAGGGTTAATTAGCAATATATGGTTAGAAATAAGCAAGAGTTTGATTCTTTTAATTAGTCAATATCAAATAAGTTTGTATTAGTCCACTTAGTTTAGATTAAGAGCACAAATGAAAATAATAATGTTGTGCATTTTGTGCAAGTAACTGTTTCATTATGAAATTAATCATAACAAGAATTTGTGATGAGGCATAAGATACTAAACTATTAATGATTGTCTTTTTCATTAAATTATGACATGTTAATCTAGATAAGATCAGAAGTTTATCTTAATACTGCATTCTCATTCTTAGCGAATTCAATGATTTTTATTTTACTATACAGTATATCAATAGTCAGCTATCAAGCATAGGTCAATGGCTAATTTTAAATTTTTGAAATCACAAAGCATAGGCAAAATTTTTTATTTTTTTTTATTTATTTTTTTAAAATATTTTTTTGTGTTGCGGCTAATTTATTTTACCAATATTAGATAATCGCTGGATGTCGCCGGCAGTGCTACCTAGATAATGGTAATACCAAACACTGAAGTTCAAGAGGTAGTTAATTGTTACGATTGTCATGACATTAGTGATTTTATAAATATTTCTAAATTCAATGAAAATGAAAATTGTAGTCAGATTTCCTTGAGTATTGTTCATCAAAACATCCGTAGTTTTAAAAAGAACTTTGATGAATTTCTTGTTGTTTTACAAGGTTTAAATTATAAGGTATCTTGCATTATCCTAACCGAGGCATGGGTGAGCGAAGAAAGCTTTATAATACCCCTCACGGGTTACAATGCATTTAAGTCACACAACAATCTTAATCAAAGTGATGGTTTGGTTGTATACATTGATGATTGCTTATCGGTGTCCTGCAGTCAGCTGTTGCTTGGCGGCGTCGCTACGAGCCTATCACTGACCTTTGACTGGGCCGGTAGACCATGCAAACTCCTTTGTACTTATCGAAGTCCCAGTTCCTCGTTACCTCAATTTCTTAACGGTCTAAGAGAATATTACTCCGGTAGTAATAAAAATGATGCTTTAAAAATTATTGCAGGTGACACGAATTGCGATATTTTAAACCCGTCAAGTAATTCCATCGAAGAACGTTATCTTGATTTGTTATATGAATTAGGATTCATTTCTTGCATAGATAGAGTTACACGATCCGCGAGTAATACATGTATTGATCATTTTTTTGCCAAATTACCAGCTAAATTTAGTGTCTCCTCTGCTATAGTACATACAAATATTACAGATCACTACTTAATCGCTTTAGAAATTTTTACTGACTCAGGTAATTCAAATCATAAATCAACCTCATTTTTTAAAACCATCGATTGGGTCAAAGTACGGGAGAGTTTGGAACAACAAAATTGGGATACCGTTCTGAATTGCGAGGATGTAGATCTCGCCTCAGAGATATTTATAAATGCTATTGATTCAATCGTAAATAGTCATACTTCTCTTTTAAAAAAATCTGCTCGTTCAAGTAAAATCAAACCTTGGATAACTAAGGGCCTAATCAATTCAATCCGACGCCGCGATAAATTGAGCAAAAGGCTAAAAAAGGAACCTTTTAACATTCAACTTCAAGCAAATTACATCAGGTTTAGAAATATTCTGAACTCGGTTATTAAGCGAGCAAAATTTAGTTACTATAGAGCAAAAATTGATGAATCACAAGGAAATCCCAGGAAGTTTTGGAAGGTTGTTAATGAAGTAGCAGGTCGCCCAACGGATAAAGGAAGGTTTCCTATAGAATCTTTTTTAGCTCGCGACAGCACTGCCTCCCCTCAGCTAACCAAAGATCTGTGCAACAGCTTTAATACATATTTCTCCTCTGTGGGGGCTCGGCTGGCTGCGGCGCTGCGTCCTAGTGGAGCTGCTGGAGTTGAGGACTCTGACCACGCCGTTGACGCCGAGTTTCATCTACGACCAGTCACCCAAGTGGATCTGTTGGGTATAATTGCTAGTATTAGAGGGAATTCTGCACCTGGGTGGGATGGGATTCCCGCACAATTAATTAAAAGCCATGTTCATCTATTTGTTGAGCCACTATTATTCATTATAAATCTCAGTATTCGTACCGGTAAGTTCCCTAGTGTTTTTAAAATAGCCAAGGTGATACCCATACATAAAGCGGGGCCGTCAAATTTGATCTCTAACTTCAGACCAATATCATTACTTGGAATTTTTTCTAAAATTTTGGAAAAATGTGTCAAAATTCAACTAAGTGACTATTTGGAGAAGGAAAAAATATTATCTTCTGACCAATACGGTTTTAGGCCTAACAAAAGCACTTCCCATGCATTATTTGATTTAACAAAGTACATCTCTTCCCATATTGCGTCAAAAAACAAAATCCTCATAACTTTTCTTGACTTGGCAAAAGCATTTGCCTCCATTGATAGGCAGAAGCTGATTTCAAAATTACGTTACGTGGGAATTGATGGGATAACTCTAAACTGGTTTGCGAGTTACCTAGATAACCGATCTCAGATTGTGTCAATAAATGGAGTTGAGAGTGACGTCACACCTATTGAATATGGAGTAGTACAGGGAAGTAATCTTGGGCCGTTATTGTTTTTAATCTACGTAAACAACATTTCAAATCTTTCTTTAAGTAGTAAACTATTTCTTTTCGCGGATGACACAGCTGTGGTCTCTACTGGCTGCACGTGGGAGGACGTTTATGAGCTGGCTGCTCTGGACCTGATTACAATTAAAAACTGGCTGGATCATAACTCATTAACATTAAATATCTCGAAAACTAAGTGTTTGCCGATTGTTTGCTTTCATGATCAAGGTCCTGATCTTAGGCAGCTC
This sequence comes from Flexamia atlantica, assembly GCA_035578135.1. Classification (NCBI taxonomy): domain Eukaryota; kingdom Metazoa; phylum Arthropoda; class Insecta; order Hemiptera; family Cicadellidae; genus Flexamia; species Flexamia atlantica. Next base: position 8,475,667 of record JAQJVK010000017.1, on the reverse strand, counting down.
TATTTGCATTCCTGTGGTGATCCGCGTTCGGGAGCCTGTGGCTGCGAAGTGGTAGAGCGAGTGGAGCAATACAAATACTTAGGTGTAGTAATAGATAAACGACTCACTTGGACTCCACACATTCAGAACCTAAAACAAAGACTTCGGACGCTCATATACGCTTTTTGGCAGCTAAGCAGGGTTCTGACCGCGGAGCACTGCAGGACTGTATACTTCGCCCACGTGCAGTCAGTGCTACAGTACGGTGTCTTGGCGTGGGGTGGCGTCTCCTCCGCAGCTCTGGAGCCGTTGGCCGTCACTCAGAGGTCACTCATCAAAATCTTATTAAAAAACCACCTAGGTACCCAACTCTTGAACTTTTTTCTGAATTTAATGTTTTGAATATTAGACAGATCTACATTAAATCTCTTCTTTTATTTATTAAAAACAACAAAGAGGGAATATTTACTAACCTTCAGCATTATTATCCCACTAGAAATAGATTAAATTTTGGTTATAACGTTCCTCGATCCAATTCTAGTTTAGTAGTTAATTCCCCATTTTATATTGCTCATATCCTTTACCGCAACTTGCCTCCAGAAATTATAGATGCGGAGGGAGGCAGTGACCTGACATATAAAAGAAAAATAGGCGAATGGCTTCTTCGTTCTGGGCGGTCTGCTGCAGAGACACTGATTCGCTCCCCGTATACTTGACTTTTAGGTCACATCAACCGTTTAAATGTGACAGATATGTTTATGTTTTTAAGTATTTTCTTTTCGCCTACCCATGTCCCCCAGATATATGATGTGTGTGTTTTTTTTAAGGACTGGCTACAAAAATAACAAATATATATATATATATAAATTGTTTTGTGCAAGTGATAAAAAACTAAAGGACTCTGCTGACTGAAACTCTTCTTCCGCACACAGATCAACAGTCTATGCGGAAGAAAATTTCCATATAACTATGTATATTGTCCTGTAATCTGTTTTCTTGGAATAAAGTATTTTTGACTTGACTTGACTTGACTAATAGGATACGGACCAATAGTGTAATCTAAATTCGGTACATAATGACACACGACCCCTAAACAGCGCAATTTGCCTTCTTTGCCATCGGTAGGATTTCACAAAGAGACAATGCAAAAAGCAGTGGAGTGGTGATTTGCCACCGGGAGTTGTTTCAACAATATTTTTCATCAACGTTAAACAGCATATTTCAGCTGTCTCCTTAAGCAAACTCTGAAGGCAAACGGAGGAGAAAGAAAACTAAAAATAAAGATTTTACTAAGAGTATCCAGATTGTTCTTGTCTGAAACGAAAATCCATCCCATTCACCAAGGTGTCTAGCAATCATGAAAATCAGGAAAATGGGGAAAAGTCATGGAACTTCAAATTATGTATCAGTCTGGGAAAAGTCAGGGAATTCTTTTTCGGTCTCAGGAAATCCATATAATTTGCTAAGTGAGATTTGGAGGCCAAAAAAATCAAATTATTGCAAGATTCTCTTCTGAAAGCTGAAGATTTGGTTTCTGAAATTGAAAATCTGAAAAAAGAATGTCTAGAGTGCATATAAATAGTGCATACATAGCTGTCAACAGTTTTGTAAATAAAATTTTTAGTTAGCAGTCTTGTACAGACCGGTCAATTTAGTGTCCTACAGCAGTGTTTCCCAACCTTTTGGTGCCACCTACCACCTACCACGTTTTCAATATTTTGGCGTACCATCGCAAGGACCCCTCCCCTTACCACTGAGGTGTTCCCTCCAACAATGCTCATAGTTAGCCTTTTGCGGTTTTGTTTTTACCAGCTGAATTTGTTTTATTTTACTTGTCTCTGTTCATTTTTAGATCGTACTTTGATCATAAGGACATTTTGACATATTATATGTTCACCTCAGCTCTGCTCAGTAATTTTACGCTCAATTCGGCAAAAAACCGTATGAATTTGAATATGAATTTCATTAATGTGAGGATATCTAGGTACATGAGGGAAAAAATAATCCCTCTCTGTTATTTGAAACTTTATGTATTTCTCCTATTTCAATTGAAAACATTAACATGAATAAACAATTCAAAGCCATTCAAAGTAAACTGTGTTTTCACCAATGATCTTATATTGAAGCATAGTGGAAAAATTTATACAACAGGATCGATATACCTGGACTGTGCGTTCAAAATAAAAAATATGTTTGGTTAGTAACTCGTACAACTAATAAACTAGTAATACCTCCGAATTAACACTCTAAAACTGGAGTATTTTTTAATGGAAAGAAATTGTTTATGCCAAAATTTTTTGCATAAAAGAATTACTCGTAAAGTGAAAAAGTAACAATATTTTCTGAAATATGGTACGAAACGGACATTTTATGACCAAAACAGATACTGAAAGAGTTAAGGCATCAAGTGCGACTTTACTGTTTGACGGGACAGTGTTCGTTCGTAAGCCTAATTTTTGTACTAATTCTTCAATCTCTTGTGTACCACCTGAAATGACTCCGCGTACCATCAGTGGTACGCGTACCACCGGTTGAGAAACACTGTCCTACAGCAATGCCGGAGTCCATAAAATTTCATTAGTAGGTGAATTTAGACATCTGTATTCATATCATTTTTTGGTAGAATATTTTATATGATACAATCGGTTTTTATTTTTGAGGTTTTAAGTTTTAACTTATTTATAAATTGTAATGAGTCTTGGTTTTGTAGTTTTGCCGAAATTTCCCGCTTTTGGTCAAGTAAAAATATCGGTGCAGTTTGGAGAAGTCAAGGGAATTGAGTGAAATGATTTGCTAGACACCCTGTTTGTCCAGCTTCTGTATTGCTTGTTGTCCTTGCCCAGCCTGGGAAGTGTGGGGGGCAGTGTGGCCAGTGGCTCGGCCAGCAGACACGGCAGTGTCAGGTCCCGAAGGCCCAACAGTCAGTCGTGGCAGGGACCCTCGTGCCTGGCCGCTCTCTATCAGCTGCTCATCGCTCCCTTCGAAGACTGCCTGCCCACCACCTGCTCCCAGAACTCTGGGCCCCGTGAGTACCAATTATTTATTTATGTTGAAACTTTAAATCGATGTGTCTCCAGGGGATGTTCCCTTAGAGGGGAACACAGGGGAGCTATTGGAATTCTACCCCAGTGTTCGAAACAGAGAAATTAAGTATTTTGATGATAGAAAACAAAAGAGTTTTTAAAGAAAGGCCTGGACTCTTCATTGCTTATGAAAAATCTATTACCTTTTAAATTATTTTAATATTTAAATTATTTTAGTAGTTAGCACCCCAACCCCGACTCCAAATATTGACTCCGGTCTGGAACCTGGGGTTCTAGGCTCAGGTTGGCCATTCTTCTATTTTGAATGCCCTGTAATTTTTATAGTAATTGTTTTCAACTATTGATAAATGTTTTTACACTAATGATGAATTTCTAGCTTATGAAAACGTAACCTAGCCTAACATTTTTGTCAAAATTAAAAATTAAAGTCCACTAATAAATATTTACATTTTTTGCACCAGGAAATAAAAAAATGCATGAATTTTAATTTTTTGATATTAAGATTTTTAATGGTCACTAGGGGTGTGCGAATAGTGGTTTTCAAACTCGAGCCGAGCTTTTCCAAAAGTTTTTGAGCTCGAGCTTTTTCGAGCCGAGCTTTTTAAAATCACCAAATTATGATGCTTGATTTTAATTTTAAAATATACAATATACTAATGTTTGCGTATCTTAAGTGAACGCCAGCTCAAAACTAGAAAGCTTATCTCCAAAACAAGTTAATGATCTGATAAGTTCATCAATATTTTGAATTATGTTTCATAAAATTAATTAAACTGGCTCAAAAATTATTTAAGTAGAAAAATAACAAATTTAAAATTTGCATTTATTATTTTGTTCGCCAATTCCACAATACTTTTACTTTAAAATAAATAGTTGTAATTACATAATTAGACTAGTTACATATATAGGTACAACAACATTAATTTCAAGAGTTAAGAGGAGTTAATGGAAAGGTTTTAAAATGGTCATATCTAGTACAAATACCCCCGTTGCAGCAGACCTGCATACTCAGCGAATTTCAAATGCAAAACAATATATTTCAATCCAACATGGCGAGATTGGACATGTTTTGGTAAGCTCCATAAGAATAGCGGGGAATGAGTATGCAGGTTTGCTGCTACAGGTATATTGAAACCGGGTGGTTTTAATTTAATATTTAGAAGATCTGAACTAGAAGAAGCTATTTACCAAGTTTTATCAAGATATGTAGAAAAATAATCGAGATATAGAATTTTACTTATTTCACATAAGGTTAACATTGGGACAACGTACTGTGTTTACCACTTTCAATATCTCGGTAACCAATGGACATAGATCAGTGATTCAAAATACTAAATTGTTTGTTTTTTTGAGCTGAATTCAATGGTGGTAACAAAAATTGGATTATTTTTATTTTTCTGTATAAAAAACTCAAAAAAAACCCATTTTTGGGGGGTTTACCCCCCTTTATCCCCCCTTACAGTGGGCCGATCGGGCTGGTTTACGAACTCGTCCGAGGAATTAACACTTTACACGTCTGTACCAAATTTCATTGACATCGGACCATTTTTACGGCCGCTAACGTGCTCACAGACACATATATATATATATATATATATAAATTCGAACGAATGGTGTTTTTTGCTTCTGGGGGCCCCAAAACAAAAAGTTATCATAGTATCGGACTTAGGTCTTAACATGAGACCTACGGTAATAGCTTCTTCCCTATAGGGGAAATTCGCTAAAATAACATATTTACTAGGGGTGTGCGATGCAGCAAATTTTTTTCGATTCGATGCGTCGATGCGATTCATAGAATTTCGATTTGAATCGATGCGATTCGATTCGATGCAGCGCGGCGTTATTTGCTGTTAAGAGTTATTTAGAGCTTGCATTACTGTAATGGGTCAATAACCTTAAAGAGCATTAAATTAGAAAAATTCCACACAAAGTTTGAATGAGTCTGAACCAAAGCAATTTTAATAGGCCTAGGTACTGACCCATTCATTATAATCAGGAATTTGGAAGTATAAACAAACAAATAAATGAGCAACACTGATCTTTAATAAATTTTAATAATTTAGTTTTTTGTTTTAATCCAAGGTGACCCCTTATGGGCATTTCCCTAGGGGAACCAAATTATTCACCAAAATTTTATTAAATTTCTGTTTTAAGTTAAAAAGTATTTATTTATAGTTAATTTTAGGCTAATTCAAATGTAAAAGTTGTAAATATGGTGAATAAAGTTATTGTTTATTTATTTATTTATAATTATATCTTAATTCCTGTACATCCTTTCACAAGCTCAAGAAATAGTTATTATTACTAGGCCTAAAGTTTTTCTTAAAAAAACACAAGCAGTCCAAGAAAAAATGAATCAGTTCAAAGTTTGTTAAATCATCTAATAATTATAACAATTAGCCTAAGTAACTCTTGTCGGATACAATTAAAGTACCCCTACCGGTGTCGTCATTCGTATTTGTCGTCATATCGTCATTCGTATCTGTTTCAACAAACCCAGATAGCATAGTCACATCCACTAGATGTCTAATAGATGTACCTCATGTTAAACCACACACGTCTATTAGACGTGACCGTTATAGACGTCTCACGTCTAATAGACATTCCTACAACGTTCAAATGTCACCATTATCGACCTTATATCAACATTCTACGTGGATGTAGAATAGATGTTCAATAGATGTTAATTATACATCCATATATTGACATCTACAGAACATCCAACTAACATACAAAAAGTAACGAATAAGAGATCTAATAAATATAATATAGATGGACATCTAGTTAACGTGTATTAAATTGACATAAGGTAAATGTTGATTTCACATCTAGTCTATGTAAAATAGATATGTTTTGGAAAGTATTACGGACAGGTAAGGGATGACTGGGGAGGAATGATGGCATTCCCCCCGCCAGTGTACCTCCTTGGGGGTTGGTAGGAAAGTAAGGTGATGGCCAGGGGGGTGGAGGGAGGATTGGAGATCGTTGTGGACTTTCTAGATGGGGTCTGAAGTTACTTGTTCATCTGCGAACAAAAAAGAGTGAGGAAACTTGCGGTAGTGACTATAATCAATAGAGGAAACAAGTGAGAAGCTGGATAGGTGGAGTATGGTAGAAGGCATAGAAGAAAGGATCCACAAAAGCTTTGGATGGTATGTAGTTTGGTAGCCTGATGATTGTAGGGGGTACAGCACACTAAGGAAAATTTAGAGTATGTTAGCTGGGATGATAGTTTGTATGATGTAACTATTTGGAGTATTTCACCTGCGTATTTAATAATTTTAAACAATAATCAATGAACATTTATCCCAATGTAAGATTTCAGTAACTTTGATTGAGTACTAATGCCCAAAATCTTGAATGCTTCAAATATGAAAGAAATATTATTCAGCTGTTCAGAACTCTGAGATGCATGTCAAAAATTCAGCAGAGCTCTGTTGTACATCACACTATGTTTGTGCACTTAATACTTTCGATATTCCTGCAATATTTAATTTAAACTCTTCAAAGTAAAACTACATATAAAAAAATTAATGTATGATTTTGCTAGATGAAAGAGCGTTATTTTTGTAGGTCACATTTTTACCTTAAAAATAGAAAGCAGGAATAAAAAAGGTTAAAAATAAAAATCACACCACTTTACAGAACAATTTATTAAGTATAAAAATTGATAAAACATTACAATTACGGAAACTTCAATCTATTGTGTGCTGTGTGTGTTATTTTACAATACTAGTAAAATTGAAGTTGTGCAAACAGTTACATTGATAAAATATAATTATCTTTCCTTTTATAAGTAGTTATATGAATGAAAATATAACATAGCTGATATTCACTGCCTGAACCATAACTAAATTTTAAAGCCTGTAAGTATTTTGATACATTTTTTAAAATAATAATGTGATTTTAAATATATCTATCTTGAACACATGAAACATTTTATTCCAAAGAAATTATTAAAGTATAATTAACAAATTCAACAAGCATAAATCAAGGAATTCTATAGACAGTTAAATACAATAGTCTCCCTCTCGTTCCGCCTCGGTTTGTTTGGCCATCGGATGGTCCAGCAGGCCTTTCGAGGATGTGATATCTGCTCGTGGGTGATTCTTACAGCGGCAGGGATACAGGAAATCTTTTATTCAGTTTCTGGTTATAATGTACACAGAGTACTTCAATCGATTGACAGTTTTTTGGTGCTCATCGTCGTATATCTTATTATTTTGATTTAGATCTTTATCTTTAATAAGAGTTTTTTATTTAAAAGTTACCGGATATTGTGTTGAAGATTTTGCGACAAGATATGAAGGTTTCGCAATTTTTACAAGTTTGTAAAGTGTGTGTTACTGTGCAGTATTGTACACAAAATATTTTCCAAGATGAGTCTTGCTAACCGAAATTGTAAGTTTGTAATAGAGGAAACAAGACAACATTTTTAATATCTTGAAATCTGCAAATAAGTTTAAATTATATTGACTATCAAGAAAAATCCATATAAACTGGATGTATGGTTTATTTTTATATGTAGGGGTCTATTAAAAAAATACAATTTTCAGTCGCATAACACCTCTAATTGGTCCTGCCAATTTTGTAACTCAGTCAGGAGTGGCCGAGGTGGTCGGAAGAGGAGTCCACTGTAGATTAAAAATTCCAAGCTAAACACTACAATATAATAATGTAAACCAATGATAAAAAATTGTGCACACAATTACATTTTATGAATTTACACTGAATTCTTGTTATATATAGATGGGTTGTACATTGTTATGAAGCATTTAAAAATGCCATGTACTCAAGGAAATTTACCTAATATTGTTATAAATATATAAAAACATTTTTAAAGATTTTGTCACTTAAATACAGTATGGTCTCAATTACCAGAGGTGTCTTGGGTAATTGGCAGAAAGTCTTAGAAAAAATAAGTATAGCTTTCCTAAGAGTTGCTTCATAAAACAAACAAATTTATGTACAGTATTAGAGATTATGATTATTTAGTTAAAAGTTCTAATGAATCAATTTGGCAGAAAGTGCTCTAATGACATTGATTTGTTTGTACAAGAAAATCAATTCCATCACTACCATTTTGACTTTTCCATATTGTTAATTACAGTTCAACTCAGTACAGCCACTCAGTATCAACTCAGTAGTGTGTGTTTGTGGGAAACACTTAAGTTAGCCGGAAATTACTGTATTAACTATTAACAGTGCAAAAGTGGAAAAACTACAAAACCATCTAAATGTGGAAACATAACACACTTCATAGTTATATCATTAATATCCCAAGTTTTAAGGTCACCTAAACCACTGACAAATAGAATTCCTATTTTGGAGGATTCACAAGGCTTTAAAAAAAAGTCTTTTACCTTTCTGTATTTTTTACCAATTACCAAGATATTGCCCTCAACACTTTCAAGGAAATTTGAAATAATAACATTTTCACCGTTTCGTAATCTACAACAGTTATTACCAATATTATTGTTCAAAATAAAGTTTCTCATTTTAACTTCCTTGTACTGTACACCATGAAGATCTTTCATAAGTGGACCATCAAAGTGATTTTTTTTCAACACAAACCTTCCACAATCATTGTCATCTATAACTTTGGTTTCATCCTTTCTGTTATTTATATTTTCACTGTACCTGCGGGCAATCTGTTGCAAAGGTTTATCAGGTTTCCTAATAAACAATTTTTTCAATTGGCATAAATAACTTTCAAAAGGGAACGCACTGCACTCATCAAGTGGTCCATACATAATTACGTCTTCCTTTAAATGCGTCAAGTTGTGAATGTTGTGAGAGATATACTGTTCACCGTATATCTTTGCAAAATTGTTAACCCACCAATGCAGCAGACTATCTGCATAGTCTAAGTACAAGGAAAAAAAGGTTTTACCAAGCATTATTGAAATAGCTACTGTTAATGTTAAAAAATTAAGATATAAACGAGGAGCTATTGAGCCTTTTAAGACTACTGGACCACAATATAAGAGAAATGACCGAAACTCAGTTGCTTTCCAAGTTTTAGCTTCATCAAAGGATCTAGGTTTTCTGACAAATTCATTAGGCATATATGGTGCTAATGATTTCAACTGATTTGAAACAGTGGCAACTGCATGGCTTTGTAATCTGTTTTGCCCTTTTGGTTGATAAAGCCAAAAAGATATTATCTTCTTGACAGCTTGACAACTCCTAGGCAAATTAAATGCATATAATCTAATGGTACATTCTTAATCAAATTGAAATCTGGTAAATGAATTAATGCAGTTTCCCCAGTGTGATACTCATTTTGGCTTTTATGGAGAAAAGTAGCATGAGTTCTTTCGTTGCAGCTATTTAAAGGAAAATATACTCTGCCATTTTTACTTTCACCTTTCTGGTCACATCGAGAACAAGAGTAAAAACCGCAGTGACCTTTTGTTTTAAAAATAAACGATTTGGCAGGAACGTCACAAATAATGGCAGCTATTTTAATATTGAACAAAGTATTTGAAATTTGACAGTAATATCCGTTTTGTACTAGCTCTATAGCTTCTTCAAGAAAATCTTTAATGAAATCATTGGAGCAGCTAGGTTTATCATAACCGTGATAAACACCAATTGGGTACACTTTAGATTTAACATCACCTTGTTTGAAATAACATAATATAGGCCAAACTACACTTTTTGAGCTTTTAGAGATTGGTAATCCATCAATCCCACAAAATAATTCAATATTCTTTATTGTATTACTAAGGCTAGACTCAAGGAACAATTTCAACGCAGATTTTAAGCCACAATGATAGTATTCACCTGGTTCAACTTTTCGTGTTAATGTTACACGAGGTGTTTGTAACAAAGTTCGACTATCTTTTGGGAGTTTTTCATAACCGGGTTCTTCTCCCTGAATTTTTAAAAGAGCATTTATAGCATTACTATTAATTTTGAACTGTACAGCCCAATTAGCTAGGCTAGACAAATAACTTCCACTACAAGTTTCTTTTGTTTGAGTATTTTTACATTCTGATGTTGAATCAAATAATAGGTGGGGTTGTGAATCTTCAGAGTAATTTGAAATATTATCATCTGAATATACACTTAAATCACTATAATTATGGCTATTGCATTCATCATCATCTGAGTACAGATCTATGTCACTACAATTTGGAACAGTAATACATTCTGTACTGGTATCCGAGTGTAAATCTTGGTCAGACAAATTGTGTGTAATGGATTTTAAACTACAAGATTCATCTACAATATGGACACTGTCAACAAACTCATTTACATTTTTTGAAGAACAAGGCTTATCATATAAAACATGTGTTAAGTTTTCAGCATGCACTGAATAACTCGTGCTGCAATTATTAGTATTGCTATCAAGAATAGTCTCATCTTGTGTTTCAGTGATAATGGGCTGATCAAAACTTTGTTGTTTCTTTTTCAACAATCTATAATAGTGCCTTTTGGACACATCTTTAATGTTCTTATAACTTCCTTTGGGCATTTTAGCATAAAACTAAACATTAGATAATTTACACAATATATCTATAAACCTATATATCATTATCATATTATTTAATGAAATTTATCGTAACGTTTTGATAAACTACCTTGTTAACCAAAAAAGGTGCACCAGCACTATTTCAAGAATTAAAATCGCAAGAATTACAATTGCATAAATTAAAGTCACCAAGTTAATTAAATATTCTTACAAAGTAACAACATTGGCTAAACGATTGAATTAGACTACTAGGCCTAGCTAATATTAGTTGTCAATATAGGCATATGAAGTTTAGGCGAGTGCAGGTTGAAGGTTATCATTGCCGCTTTTTTCTTGCGATGTTTGTGTTTTTCTGTAAATATAAATACTTATTAAGACTTAAAAAGTTAATATTATTAACACGTTGGTTTTCTCTTTTATTTATAAAAACAGAGTTGTGGTAAAATGTGTTCATATAATACCTCATAACCATCCCTAGTAAAAATGCCAAGGCGATTGACAACGTAGCAACAAAGTGCATTGCAGAACGTGCCAAAGCACTCCGTCTGTCACAGTATATGGACGATACAACTTTTTTTCTTTACTGGTACTAGCCTACTGTAGGTTCAAGAAAAAATTACTTATTTTGGTTCATTCAAAACCATTGGGAATAACCATTATAACTTCAGAGTGTCTACCAAATTTCATTTATGAAATTCCCTACTTTTCCCGACCATTTTCAAAAAAATTCCCGACCATTGGAAACATGGCCAATACCTCCTATAACAAATACTTGAGCACAATCTTTGCAAATTAATATATTTTCACGACTGCAATGCAACAAGGTTTGATGGCCGTAAAAGTCCATAAGATTTGCCAGCCACAATGCAACCTAGATTTCCAGCCGCGGAAAGACCGAGCGATATTCCAGCCGCAATATAACCAAGAGATTCCCCACCCACAGTATAAATGACCGAGATTTGACAGCTACGATTCGACAGAGGGATTTCAGGCCACAATACGATTGAATCATATGGCTATGAACAGGGCCGCGACAAGGGCCATGCGAAACATGCGGCCGCATGGGGCGCCGACTGGGAGAGGGCGCCACCGAAGCCGACGCGGTGTTAAACCTGCAGAGTTTGTTACATAGTAGAAAAATACAGTTTTTGTTAACACCATTGAGGGGTAAACGCAGTACGTTGTCTGTAAGTTAACCTCATGGGAAATTAGTAAAATTATATATCTCGCTTATTTCTCGACATACCTTGATAAAACTTAGTAAATGGCTTCTTCTAGTTCAGAACTACTAAATATTGAATTAAAAACCACTCAGTTTTAAAATAACTATAGCAGCAAAGCTGGATACTCATTCCCCATGCTATTCTTATGGAGCTTACAAAAACATGTCAGATCTCGCTCTGTAGGATTGAAATAAGTTATTTTGCATTTGAAATTCGCTGAGTATGCAGGTCTGCTGCAACGGGGTATTCCTTCTTAGATTAGTCTGATTTGACTGGGCTCTGATGTTAATTTTTTTTTCAAGTTGAAGCAAGAATCACCCGATTAGCGGTATGCCTGTTTTTACTTGGATAATTTTATTTTACTTAATGTACCCAGCAATACAAAACCGTATCCATCAATACAAAACCTTCAAATATGTGATGAATAAAATTCAACATGTAACTTCAAAATATTCTTTTTAATTTCACAAATGATATAGCTTTAACCACCCTGAGGGGTGGTGGATAACTGATACATAAGTCTAGTGAAAGGGGCGCCAATGTAGGCTCTCGCATGTCCCAGAAAAATCCCTCGTCGCGGCCCTGGCTATGAAAAGAGTAAGCGATTTTCCATAAGCAAAACGATCGAGAAACGATCGGCCACACGACAACCAAAATTTTATGGCCATCAACACACAATTTGTCGGTCGCTAAACAAGGAAAATATTTCCGTCCGTAATAGGATCGAGAGATTTGCCGGTCGAGACGACGACAATAACGAAGAAAACGGCTATTTCATTTACTTTTACAGCCAAATTAGAATTTCCCGACCAAAGGTCGAAATTCATTAATTTTTCCCGACTATTCCCAACCTTATAAAATCCCCGACATTTTCCCGAATTCCCGACTGGTAGACACCCTGAACTTAATCTTGCCTTGTTTACTAAAAATTACACTGAAAATTCGGTATTTTGTTGTAAATCTTGTGCGGTTAATAAAGACAATCGCACCATTGCCTTTTATTTGATATTTTTTGTAAACATTATTTCACTTCCTACCAAGAACCTCCATTTACTTTCTTACTAATATCAAATAATACTTAATAGGAATAATATGTAAACACGAATTAATTAATCATGAAAATTACCAAAAAATACTAATAGGCCATTTAATTACAGCAGAAGGGTAGCAATTGCATCCAGAAAAAAAACAATATTGCCAGTTTGAATGCCTTGCTCTTATTTAGAGACGGTTATGTATATATATATAATTCCATTAAAAGGTACTAATTCAAATAATAGTATGTTTTAAGTAAAAAAAAAAAAAAACAGTAGAGTTAGAGCTCTATTTAAAAATATTAAAATAAATATTTTTTAACAGAATTATTTTTTTCAATTTCCACCCCATCATAGCACTCCTTGCATTCTCCTTGGATGTACCTAAAAAAATAAGACAAACTAATAAGCATTTGAAAAACTTACCTTCGAATATCAATACGTGATTTCACTTGTCTCAACCAATCTTTAACCACTGTCTCTATTTCAGCATCTGTGGAATTTTGGTAGTTTTTTTTACACTGTCTGAAATCAAGTACAATATCGTTTGTAATTACCAATACTGTAGTAATAAGATTGTCAAAATTTATTTTATTTCTATGCAATATAAAATAGAATATGTCCTGTAACACTTCTCCAAATATTTGCACTTATACTGTGATTACATTTACAATGGCAAAAATATAAAAAGATGTTGATTTCTATATTAATCAGAGACATTGTGATTGGGCCGGGGCCTGAGATAACCGGAGTGACAGGTCAAAATCAAGATGACTAATTAACATATTTTATATATTTTTGCCATTGTGAACGTAATCGCAATGTAAGTGCAAATAAATGGAGTACAGTAGGAATACATATTTTATTTTATCCTGCATAATGGGACCAACATGTATAATGCTAATTTAGAAGTTGTTTATTTTTACAGCATCCACCAGTTTACAAAAGTTATCTTATTTGATGGTTTAGAGCATTTTAAAACTCACTGTTAACCTTTTCCAGTCTGGTTGAGACCCTGTTGTGGTTTGAATTAACGTTATAAGTATGATAGAAAAATGTAGGCTACTTATCACATTTTAAACTTTATAACAGTGGTATCATGATTTATATTCCAATCAAATTTAAATTTCTATTACAATCAAATTTAAATAAACATTTTCCTACAAGTTCATACCAAGGCTTGTCAAACTCAAAGGGGTTATATTAAAATCTATAACTATCTCCCTCTTTCCCCCCCTCTCCCCCTCCATCCCACTCTCTCTCTCATGGACACCAAAATGCATTCAACCTTCCTGTTAAAGACCTTCTGTTATATCTATGATATGCCTATAATATCCTATATGTAAAGAAAAAAATTTCTTACCGAAGAGAACATTTTTTAGGTTTAGTCTAGCAAATGGACTTTTGTTTTTAAGTCCGTAATAACTGAAGTTTTGTGCCACTTCATCACTCATCAAGGCCTTCAATGCTCTTCTTGTGCCTTCTTTAATGTTGTTCCCTCCTATTCTACTAAAGTGATTCACCTGAAAATGGAAAAAACAGTGTCTTATCATAACACATCTTAGGCTATCCAACACTGAAGGATATCATAGATAGCGGAGCGAAGCAAACGAGCTAAAAGTGACGGCAAATGAGAACAGTTAATGTGCTCAACTTGAAGGTGAGTGAGGGTAAATGAGCGCAGTGAACGAGCTCACCCTTAAAAGCAAATGAAAATTCCTCGAGTTAGCATTATAAAGCATGCCGGGTGTCAGCTGGTTCACCCAGCATGTTGTTAATTTTTAACAAAATTATTTTGACTGGCGATAAAAGCTACACTTTTCCTACTCTACTTCATAAGATCATACTCACATATCTGTCATATACTGATTTCAATTTAAGACTTTCTTCTGTTTTTCGGAGATCATCAAGTGTCTTCAGTGGAAAGTACTTCACTATGTCATTTATAGCTTGCTCTTCATCATCTAGATCATCAGTATTAGGCCTAGGTGATTTTTCTAGTGCTAGTGCAACATTTTCTGTCAAAGCGTCCAGTTGCATGGATATTGTAGCAAGCGATCTATTTACTTGACTTTTCCAAGCTGTAAACATTAGAAAGTCGAAATAAACATGCTGGTTTAATTTACGGTTTAACATATTACAGTCGACTCTCGCTAACTCGAAATACCACGGGACTGCGATTTTTCTTCGTGTTACATATAGTTCGTCGTAGGCATAGTTCGAGTTATAGAGGTAAACCAAATGAAAATTCGTGATATAGAGGTATAGAAAAATTATGTAGTTTATTCACTACATCTTCGACAAATCTAAGCTTTTAACTTATTTAAATACTATATATCAATGAAAAATACAGTATTTATAATATATAACCTGTAAAACACAAAGAGGATAAGATCACATTAATTCTGATTAAAAAGTCCGTATCTTCCTTTGCTTAAACATGTAAAAACAATTACAGTATCTATCATAATTTTTATATTAAAACAATAATATAAAGAACCTTTACTGTATCCCCTACAGCTACAAAAATTAACTTTTAACTTTATTAATTCTACTGATTAAAAAGTCCGTAATCTTCCTGTTTGTAAAAAAGAAATATTTACTGTTTCCCTACAGCTACAAAAATAAACTTGTAACTTTGAATATTACTGTATTAATAAATGAAACTAACAGTTCGGTATAGTACATAACCAAAAACGTGTAAAATAGAGTAAACAATTCATTCCACGTTACTGGAATCCCACTAATTGAAAAAGTGATTCACCGACAGGTTGCATCCTGAACGCCGGGATTTCGTATTACAGAGGTCCATTCTGAAAACTTCGTGGTATGGAGGTAAACTTTGAGTTATAGAGGTATAGCGCGAATCGAATTCGTCTTATCTACTGAACTTCGTGTTATTTGTGTCCGTTCGAGCTATAGAGGTAAAATATAACCGGAAAATTAGTTTGTGTTATGTATAGTAATTTCTTCGTGTTAGACAGGTTTTTCCAAGGGGATTAAAAATAATTCGTGATGTCGAGGATTTCGTGATATCAAGGTTCGTGTTAGCGAGAGTCGACTGTAGTTCTAAGCCCTTAATCATAAAGCTACACTCCATGCATAGCCTATATATAAAATAAAGGTTATAAGAAAAATAGCATTTAATATTAGGCATTAGCATTTATAATTGGCTATGTAATGTTGCCCATGCACAAAATCTCAATTCTCATTAGAAAGGTAACATGCGAGCGCCGATCTCGATAGAATGCATTTTTTCATAATTCTTTGCAAAACAGCCAATGGATGGAGCAGGCGCAAACACAAACATGCAACTATCAAGCACTGCTAAACAGCCGATTGCTGTTCTCTACCGCTCGAGGTACCAGTCACACCAAAGTGTATTTCATATCCACTATGCTTGTTAGCTCAGGTGTAACAATGCTTTAGGACTTACTATGTCATATATAGTAAGGTTAGTAAGTCATGTAAAGTAAGCTTCTTTCCCCGAAGGAAAATACACTGAAACCAAATCGATTAAGATGCACAAAAGTATGCCTTAAAATACAACTCAAAGTGCTAATAACTAAGTTTCACTCACTTTCAAATACACTACTGATAAGTAGGCCTAGTGCCTTTTCCAATAAAGCATATCAGTAATTAAATAGGCTTAGGCCTCTGAGGCCCAATAAGGTTACTTACCGAAAAATTCGGAAAGTGGCAATACTGGTGCAGTTTTTTTTTGGGACTCGAGAGATGCTTATTTATTTTGTGCTTATGCTGATTTTTTGCGGGAGAGATAGTTTTGACAAATGCTTGTTTGTTCTCAGCAAGCCTATCGGTGTACAAACACTTTTTAGCTGACTTTAACTCTTTGTTGTTGATCAAATTAGTAGGGGTTGTTGGCATTGGAGGGGGAGAGTCGTGTGCGTCAAAACTTTCATCATTTAATTGGTCATGATCACTGCCTTCTTCACCAACAAAACCATCTCTACTACGTTTTTTAATTGGAGATGGTGAATATAAGTCTTTCGAAAATATTTTCCTTTTGTTGTTGTCGACCTTTGAGTTATTGTCAGAACTTTCTAAGTCGGACTTATCCAAAGCTATGATGGACTTGTAACGGGCTAATTCATATGTACCTAGAAAATAAATGATAAAAATGTAATCAGAATGTAGGTTTCTGTACCTTTCAATTTAAACTTATTTTTCTAGGTAGGCCTAAAACTGTTATACAGTAGTTAGTTCTGTAGGTACCTCTCCAAAGTAGAATACTTTCGTACTTCTGTGTACAAAATTAGTGAAAACTTTCTGCAAGCCTTGACTAAAAAAACTTTTTAAAAATAACTTTGTAGCCTACTTCAAGAATTAGGCTAAAGCTAATATTACAAATCACCCAGTAGTTATGTAGGCTACTATTTTAAATAAATTAGCACTCAGATTTGTTTTTATTTTAAGAGGGAAGCATAGCAAAGGTTAAGCATAACATTTGTCATTTTATTAATGTTTACATTTTGGGATTTATAAACAGATCATCCTTTTTGCATTGTAGCTCTAGCTATGCACATTTTCGACTGTTCTTAACACTAATTAATTTATAATGAAATGTCAATAATTAATGTGAATATAATGAAGTGAAATATTTAATATTTTCTTGTGTGGATTAAAATGTATATTTATACGTAAATCAAATATATTAATTCATTTGTGTCACAAAATTTGTTGATTAAACAATAATAGCCACTGAAAATTCACTGTATATGCAGGTCTGCTGCGACAGGGGTATTTGATATTCTCATCCGTAATATCGATGTAACTTAATGGTATCACAGTGGTTCCTATATTTTATATTAGACTAGGGTAGAAGGGGGGAATTGGGTACTAGGTTTTGGAAAATTTTCTCTGTAGGCTAAACCAAATTGAATATATTTCTAGTTTTTATGCCTTCATATCAAGGCTTCTGATAGACATCTTTTCACCAACTTTAAGACCTGCAACTTTTTTGGTTCTATTTAATAAAAATAAAAATTTTTTCATACCCAATTGCCCCTAAGGGGAAATTGGGGAATACACCTGTAAGACATAAGAAAGCCCATATATAAAATAGTGAGAAAATGGGTGTTATTAGGAAAACACAAAGGAACATTTTAAGACAAGTTTTGTTGATCAAATATTTTTTTGACAATTTTATAGAATGTTAAAATAAATTTAGGAAAACTTTACAGTTTTTTCAGATAATTAATAATAATTCATCCTTATGACCTAGGATAGTAAAAGTTGTATTTTAGGTAGTTTATTAGAGGTACTTTAACATAATACAAGTAAGATTTTTCTAACTTTTACAGAAAACAAATTTACAAGAGGTTAAAACTTCGTAAAAATTTTGTGAAAACCTGTTTGCCTCGAACAATCATACACTGTTAAATTAATAAAAACACTTCAATTATTATTATAAATTAACTTACTGTAGGCTAGGCCTACTTAATACTAAGTCAATGAAATAAAAACTTTTTTCATAGGCTAAATAAAAACTAAACAAATGAAAATAAAATCAGTAACCCGTACCATCTATAACTCGAATTATTCAATGGGCTATCTTATTTTCCAAGTTAGCCTATCCATAAATGGCTGGATTACACTTGGGAAAGTAGCCTATATATTTCTAAAAACTAATTAGGCTTAGGGGTTTCACTTTAAAACTAGTACTTTGTCATAATCATCAAAAAAATAATAGAACCCATTTTCCCGTAGGCGGGCAATTTGGTACTAAAACTTTCAATCCCTAAAAGCTACCCTTTAGAGATCATTTTAAAATTCCAAAACTCTAGCAAACTACTATTAGTATGTATACTTTGGTTTTATGAGGTGAGTGTAAATATTTTGCAAATATTAAAATTGTTATAATGTTTCTATGGTTACTTGGACAAAGTTCGTGAGGCACTTTATGAATCGAAAAACGTAATGGTCGAACAAATTATTTTTTAACTTGTTTATATTTAAGGATAACAACTTAAAAAAAATGGTGGTGTAAAAAACATAACTAGCTATCTCTTCATATTTTTCAATCCTTCCTAACATAAAGGGTTGATTAAATAACAATTTTTAAAAAAGTAGTACCCGTTTACCCCCGGTACCCAATTCCCCCCTTCTACCCTATTTTGTTTGAAGCTAATCTTACTGCACCCGTTTAAATGACAAGGTAGGCTACAATAATAAGTTTGAGCCATCTTACTACAAAAATGTGACTCCAATTGTTTACGATAGCCCTTGACCTAATGGACCTAAAACGTGCGTACGATAGCCTAACTGAATTTAGTACCAATATTCTATTGATGTTCTGGCTACAGTTTCATAACTGCCCCGTAAAACATCCGAATGAAAATATCAAAGTTTACAATACTTTTTATCAAAATACTAATTTATCGAAATGTTCCATTTAGAATGTTTCCAGTGATGAATTCGAACGAATTCATTCAAAATAATCCATTCGTTTTTGAGAACGCTGCTATAAGTCAACAGGCTAATATCTGTTTATCCTGTTCCAATGTTAGGCCTATTTGTAAACTCTTAATTTTGTTTCTTTTTCAAATAAATACATGTAGCCTATAGGCTATATTAAATAAGAATGCATTATTTTTAATGACTTCTCATAACGACATTTCGAATGGATAAAACAATCAAAACGTTTAGAAAGGTACATATCGCAATTGGGCATCACTAATTGAGATGCAGATCAGGGCCTACGATAATGTAAATGGGCCTGTAGGCCTATAGCCTACATTTAGGCTATTACGTAACTTAATTAAAATTGATATTTTCATATAAAACCTTAACTTCCAGAAGTCATACACACAATAGGCCTATGATACAGGTGAACCAAGGGGCAGACGATAGGGAATGTGGTTATATTAGGCTATGATTAACTGTGAAGTGACTGGCTGTTAATGAATCCATATAGGCTAGTAATCATATCCATAGTTTGATAATGAATCCTAAACAAATTTGTAACCCGATCCTACATGACAAGTTAGGCTAACAGTGTTGGCTTATGACACTAACATCATACTTACACAAACCTTGGCTTTAGGTAAATTTTAGAGATATAAAAAATGTAAGATGCGAAAAGGCTTAGCTATTCAGAGCATAAGCTTAGGGACTAGGCATAGGCCTAAATGGTAAAAAATTTAACTTACCATAGTTATCACCCAAAACTTTAATGGGGAAGGAATTCCAGCTTTCTTCGGGGGCTGCAGCTTTTTTTGCCAACTCAGTGACATTTTTGGATGGCCAATAACAAAAGCCTACACATTTTTCTATGTCTTTACGAAACACAACGTCGTGAAGCCACAATTTGGGTACAGCTTCAACAGACTCATCACCCTCAAACAACACAACTGCCCAGCAGTGGGGAAAAGACATCTCTACACCTCCAGTTCACTTCAAACCACACAGTGCACACTTCGGTAAAATTTTACTAACTTATTAAAACAAATATCGAAAACAAACGTGGAATTATCCAGGGCTAATCCTTCCAGAATTTCCACCGCCACGAACAAATTACGGTTGGTAATAACCAGTAAATCTGTAAATTGGCGCCAAAATAGAAATGCACGATTATGGCCAGTTTATGTGAAGTAGTTGGTGTACTATATGAAATTTGAATTTGCAAATCACTTGTAACTTAAGAAAATTCGTTATCTACTTCCAAATATAATTTTATGATGGTATGATAGAAAATTCTCAGTCCAAAATAATATATTTGTCGTTGAGGATCTATTA
Source organism: Flexamia atlantica (assembly GCA_035578135.1). Taxonomy (NCBI): domain Eukaryota; kingdom Metazoa; phylum Arthropoda; class Insecta; order Hemiptera; family Cicadellidae; genus Flexamia; species Flexamia atlantica. The sequence continues at coordinate 8,455,149 of JAQJVK010000017.1, read as the reverse complement.
AATTCAGCATCATCTGAAACTATATTTGGCTTCAAATGAGCTTTGAACTGTGTGTGAAATTAACCAACGACATGGCATTGCGTCGGTACAATTTTAAGGCTGAGCCCAGGGCTGGCGTCAGCGATCGCGGGCCCGGGTGAGCGGGGATTCTGCGGGCTACACAAAACAAAAAGTGATGACCTTTTTCTGGGAAATCGATGACCCTTGGGTCCCTTTTGGGCCGCTGGGCTCCCCGCTTGGTGGCCCGCCCCAAAAGTGATGCCTCTTTTTTTAGGGACGTCATGTCAACCAAGGCCCCTTTTGGGCCGCCAGCCCCCCCCTTATTTTTACCCGGGCCCGGTGCTGTAGCACACACCCCATGCACCGTCCTGACGCCGGCCCTGGCTGAACCACACCGAAATCGACACTCCCATTACCCAATAGCTCGAACCATTTAAATGGGATGCTGTCGTGCGGCAAGGGTCGACGCAGTGTGCTGGCATCCCGTTTTAACAGACAGTATAAATCAACAAATCTCGTATCGGGAAAAAGAATGTCGCCTTCAGTTTGCGCCCAGCCAGGCTTTTAAATTATTGAAGGACAACTAGATAGTATAAAAATGTAAAATGTTTATAATTAATTAATCAAGTGTATAATATCAAAATATCGCGGTAATTTTTTTACCAAAATCCTTACTCTCGCCAAAAATTACTTTAATCTACATCACATGGATGCAAATCCATCCATTTTGAACCGAAATATTAAGTATTACTAGTGGATCCGAGCGCACGGAATCGTGCGCTACTCTAGCAGAGCGATAATTCAAATGGCGACAAATTTAAAACACAATCATGCTAACACGATCCGTTTTGAGGGTTATGTTTACAGTAATTAAAAAATAACAGCAATTAAATTATCCAGCTGATCAAAATGTAAACAATTATGTTCTTCATAAGGATAACATGGGAACTTTAAAAGCCAATGGGGCAGAGCCCAAGGGACTTTTTCAAAAATGTAAGGCCAGTTTGCAAATCTACGCGACACGCTCTTTCCAATGAGCCGTCAATGATCAAAATCGGTTAAGGAATGACGGAGGAGTTCATAAGACAAATTTCTTGTTGGCGTATTAATTAAGTATTATACTATAAAAAAGCTGAATTGGTAAATTGTTTTACCATAAAATAAAGAAATGACCTCACAGTTAGGTAAACAATAAGATTCATTTGGGATTGAAACCAATAAAAATGTTTTTTTTATTATTGTAGTCATCAGGGAAATAAAATATAATTAAGGAAATAATGTCGTTAATTTTTTTTCAAAAATGTTTAATTGATATTCTGTTTTCAGCAATATTGTTTTTATTGACGAAAAATATACTCATTTGTACTATATACTTGGTTTATTATTTTCGGCGATGTCTATACATCGTCTATTTGATGTTATTACGTTGACGTCATATAAATGTACGACAACGTCTAATTAACGTCATTTTGACATCCGCGTTAAATGTCTTTTTGACATGATATCGCAGATGTCTAATAGATGTACGAATATTGACCTAGACGTTAATTTAACTTACAAGCCCTTATATAGACGTTATATAGACGTTAGGTGCTGTATGGGAAGCAAAAAAGCTTTGGCTACTCGAGCCCGAATCGTCTACGATCTCTTCGTCGTAGTCTTAAAACATCTTAATTATTTGTCATTCAATTAGTCCAAAACAAAAACATTCAATTAATTGCATTCGCGCAGTCAAAAGAAACAAACACTAATTACTGTGCAATGCTGAGCTTACGGCGATGACAGACAGCTCGACAGCTGAGCATCACAAAACAGTGTTACCACTTGTAGACCTTGTTTACCCGCAAATATACCCGTCTCTGCTGGAATAAACTACTTATTGAAAGTATTACGATGCACAGTACCTTTAGAATATCTTTATACGGTAGATATCTTGCACAGTTGAGAGTAAGAAAAAGATTTGACGTCATGGTAGTCTAACACTTGAAAGAAGGTTCAGCAAGTTCACGTGCAAATCTTGTGAAACTGCGCCAAATCTCGTGAGATTTTTCATTACTAGAATGAAACATAGTCTTCATTTGTTGACAAATAAACACTTAACCTTGAAATAAAAGGTGAGTTAGAATCTTAAGAAACATGTTATAATAATAAATCAGTTGTCTGTGGTTGGTGCTAATTTGGCTTGCAGCGAGACTTGCTGGTGCGTCGACTTGCAAAAGGACTTGGTGCAATAATTAGTGTAAAAGTCCTGTCGCTCTGGTGCGCACCACCGACCAGCAGAACGCTTTCTGATTGGCTGGTCTACTGCGCATATTGTTTAAGATACTTACCGTATAGATGTTCAAGTTACTGTGTTACGATGTCCCCACACGGGCTTGGAAATACCCGAGAGTCGGGTAATTTCTCTAACAGCAATATTTGTTCTTGTTCCATTGCTTGGTCAGCCTGTTTCACGATCACGATCGCGGTTACACTGCAGCTGCTGCCGACTGTCGTAGTGCTCGTTTTATTCTCGTCATTGAAATTCGTGTATGGAATTATACAGCCATACATTAAAAGTTGTTTGCAATAATTTAAAACTCATTATAAAATTGAGAAACAACGTAGTGCAATAATTTTCAAACTTGGCGAAAAAATAACAATGCACTACTTTTGTTACGCAGCCTTTATTATGCATTCTTTGTTGTTAAGCGTCTAGAGTCTGAAAGTATTACTGCGCACTAAGCTTTTCATAACTTCATTACGATTCAATAAACTGCTTTGAACATTAATATTACGCATTTATATAGTTTAAACGTTTATTTAATTGCTTTCAACATACATTTTAGACTAATTGCGTCTAATGAATCGAAGTATACTGGTGCATCGAGGCCAAATCGATGCATTGGCATTTCGATGCATGCCGAATCGAATCACGATTTGATGCATCGAATCGAATCGAATAGGAATTTCGATGCATCGCACACTCCTAATATTTACACTTAGCCAAACACAAGATTGATTTTCTTAACGTTCACAAAGTATAGATGATTATAAATAGCAGTCCCAATTGTGGCATAATATTTGTGGCTAAACTTATTATTTCAGAACATAATATATGAATGAAATAATATTTAATAACAACAATAATTTTACTGTCATCCTAAAATTAGTTGTATTTAGAAAATTTTGTGAAGGAAATAATGTTTTAAAAAATAGGAAGAAGAAAGACAGAAATAAGGAGAGATTAGAGAGAAAGAAAGAAACAGTTACCTCTCACTCACCTTATCAGTTGCCAGGGAGGGGGGGGTGGAGGTTGTTTACTCCAAATAAGTCCCTGTCACGGTTTTTGTTACTGTCTAACTCAGTAGGTGCGTGTGTCAGAGTGCGTGAGTTAATTAGGAGATAAGGAATCCTTACTGCAAAATGCAGAAATACAAACTACTTGTCATACAAATATAGATTACGGCTCATATTTTTTGTCTTATTTTTATAAATGAAATGAGACCAAAATTAAACTTGTACGACATACCGTTTAAGAGATAAACTATGATAAAACAATAGAATTTAATGCTGTATTTCCGGTTCTCCAAGGTCATCTAAATATAGCTTGGCGATTTCCGTCTAAATAAAGATAATATTTTTTGTTACCTGTCAATGTCCCTTCCTTATCATTGGGGAATATTTTTCGTTGATAATTATGTTTTTCATGGGAGGGCAAGTCAGTCTTATCAGTCGTCTGGTTTAACGTGTCTAAAACTAGATCGTAATAATTATCTTTCCAATAAGAACTCTCTTATCAAGAGCTCGGCTCCAGTGTCGAGCTTTTTCGGAAAAAGTCGAGCCGAGCCGAATACTAAAAAGCTCGACCTAAAAAGTTCATCCGGTCGAATACTCGCACACCCCAAATGGTCACCAATTATTTACCAAGAGTATTATATAACAGTCTTTAATCCTGCCTATTCATGTTCCAGTGCCTCATGGCAAAGGGTGCTCAGGGAGAAGAGAGCTTCTTCTAGTATTGGAAGGAGACCTTTATTTAGTTCCTTTCCCTGTTTTGAAACCACCTCCAACAAATGACAACGCAACAACGGAGTACCTTAGTGAGAGGTTCAGCCTTTTGGTCGTCCCGTCGCTAACTTCCCTCCGAGCCAATCAGAAGTCACGCAGCTCATCCAATGGGAAAACCCCTGAACAAGGTATGCTAATTGTTACATATGTTATAACTAAAATCAGCTGGCTGTAAATGTGTCCTTTTATACTTAAATATGTTATAACTAAAATCAGCTGGCTGTAAATGTGTGCAAGTTTAAAAATGAATTTTGTAACTCTTGTAAGAAGTTAGGACATTTAGCAAGAGTATGTCTTGGTAAAAGCATTAACAAACCTAAAAGAGTTGCACAGCTAGGCGACACTGCGAACTAGGAAGACAAAGTGGATCATGCAACTTTCGACATGAATTTAATAAACAGTTGTACATCCGACAAATTTACTGTTAATTTAAAGATAGAGAACAAACCGATAATCATGGAGCTAGACACAGGAGCAGCGTTATCTTCTATCTCATACAGTGACTTCAGGTCTATGAACATTGACAAGAAGATATTTAAAACCCAAGTACAGCTTAGAACATACACTGGAGAAATAATAAAACCCAAGAGTGTAACTTATGTAAGATTTGAATTTGAAGGAAAATCATACTTTGGAAAACTATTTATCATCAATCAAAATGTGGAACCTATATTTGGTCGAGAATGGCTAAGAGAAGTAAATTTGCAAATATGTGAAATAAAAGCATTAGAAGAAAAATCAGTAGGACTAGAAAAGATTATACACGAATTTCAAGATGTATTTGAAAAAGGTATTGGATGTATACCTAATGAGAAGGCAAGCCTACAAGTTTTAGAAGGGAGCAAACCAATCTATATCAAACCGAGACAAGTGCCATATGCCTTAAAGGAAAAAGTAGATCAGGAATTACAACGTTTGGAAAATGCTGGCATTATAACAAAAATTGAGAGTTCTGAGTGGGGGACTCCAATAGTTCCAATTTTGAAGCCGGATGGAGCAGTTCGTATTTGTGCTGATTACAAGACAACGCTCAATAAGGTCATTAAAGACGAAAATTACCCAATTCCAAGAATAGAAGAAATTTTTACAGCAATGAGTGGAGGAAAACTGTTTTGTACTCTGGACATTAGCAACGCATACCTGCATATGGCCATGGACGACACAAGTGCAATTATGCAAACAATTAGTACACAGAAAGGTTTGTTTAAGGTAAACAGAATGATGTTTGGGATAAAAGTGGCGCCAGCTATATGGCAAAGGTATATGGACAAGCTGTTACAAGGCTTGATTGGAGTGAAATGTTTTTTCGATGACATAATTATTCAAGGTGCAAACTATGAACAAACAATGAACCGGCTAAGAACAGTGTTAATAAAACTTAAAGCTAACAATTTGAAACTTAATTTTGAAAAGTGTAAATTTTTTCAAAGAAAAATCGAGTACCTTGGACATACAATTGATGAAGATGGATTGCACACAAACAAAGAAAAGATCAAAGCAGTGATTGATGCCAAACAACCAAAGAACATTCATCAGTTGCGATCATTCATCGGATTAACTAACTACTATAACAAATTTATTCCAAGACTAGCAGAACTACTGAGACCATTAAATGAACTCTTACAAAAAGGCAAAAAGTTTGTTTGGGATGAAAGATGTGAGCATAGTTTTCGAATTGTAAAAGAACACATAGCTAGTGAAAGAACGTTGGCTCACTACGAACCAGAACAGCAACTTGTACTTTCTACAGACGCAACTCCTGATGGCTTAGGGGCAGTTTTGTCACACAGATATAAGGACGGAACGGAAAAACCTATTGCATTTGCATCGAGATCATTAAAAAAGAGTGAAAAACAGTATAGCCAAATAGACAAAGAGGCAACTTCAATATATTGGGGGGGTAAAGAAGTTTTTCCCATATTGTTATGGGCGAAAGTTTACCCTAATCACGGATCACAAACCACTAGTGTCTATATTCAGCCCAAGTAAATCACTACCAGCTATGTCAGCCACTAGGTTACTTAACTACGCTTTATTTCTATCAGGATTTGATTATGACATCCAATACCGAAGAACCACAGAGCACTCGAATGCAGACTTCCTGTCAAGATTTCCTACTGAGAATATGAATGACAAAGAGGATATATACGCAAAAGTGCAAGCAAATCAATTATCGGTTATTCCTGTAACCAAAGAAATGTTGGCAGAACATACGAAAAAGGACAAGGAACTTAATGCTGTATTAAACACTTTGGAAAAGGGAGAATGTTTGGAAAAGCTAGGATTTCACGATAATGAACTTTCATTACACGATGGATGTATTTTTAGAGGTTCTAGAGTTATAATTCCACATACTTTACAATCGGAAATACTTAACGAGCTTCATATCGGCCACTTGGGAATAACTAAGATGAAAGAGTTAGCTCGAAGCTACCTGTATTGGAAAAATATGGATGCTGATATCGAGAAGATAGCTAAATTATGTAAAAAATGTATACAAAAGAAGAAAGAACCATCGAAAGAAGTACATCCATGGGAAGAACCTTGTGTACCTTGGCATAGAATACATATCGACTTCTTTGAACTGAAACCGGGTCAACACTTTTTTGTTGTAGTCGATTCATTTTCAAAATGGGTGGATGTAATTGCAACTAAAGTCACGACGACAGCTTGGTGTATACATCAACTGAGACACTTATTTACAATTTTCGGGCTACCTTTAACCTTGGTAAGTGACAATGGACCACAATTTACATCTTTGGATTTTGAAACATTTTTACGAAACAATGGAATAAGTCACAGAGCTACCGCACCGTTTCACCCGTCAAGCAACGGACAAGCCGAACGTTTTGTACAGTTCGTCAAGAACTCTCTCCGTGCAATGGCTGGAGAACCCGGAGACATACAATGCAAGCTCGACAGGCTGCTGACACAGATAAGAAAAGCTCCAAACTCAACAGGTCTGTCTGCGTATAAATTAATGTTTGGACCAGACATTTGGATCAACTGCTACCTCTTTAAGTTCAACTCTTCATACTGCTGATTACGGGTGGAGAGTTGTTACATATGTTATAACTAAAATCAGCTGGCTGTAAATGTGTCATTTTGAACTTTTGTTATGTAAACAATTAAGTATAAAAATACATGGTTTTCAGTACACAGTTTAAATGAATTAATTAATAGGTAATTTATAATTTAGAATAGAATACTAATTGCTTCCTAGACCCCCAATAACTGTTTTTTTTCTGAAAATTATGTGTAGTTTGTATTAATTTTACAATTAGACAATAAAAAGTTACAGAATAATAGCTAGTTTTCAAAATTTTTATATAAAAATATGTAAATACAGTACACCTTGGATTATCCACACACCACATTATCCGGATCCCTGATTATCCAGACGGGTCCATTTGAGAAGTTAAAAGATTAAAATCATGGCAAAAACATGATTTCAGGATTTTACGGGTGAAATACGCTTTCTAAAAGTAAGATGCAAATGTAATACATTACTGTATGCATTTGGAATCACAATAATTGAAGGAATCACATCGCTAAAACAGTACATTACAGCGTTTTCGTTAGGGATGGTTGGGTCCCAAAATTTCGGAAAATTTTCGGGAAAATTAAATTCCCAATTTTTGGGCGGGATTTTATTTACGTCGGGAAATTTTTCGGGACGGGATCGTTTTAGCGATCGCAAATAAACAGCGGGTGTAGCTTCGCAAAACTCGCGATCGGCCATGGAAAACCATCTCACATATTTTCCGATCGCGAATAAACGGCAAATTCAGCTTTTCAAAACTCGCGATCGTCCATTAAAAACTATCGTGCGTATTTGCCGATCGTAAATAAACGGCAAATGCGGCTTTGCAAATCTCTTGATCGGCAGCGAGAACCATCGCGCGTATTTGCCAGACGCGGATGAACGGCAAAAATAGATTATCGCTGTTCATGATCGGCCGCGAAATACGCTAGCGTGTATCTGTCGATCGCCGATTAACGACCGATGTAGCTTTACAGAACTCGTGATCAGCCGCGAAAAACGATCACACGTATTTACCGATCACGAATAGACGGCAAATCTCAAATCAAATCAAATCAAATCAAAAATATCTTTATTCATTACTGCATACATAGTTACAGATAAAATAGTGTCAAAAACAAAATTACAACTAACAATAAACTAACTTTATTTCATTGTCGCCCTGTTTTCATAAAATTCATCCAGTGAATAAAATGGATTTTCTGTTAAAAATTGTTTTAAAAGTCTACAAAACTTTCCATCATCAGTCACATTTTGAATTTCGATTGGAAGATTGCTGAAAAACTTCATGCCCATGTAAGATGGTTTTTTTTAAAGAATTCTAATTTGTGTGGCTGAATTACATATTTTTGCCTAGTATTATACTTGTGAGCCACTACATTATGTTTTGACGTTTTGAACCATTTTAATGCATCAAAAATGTACAGATTAAAAACTGTCATTATTTTGTGTTCAGCAAATTTTAGCCTGACTGATTTCCTGGACTTTAAACCAGATATAATCCTTAGAGCTTTTTTTGTAATAAAAGATTTTTTTGAGATTTCCTAATTTTGTAGCTCCATAGATGACGATTCAATAGGATATATGGGATTGGATAAGAGCATAGTAAACAATCCTTAAAATATTTGAACTGCATACCTGAGACAAACACCTCAATGCATATAAGCCAGAAGATACTTTGGAGAGAATGCTTCTGACATGATGATCCCAACTCAAGTAGCTATCAATATGGAGTCCTAAGAAAACACTACTGTCAACATTCTCCAACAACTCTTCATCAATTAATATTGTAGGATCAAAAGGGTTTCTGTTTTGTTTTGTAGAAAATGTCATGAATTTGGTTTTGTGAAGGTTAACTAGAAGGTTTTTTCTATCAAAAAAATCTTTCATCATAGAAAGATTTATAAAAGATGAAAGTTCAATATGTTCTTGGGATTCACCTGAGAAAATTAAACTTACATCGTCAGCATAAATTGTAACAGAGCAATTGCCCACCTGAGGAACACTGGGAAGACCCTTCAAGTAGCATAGGAATAGAAGCGGTCCCAAAATTGAGCCCTGAGGCACACCATAGTGAAGCTCCCCCAGTGATGAGACAACACTCTGAGAGACACCTTCATCAGTAGAATGTGAAAGTTCTACATACTGCATTCTACCATTCAAATAAGACTGAAACCATTTTAGTTCCTTTCCCTATATACCATGGGCCTGCAAGACTTTTACAATTCCCCATGAGACACACTGTCAAAAGCTTTGTTTAGATCCATAAAGACACCAACAGATTTTTTCCCTTTGTCGACTAAATTTATGATTGATTCAAAGAATTCTATGCTTGCATTGGCAGTAGATCTGCCAGGCCGAAAACCATGTTGATTTTCATCAAAGATTTTATTTTTATTAAGATATTCCATCAACTGTGAATACACAACACGTTCATAGATTTTTGAGAAGGAAGGAAGGATTGATATAGGTCTGTAACAAGAAACATCCGAATTATCGCCTTTTTTAAATACTGGCCTCACCCTAGCTATTTTCAAATTGTTAGGAAAAATCCCACTGATCAGAGAGGCGTTTATAACGCCTAGCTTTGCGGAATTTACGAACGGCCGCGTCTTTGCCGATCGCTGATTAACGGCCGATGTTGCTTTACAAAACTCGCGATCGGCCGTGAAAAACGATCGCGTGTATTTGCCGATCGTTGATAAACGGCAAATGTAGGATTGCTAACTCGCAATTGGGTGTGAAAAGCAATCTTGGTTATTCACTGATAGCGGTTAATCAACGGAAATAACTTGCTATAGGGCGTGACAGCGATGATTGTTCATATTGTTGGCCACATTGGCCTACTATAAATTGTGGTTTTGCCCATTGATTAATTTTCTAAACTAATTTTGATGTCTTTGAATCCCAGCCTAAAGTATGATTATTTTTCATAAATAAGTAAAAAAAATTACAAAAGTAAAGTCTTTGAGACTTTTAAGAAATTTCTAACACATAGGTGATTAATATTTTATGTAACTTAAGAAATATTATGTTTGGGAGCTGTGAACTTCAAATTTATAATTTTAAGCTTGGAAAAACTTGTGGTATGGTTGTCATCTTGAAACTAATTTATTTTTTTAACGTAGTTTAAAGTGCTGGAAAGATTATGAGTTATAGAGTTATTTCCTAAAACAAGAACTCCTAAGCCCAAAGTTTATAAAAATACAATAACATGTTTACTGATTATACATGACAGTATATTGTCAACATGCAATAACCACTCTAGTATTTTACTTTTGTTTTTTGGAAACCAAACAATAAATCAAAAAGCAGAAACTTGAAAACCATTGTGTTTCTATCAAACGTTAAAAAATGCATATTATATTTATTTATTTCTTATTTTCTTATATTATTTCTATTTTTCAATGCATTCAAATCAGAAAGAATAAAAATTCAAATTTAATGAAAAATAATAATACATAAACAGTTCATTTTATTTACCATTTTTATATCAGTTTGTATTTTATTTATAATTAACAATTTCATTGTGTTACTACTTTTTTTAATGTACTTCTAATGTTTGAAATTTTTTGAGTTGGGTCGGTACAAACATTTATATAATAAGACATTGTATTTAACCTAAATGCTACTACTGTAATAAAGAAAATAAATTTGTGAACGAGCATTTCCCGAAGATTTAGGGAAGACAAAAATCCCGTCCCGTCCCGTCCCGAATTGAAGAGGGAAGAAAAAAATCCTGTCCCGTCCTGTCCCAAACTGAAAATCCAATCCCGTCCATCCCTAGTTTTCGTGAACGTAGTTTTCTGGATTGTTACTTGGGGCGCTAGCAGTAATCAACAAAGGCATAGCCTACGGCAATTTTGCGAGTTTGTTTATTACTGTCATTTGATGTGTTATGTTATTTCTTAAGAAGAGTTACTGCAATAAGTTTTGAGTTACTTTAAGTTTTGTCATGATTATTTCAAGTTATGATTATTTAATCTTAATAAATTAATTATTTTAATCTCACGTTTTATTCCAAACCTAAACTGTAAGTACGGTACGGAAAAAGTTAACATTATATTTGTATGATTAATAATAAAGTGAAGTCCTTAAATTTGTTTCAAAATTAAACCCTTGTAAAATTTGAAAGACTACCTGTTGCACAGTCTTGATACTCCGTTTGCAACATCAATTTAGCAGGGGCTACGGTACATGATCGCTATTTAGGCGATATTGTAATGACCTCGGATTTTCCAGATTTTTTGTTATCTAGATCGGTGTTCCGCCACATTAATCCGGACAATCAGAGGGTCCTGTAGTTATATAATTTTTTGCTATCCACTTCTAAAGCCACATGAATTACACTGATGTCCAATTTTATTAATAAAAACAACATGAATCTCAAAGTGAAGCTAACAACAAATAATTTGTGGTAATTTGTGGTTAGTTTGGTCTGGCACAAACTATAAAGGTGCCTGCAGCTGAACACCACGAGTAAGCTTAGAACCAGCCGTAAACGGTGATTCCAGTTTAGATCCAGACTTTCATGACTTCTCCATCCAGTGTGTCCACTTAGTCGGTATGTGTCAGTGTACTTTGTGTTGTTTTAATTGTGTTTGTGTCTGGAGGGTTTGAGCGTTTGACCTGGATGAGACTCTTCACAACATGCAGAGCTCCCAGGTGGTGGAAGTCCTTGTCTGGGAGTACTTGGGAAGTCTCAGGACAGAGGGTGAGTCGTCCCCGGAGGACCCTGATGGTTTGGAAATGTAACACTCTTCCTTCAGGTGTGAGGCTGCCTATATCATATCTTTCCCATCCTGACAATCCCTTCCTTCCGTAAGCCGCTCAATATCCCTACAGAGACATACCTTGCTGGCAATACTGGGGCTTTCATCCCTCCAAAGTCTAACTGTCGAAGTCGGTGTTGACCCCTGTCTGTTGACTGCAGGCAACATGACGGCTCTGGTGGTGGGCAACCCGCGGCTGCCGTCGACAGTGACGGAGCAGTGGGGCTGGAGCGACATTCCCCACGCGGAGCAGGAGGCGGCTATGGTGGCCGAGATGCTGCAGGCTAAGGCTCTCATTGGCTCCCAGGTACGGTCACAGCGAGGCAGAGGTGGCGGCTGGTATGTTAACTGATAAGAGGGCTCCCTAACTAAAACTCAAGATGTAATAACACCGCTTATCACCTTTATTTTAGGGATGAGTCGATTCTCAATACCGGTTCTTGGGCATTGGTATCAGTACTGAGATTTGTACGTTCAAAGTCGATTCCGGTACCTTGGTATCTGGTGAGGCAAAAGTGCTAGATGAAGCGGCAAAACATTCTTTACTTTCTGGACGACCTTCGTAAATAAGTAAAGGTGAGGAGAAACATGGTGGAGCTAGAGTTTAACCATGGAGTTTAGTTTTACTACTTTTCACCTGCTGTACAAAATGAGTTTCATTTGTTGTACTAACATGGGTAGTTGTTCCAAATCCCTTTTTACATGAAGAATTACTTGAAAAATATACAATCCGTGAACGGTTAAAAATCGTAAAGATTTGAAATGTTCTTTCACAGAATCTAGATAGCCTAACTTCAATATTATCCTGATAGCTTTTTTTGCAAAATTGGAATTTGGTTCAAATTACTTGAAGATGTTGCTCCATATAAAGATAAACCAAAAGCTATAATATGTGACTCTATGAAAGCAAAGTTTTAAAATTTCAATACTAGTTAGTTTGACCATTTGTCTTAAAGCATATAACCCAGAACTAATCCTTGAAATGACAAGATTGACGTGTTCAGTCCAGTTTAATTGCTTATCTATGGTGAGGCCTAAAAATTTTAAGGAATCCACCTCTTCCAATAGGTTTATATCCATGAAAATGTTATAATTTTTGTTAATATGATTTTTACAGCTTGAAAATTGAATGTATTTAGTTTTCTGGGGATTAGGAAGTAAATTCATGTCTTGTAGAAATTGTGAGGTTCGAGACAAGTTAATGAAAGAAGTTATTTCTACTTCAGGAACTGATTTCCCTGCAATTTTAAAATTTAGGGTATCTGCATATAGGCATACTTTATTGGGGGAATCAACAATTTTTGGCAAATCTGTCAAGTATACCAAAAACAATAAAGGACCTAAGATATAACCCTGGGGTACTCCATATTTAATTATGTTTGTGCTTGATACTGCTGAGGTTAAATAGTTAAAATCATTAATACAGGGTGTTTTTTTAAAAACTTGCTTCTTAATATATTCAGAAACAAAAATAAATTTTAGTATTCTGTTTTCTGGAAACGTCTACCAACGCAGGGGGAAGTCAATTTCACAGGAAAACTTTATCCCCCCAACTACCCCCTTCTCACCCCAACCCCTAACTTAAAATTTTCACATGGTAACGTACCCTTTGTGATATATCAAATTAAAGAGCACAAAAAAAGAAAACTTTTGGTGGAAGAAAAATTAAAATTGCCTCATGCGTTCTCGAGATATTCAGTTTTTAAGGGTGTTTTTCATTTAACTTCAAATTTTTATCATTTAAAACTTAACACAGACTCAAATACGATGTTAGCGGGAAACATATAATTAATGATAGGGGAATGTGTGGTGAACTCAAAATCAACCCTTATTTCACCCCCTTCCCCCAAATCCTATGTTGAAGATAGAGACTTATCCCAAGTGATATATCAAATTAAAGGGTATGAAAAAACTAGATTTATTGCAAAAACTTAACTGAGATCCAATACAGAATTTTTGATATCCTCGTATTTTACAATCTGACAATCAATTTAAGTGCAAATTATTTTAAATTCTGTAGCTACCCGGTATCGAAGAGATTTATCTAGCCAGCAATAATTTTTTTTGCAGGAAGAAGAATGAATTTAAAATAATTTGCACTTAAATTGATGTCAGATTCTAAAATACGAGGATATCATAAATCCTGTATTGGATCTCAGTTTAGTTTTTGCAATAAATCTAGTTTTTTCATACCCTTTAATTTGATATATCACTTGGGTTAAGTCTCTATCTTCAACATAGGATTTGGGGGAAGGGGGTGAAATAAGGGTTGATTTTGAGTTCACCACACATTCCCCTGTCATTAATTATATGTTTCTCGCTAACATCATATTTATGTCTTGGTTAATTTTTGAATAATAAAATTTGAAGTTAAATGAAAAACACCCTTAAAAACTGAATATCTCGAGAACGCCTGAGGCAATTTTAATTTTTCTTCCACCAAAATTTTTCTTTTTTTGTGCTAATTAATTTGATATGTCACAAACGGTATGTTGCCATTTGAAAATTTTAAGTTAGGGGTTGGGGTGAGAAGGGGGTAGTTGGGGGGATAAAGTTTTCCTGTGAAATTGACTTCCCCCTGCGTTAGTAGACGTTTCCAGAAAACAGAATACTAAAATTTATTTTTGTTTCTGAATATATTAAGAAGCAAGTTTAAAAAAAAACACCCTGTATAGGTAATATCTACAAATTGCTTTCTGCCTACAAGATATGATTTGAACCAATTTAGACCTAGGTCACTAACACCAATGTTTGATAGCTTATTTAATAGTGTATCATGGGAGACACTATCAAAAGTTTTGGTCATATTCGTGAAGATACCAAAAACCAATTCTTTTTTGTCAATTGAGTTTATTACAGACTCAATAAAATCAGTTGCTGCTGTTACAACAGATTTTTCACGCCTAAAACCAAACTGTTCATCATCAAAAATATTAGTCTCCTCAAGAAATCTGGTAAGTTGCAGGCTCATTACTCTTTCATAAATTTTGGCAAAAGAGGATATTAAAGAAATGGGTCTGTAGTTTGCCTACAGTCCTTGATTTCCACTTTTAAAGTAAGATTTAACTTTTGAAAGTTATAATTTTTCTGGGAATATACCAGTAATTAAAGAAGAATTTATTAAATGAAGCAAAGGTTTGAACAACTGTCTGTGAGAATATTTTGATTTCGATTTTTGCGGACATTTGCCATCACTGATTAGTAAAAAACTAATCAAGCTCAGTTTTTTACTAATCAGTGATGGCAAATGTCCGCAAAAATCCAAATCAAAATATAAAATCACCATCACCAACAATGAATTTCAAACAAAGAATGTCTGCGAGAATATTTAATAACTGTGATTGGCACCTCATCCCATCCACAGGATAATTTCTTTTCAAATCGCATAATAATCTGTTCGAATTCCTCAGTCCACCTTTTATCCCTGACTTTTCTGATTAAGGCTGACCGACATCTTTGGAACAGTATTTTTTTCAACAACATTGGTAAAATAATTATTAATGTTTTGACATACTATGTTTGGATTTTCATTGTCATTTGCTAAAAGTTTAATTACATTCTCTTGTGTTTTGTTTTTGCTACCTACTTCATTGTTAATTATTTGCCATGTAGTTTTGCATACATTGGTTGAACTTTCAATTAAATTATTATAATAACTAGTTCTAGCCTCTTGAACATTTTGCTTATAATCCACCTTAATACGATTTAAAATTTGCTGATCAACCTTTTCATTTTGATCTCTGATTGCTTTAGTAACAGAAGTCATACTATTTTTCTTGGCGATTAATTCTTTAGTTACCCAAATAGTGCTTTTATCTTTTACCCTACTTTTAACTTTAGGAAAACACAAATTAAAATAATATATGAAAATATAAAAAAACATCAAATTTGTCTGTTATTTTAGCATTCATTACATCAATCCAAGACTCCTTTTCTAACATTTTTGAAAATAATTCATTGTTATACTGATTAAACGTCCGTGAGTAAGTTATGAAATTTATTTTCTTTTGTCAATGAGTAGTTTTGGTACAGTTAATTTTAATTATTTGGGCATCGTGGTCAGATATATTTGTTATTAAACCTGAAACTTTTAGCTTTTCACTTTCAATATTAGTGAAAAAGTTGTCAATGCCGCTGCCCCTAGTATCGCAAACCCTTGTAGGAAAATCAACCATGACTACCACTTTGTGAGAACTTAAAATCAGTGGCGTAGATAGACTTTGGTCAAGGGGGGGGGGATATAACCGGGGGGTCTGAGGGCACCCCCCAGAAAAATTTTGAAAATTATAACTCTAAAACTAGCTTTTTATGTTATAATCTAGAGGCATAGTGAAACTCATAAATTGATGCAGTCACGTGGTCGCCGCGCGCATACCGGAAGCGGGCATTGGCTCGTTTTCCAAAAGAACGAGCTGAACACAGGGGGAGTGGTTGTGGTTTGATGTCATAATGATCTTACATCTGCTTTATTCTTTTTTGTATGTATACGTTTTTACTTCATTCTCATAATTTTGTTAAGTTGCTTTCACGTAGTTTTGGTGCTTTTATTAAAAATACCATCTGTCATTTATTTTACTTAGGCTTGAAGAAATTACTTTTCATTTAATTTTATAATAAAATTACTAGATAACAAATGAATACAGGAATCTGCATCAGTCCACTTCACCCCATTCTTTGCTGAAATATTGATTCAGCATAGTTACAACAAGTAAATCTCGTAGTTTTTTCACGCCACTAGTATCAACTTCACTCTCACTTTTTCGTTTTGGAGCGAAAACCCCGTCAGTTTGCACTGTGCGACATCACAACATATTGTAGTCACGTCGCGTCGCGTCGCTGCGAATTACGCAAGGTCACAGAACCAACTGACCGAGTTATAAACGCATCCTATACGTCAAAGTGAGATCAGATGCATTAGTTCCGGTGTTGGCCGTCAGAGGGAATGTAGGTAGTGGGTGAATCTAGTATTTTTATTGGCTACTTCAGTTCCAACGACAAATAATGTAGGCCTGTACAGCCTACAGGTTCACTCATTTTGATAAATATAAATAATTGTTTAAAATAACATTTTTCTGGTATATAGGACTAAAAACATTCAGGACAAAATGAACAACATTATAATTTTTCTGTTATTCTGTAAGATGTAATGTTAGAGGCGGCGAATTTTAATCTAATACCAATTCAGCTGTGAATGGCACGTTTTCAGTTGCATTCTCAGACTGATTCATCGTCTGTCTTTCATAACAGGGTATTTACAAATCGGGGACCATCAGTAACTAAGGAGCAGAAAATGCGAAATTTTGCTTTGATTCTGTTACAGTAACAGTTCACTTTCAGTTACGCATTCGCCGCTACCACTAATATTCCAAAATACTGTATTGTATTTTTAAGCCTCTTGTCACCGATCCTGCCGCGTTCGTTTGGCGCGCAATACCTCAAAGATAACATTTTTTGGCAGTTTTCAACTACTAAATAAATAATAACAATAATAACTTTATTTATATATTTTTACAAAGACTTTTTATTTCTTAAAGCGGTAAAAGAATTACTTCCTAGTTAAAAGTCGCAGCCTAACTTTAATTTTTTTGAGTGTAATTAATTTTTTTACATACTGTAGGGCCAAGGGGGGGATATATCCCCCTTATCCTCCCCCCCCCCCCCCCGTACCTACGCCACTGCGTAAAATATTTTTCAACCTAGAATGGGTTAGAGAGTGCACAAGTACATCTATGTTAACCTCACCATCTACAACTATGTATTCATATTTTTTGCAAAGGACCTCCAAAACGACATCAAGTTTATCCAGAAATAAATTATCATTATGGCGAATTGGCGAACGATATACTCCTGCCAGAATAAAGTTAAAATCACCTAATTTTACTTGGGCCAGACAACATTAAAAAATCATTTCTTCCGATATGCCAGTTATAATTGGCAGAGTTTTTGGTTTAACTTTAAGATTACTTTTTGTAGAGTTTGATAAAATCATCACACCCCCACCGTTAAATTTTGTTCTGGAGTATGCGGAGCTAACTGTGAATTGTCCTAAATTATTATGCTCAATTTCTGCCATAGACATTTTATGCTCCGTAAGCACAGCAATGTCTGAGTTAGAATCTTGTAATTCTACTAAAAGTATATCTTTTCTTGTAGTTAAACATTGGTTTATTTCTTGAATGGAATACCGCACCACTTTCATTTTGTCTAATTTGATTTGTAAAAATCAGAGGAAAAATATGACACGTCATTTGTTTGTATATGACAATTAGTTTAGGTTTTTCCATTTTTGTAATAGGGACCTTATTTCCCTCTTATCTGATCACGGCCGGCGACCACTGACGAACAATAGACCTGTGGTTTGGCTGGGGGTGGGATGGGATTTTTAAAGTTGACAAACAATCTCCCTCCCCCTCCCCCTCCCCCCCCCCCGCCAACTCTACTGGCCTGGGCCTTTACCCCAAAGTAGGCTTTAAAATATCCTTATAGTTTCAAAGATGTTTTGTAAGTTTTTAATGCCTAATAAGACCCAGCATGAGGTAAACCAATTTGATAAGTAAAATTAAAGAAAGATTTTAATTTATTGTATTTCAAAAACAAAAACTGTAGGAACTTTTTATTTTACTATTTAGAATTAGTCAACCCAACTTGATACTCGTGTAGTTGGCCCACCCCTATAAAGAATTATTAATTTTAAACTGTATAATTCAAAGGTTATATCCGACTCGTACGATAATTTTGGACTGGCAAATATGGCATTGCGGCTATACCTTGATTATCGAAAGAAGGCGATCGGCGGAGTGACCATGCGGCAGTAAAACCTTGCAGTTAAAATCTTGCAGTAAACTTTATGCCAGTGATCATTCAATTGCGTATTTACCACAGGTTTCAAATAATTTTGAGCATACTCCCAACAGTTTATGTTGCAAGTTATATTTTTAAAACCTCGATTTACAAATTTAAAAAATATTCCCTGCGTTTGATTTAGAACATTTCCTATACATAATCTTTAGTCAAGTTTCTTAACAATACTATTGAATAATTTGATAAATATATGCCCTTAATATTAATGGGGTTATTAATTTATTTCCAGCATACTGTTAGCTCTGTTATCAAAGGTTATCCTATTTAATTTTTCCATCATATGCTTGAAAACATTGCACTCGTTAATACAAACCTGTAAGCATTCATTAAATGTTACTAAACACTATCTATGAAAATTTCCAACAAAACTAAAATAAATCAATAATCATCTTAAAAATGATTGTGCTTATACTAATGTGTTACAATAGCTGAACTTGATCATTTTAGAAATTAAGTGGCGAAGGTATTTCTAAGCCGAATCAGAAAAATTCCAAGTGAATTTGGAATGTTATGAAAACTGTTTGAATTTAACTGTGTAAACAATTAAATTTTCTGCTGGTCCCTTGTGATTTGAATTTTTCAAGTTCTACTGTATGTCCTATTGAAGTTTCTGTACATTTCCACTCTAGGCAAGCAAGGAGTCAGTGCTGCGGCAGATAGGAGAGGCAGAGTGTGTTCATCTTGCGACTCATGTCTCGTGGAAACTCTCTGCGATCGTTCTGTCACCAGGGGAGGTCGTCGACTCCCAGCCTTCCAAGACTCGACCCTTCTTCCAGGCGCAGGATGAACATGCTGCTGTCGAAGAGGATTGTTCAGAAGTGAGTGTGGTATTTTTATTTTGCACTGATTCATTTTGATTTGACTTTCAATTGTTGTTGCTGTACAGACATACATAGACTAATTTTTATTTCAATCAAGAAATTTAACCATAGATGATATAAACAGAAAAAATCTCTTTTCTTTAAGAATAATATAGGAACTTTGAGGACAAATGAGATCTCAGCTGAAGGAAGATATTCACAGTGTTACTGTTTGCGGCTGATAAAGACTCGCGATCATCTTTTGCAAACCTATTTCCGCAGGCTGAATACCCATGTACAGCAAACTTGTGCAATAAAATTAACGACCCTTTGCTTATATTACCTTTCTGCAATTGTTAAATATTCGTAGTTCAATATCATGGTTGTTCATTTCTTTTGCCAAGTTATTCCTACCGTTTTGTGTGATCTGTAATATGTTTCGTCTACTCGTCCACGGTCAGTAAATACCATCTGTCATCTTTCGCATAGTCACTCTCGCTGTTTACACACAGTCAAATTTAAGGCCACTTACGTCTTTTCCAAAGTGTCACCTCTTCTTTACCAACAATGGGGAAAATTTCTTTTCACGATAGTATTTTGGATTAAGCAGAATTTCGGATTACCGAAGTTCGTATTATAATTGGGTCCACTGTTCTGAAATCTCCAATCACTCAATCAGCTATAAAGAGTACAGAATTTTTTATTTCACAACATGAAGAGACAAAAACATACAATTGTATCTTTGATATACATGGTAAGAATGTATTTTTGTGCACAAGACATTACTGGCCCATGCAGGAATATCTTTTTCCATTGTGAGATATTTATCATATTTTTTGTATTTTTTTAAATATTATTTTAACTTAAAAAAATGTCTGTATGTTTTCCTCACAATACTTTTATTTAGTGAAAAATATTAACTTTATCATAAATAAACTATTGTACAAACAAAAGGCTGAAGTACCCTCAAAATTTTTCCAGTGAGGTGGGAAAACCCAGTCTTTCCCCCTATAAAAAAATTCATTGTTTTCGAGGCCATTTGAACAAAGTTTTGTTCCAGGCATCATCGATTCTGGAGATGCCGTCGCAGTTCAACGCGAATCGGACGAACGTCGCGGTGAACCATTTGACTAGCAAAAAGTACCAATCGAAGGCATTGGTTAACTATAAATATCGGGAATAGGTTGGGACCCGGAATGGGGCCTATTGAGGCCTAACCTTGATCCTTGTATTGAGCCCTTGGTGGATGTTGGATTTGGACTAGACATTTTCAACATCAGTTGTTATCTCCGTGGAATAGTGGTCAAACTTTTGAGCTATGCAATTATAGCTCATATTCCATGTTTACAGGGAGGGTAGTGTTTTCCGACCCCCCCTTTGTATATTGAATCTTGCACTGTTAAGGTACGTTAGCTTCGTTCGAATCATTCACTCCCTTATTATGACTTGTAGGGCTAATACATTTGCTCAAGGCAGGCCCGCTAAAATGGCGGGTCTTATTTAGTCGATAAGAATTAGACTTTGCTTTGCAACCCATTTTGTCAGGGTGCTGTTTTTACAATGCACTAATGTATATGATGTGTTGTATAAACGTGCAATAAAGTATGTCAAGAAAGGCTATTTATTTATTTATTTATTTCATTTTCAACGGCTGACGCCAATACATAAATGAATACAGTAAGTGAAAACATTCATAAATATAATGCAGGACAAAATTCCAAGATGCAGTTGAAATTTTACAGTAGTATAAAAATAAATAGTTGTTAAAATAACTCTTAAATTGAATAACAGGGAATAGGATTACCATGCAAATAAACAATGTACATACAGTGCAACAACAACCAGAACCAAGCAAATAAGCAAGCAAAGGCAGACTGGGTAAAACGTGAAAAAACATAACTCTAAGATTCATTAACTACAAGGCTAAGAGATAACAATTCTTACAATAGAGAGGAACAAAATTGCATAAATGAAAATGACTAAGAAACAATAACAAAGTAAAGGACTAGTGCAATAATCATATCAAAGACAAGCAATCAAGCAAACCCAGGCAGTTATGGGTTAACCTGAAAATACAATGATGAATTCAACAAACAAAGCCGGCACATGCAGGGCATGCAAACATCGCACAGGGGTACAGGCACATCACTAGAACCAGGAGCAGGCACTTCACCACACTCTTCTCGAAGGAAGCCTGCGACATGCTGAAAAGGTCGATGCCATCAGGCATATTGTAATTAAAGAACGTTCTTCGTTCAGTGTGAGACATATTTTTAATCAGCAGATGAAAATGTTTATGACACCTGCAGGGATTCATATTTTAAATGTCTTTCCCCTTATAAAAATATTTGGTGTTTTCAAGGCTGTTTTTGCAGGCATCGTCGACTCTGGAGATGCCGTCGCTGTCGGAGTTCCTGCTGACGGCCTCGGAGCTGCTGACGCTGCGACTGTCGGCTCGGCTCGTGGTCGTCAGCTGGTCGCACTCCTGCGATGGCTGGGCGACAGCCGACGGCGTTGTCGGCCTGTCCCGGGCCTTGCTTGCCTCCGGAGCTCAATGTGTGCTCGTCTCTCTCTGGCCCGTTCCTGACACTGCGGCCAAAATCCTACTTCGGGCATTTTATTCTGCTCTTCTTCAGGTGGGTTCTCGCGATGATTAAAAAAAATTTGAACTTTCTTTACCTTTTAAACCCCCGTAGTTAGCTTGGGTAGAGTTCTTACCAGACTTAGTTAAAGTGCTGGTCCGGTCACAGGTGGCTTATTTGCCAATATCTATTACCATAGTCACATCGGTCACCACTGACTTTACCAGCGCACTAATGCCACTTGTACTTTGCTGACTTCAATTCATTGCCTAGGCTTTAGTCGTTGATGGGCAGTTGCTGGCCCGGTGGGTCCCCCCCCACCTTTAATTTATAATAGTGCCCTCTTGACACCTACTAAATTTGTTTTTCACATATGAAAACTTAAAAAATTTCAGATTTTTCTAAATTTAAAATACTGGCATATTCAAAAATGATTTAATTAGTAATTTTTTATAAAAAATATATTTTCCACTCTTGCAGTTTAACAAATTATTTTCTGCATTAAGGTTGAGACACTTATCTGCAAATCGCATACACACAGGGCAACCCGCTTCCGTTCAATAAAAATTATGCATTTTTTAGTCTCTATTTCCTTCTCATGTGGTCATTTATGAAGCCAACTCACAAATTTGCCTCAACTGTGATCAGTGAAAACCTATGATTTACATGTCACTTTTAGCGATTTCAGTGATTAGTACTTTTATAGTTCAACATTAATAACGCTTGGAACATTCCAAAAGTGATATCTTGCCCATTTTTGTGATTTCAGAATGGTAAATCTATTGATAATATTGAATAAATCTTCACCAAACATGAATCACCCAGTGGTAGAATATGCGGAAGATGTGAACAGCCGCAAAACAGTTGCTTGGAGGCGTATTTACCAATAGTGGGGAAAGTAACTTGGCGAAAAATTAATATCCTACATCTTATGTTTTGTAAAGGGAATTTTACGAAAAGTTCTTGGAAAATACGAATTTTCCATAATGCAACCAGGGGTCAGCCTTGCTTTGTTCAGATTACCGGACTTGCACAGTACGTTTTTATGCCTTTGGATTCCCTAAAAACAAGAGTATAAATCTTATTTTCTAATGTTTCCTATGGGAGAACCCTCAACTCCCTCGTGCTGGGGGTTATGAAATATCACCCCAGAGCCCCCTCCGATGATTGTGACCCCCCCAAGGAAAATTCTTTGGTGCGTCACTGCCTGGCGCCCCCCCCCCCCACTGCACGTACCCAGCACGAGATTTTTGAAGCTTTGTAGTAAAACCTCAAGCTTATACACTGAGGTACTAATATCCAACTTTATACTCTTATGCACTTCTACACATGTTTTACAAGCGATGTTTATTTTTTCAGCTTTATGGTATTTTAATGATTTTGAACTGTTAAACATCAGTAGGGCCTACTTAAAACTCATTCCCCATGATTATTCCTAACTTATTTTGTAAAGAAAAAACACCATCACGTTCACCTTAACGATACTCAATTTAAACGCTTACATCTGCCTCTCAGACCAAAGTCATAAGTGAATCATTTAACTCATTAAATACCTACAGCTTTGACTAATCACACCCAACTTCCACAGGGTTCACGGGTGAGCCGGGCGCTGGGAGAAGCCATGCAGACAGTGCAGCACACCAAGCACTTCGCACACCCGGCCAACTGGGCGGGCTTCTTGCTGGTGGGGGCAGACGTGAGGCTGTCCAACAAAGTGGCCCTCATGGGCCAGGCTCTCAGCGAGCTTCTTAAGACCCCAGACCGCTGCCGAGATGCTCTCAGAGTCACTTTACACCTGGTTAATGCAGTTTATTAGCGATTTTTCTATAGAATAGTGAGCTATAGCATCGTGGCTCTGAGGCTTGGGACCATGATAATTTTTTGTTTTGGGGCCCCAGATGCCAAAAACACCATCCTTTAAAAACGCACACGTGTGTGTGTGTGTGTGTGTGTGTGTGTGTGTGTGTGTGTGTGTGTGTGTGAGTGAGTGAGTGTGTGTGTGTGCGTGTGTGTGTGTGTGTGTGTGTGTGTGTGTGTGTGTGTGTGTGTGTGTGTGTGTGTGTGTGTGTGTGTGTGTCTGTGGCAGACAGGGTATACGAGGACATTGGGTTGAATTTTCACCGTGTATCCAAGGACATTTTTGTATACGAGGACATTTTTACTGTCCTCGTATACAGTTATAGCTGGATTCCTCTTGATCTTCACATTTCTTGTTGTCTCATGCAAAAAACTCACTTCCTTAAAATGTCCTCTTATCCATACCCTAGATCGGGTCGTCAGTTCGCCGTTATGCCGCTTGGCGCGCTGAGGTCGAAAAGTATATACTCCGTGTGTGATCGTCCGTTTCTCTCGCAGAGTCCGAGGACGCCCGTGCGCTGTTTTCGCATACACAATTCGTGTTAATGATATGGTTTTTCATGCATTATTAGAGGACTTACCGCGTCTATTTTTATCTCCTATGTTGCCAGTTCTCACCGTTGTTGCCAAGTCGCCTCAAATAGAGAATCGCCGCTCAAGTCTTGAGAACGTTTGACGGCGCCTGGGTCGTGTGTTCAGCTCGGGTTTTAGGTTGTGTTCGAGGACATTATTTTCTTTTTCAATTATATTGTCTTAAAATTTTTTAACTACATCTTTAGTTGAAAAAAATTAATAAAAAATCAATTGAAGAATTTGTTAAAGCCCTTCAAGTTTTGATTTTTTTTTAATAGGCTAGTTACTCAATGTATTTTGAAATTGTCCTTAAAATCATAGCCGACCGTCTTTCAACTTGATGATTAATTATGTTCATGAAAGTTCACATTTTAAACAGTTTCTTACTTTCCCTCTCTTTCTTTTTTTTCTCCTGACTCAGCCTATTGTTTTGCATTGTAAAGGAATTCAATGTTACGGCAATTACAATGTTAGAAAATACCTTTCGAATGGTACTTCATTTATGTGTCCTACAACCACAAAAGCAGAGAAAACAATATGTCATTTTTTAAGCGTGCCGGGAAACTTTAAAAATAATAAACAAAATACAGGGTTCCCACTCAACCGTGAAACCGTAAAAACCGTGAATAAGCCGTGAATTTGGCAAACCATGAAAAAACCTGGAAAGAGCCGTGAATTTCGTCATCAGACCTTTAAAATCAGCCAATTTTAAAATAGCTAATATTTTTATTAAATTATAGAGAAATATTTGTATAAATTTATTAGAGACATTAAAATGATTCACAGACCCAAGAAAAAGACAGCAATTAATTGTGTACTTTAAGACGTAGATTGTATGTACAGGGCTAGACGGGGTAGGGCCTGCTAAACTGAGATTGAGATTCCACTGTGGCTGCGGAAGGAGGGGTGGAGACTGGGGAGGTAATGGCGGAAGGCGATCGGTTGCCTTGGAAGGGGGATGGAGGGATGGAAAGGTGAAGAGAGAGAAGACTAAATAGCTGAAGACGCACGCTCATTGGTTTACGTTTGCGCGGCAGTTAATACGTGAATTTCTTTCTTTTGCTTTGACGAAACATAGAAACAATCCTGGAATACAAATGACTGATAAATTTAATCTACCTAACTTGATGCTGTACTGAAATTTATGAAGGTGATTGTAAGTAAGCCGTGTTTTATATTGACGTCAAAAATATTTTGAGTCATACGTTATTATATTTTGTCAGCCTCTCCCTCTCCCCCTACACCCTTCCACACTTCCTTCCTCGCGCGCGTATGTTGAAGAACGCGCGTATGTGTATGTGTGCGTGTGTGCGTCATTCGCCTGACCGCCACCCATCACTGCATCCCTTATCACTCACCACTACCCATTGCACTGTTTGAATGACAACAACAAGGCCCTAACTTCGGCCGTTGGAAAACATGCCTCCAGGCGACCAAAACGTTGTGCTATTAACTAACATTTACTGACAGTAGAACACCGATTATCCGGGGGCGTATTAACCAGGCGGCACGCCTAACCGGTGACCAAAACCGGCAACAAGAATTATTTTGAAACACGTTTTTACTTTCAACTTTCGGGAAAAAACTATTTTACAAAAAAATGTAACTGAAGTGCACTTAATAACATGCAATTAATTTTTAAACAAACACGACATTGTTTTAATACGTGTTATTATAGATCATATTTCGAGTTTTCCATATATTAGAGAGTTGATAATCACGAACTTAAACTCGGTCAAGACGCAATAAATGAACTATCGAATATCGATTGAAAGGTTGGCAACATACGCAAGCGCAGACTATCATATTGTCTTTCATTACACGGCTGTTTGTTGTCTTAAAACGCAGTGCGTTGATGTGATTGGCTCGTCGCTATGACGACACACGGTTGTCATGGCAACATACAGTGCGCACTGGACTCTGCGCATTGTGTGGGCGGATAGAAAGCAGAAAGACAGGAAGAAAGGAAGGAAGGAAGAGGGAATGGCGTTAAAAATTAAAAATACTTAAGTTGCGTGCGTGTTACGTAATTGCCAGTACAATGTTTTCTGTTTTCTTAAGTAATCAATAATGTTAAAATCACATTGTATTTGTAAAATAGATGTAATTCATTTAATTGCATTGTATTTAAAATTATTTTTCCGTCAAGCATAGTTTGTTTTACCTAAAATATTACACAATATTTAATTATATTGGTGTGCAGTTCAAAATTTCTTCTCCGTTGTGCTGGCGCCGCCGCCGCCGGCGCTATGCGTCTGCCGAGTTTTCCCTCTTTACCCCCCCCCCCCCTACCCTGTTATTCTCTATTAAACTGTGCGGCCGGCAAAATGTTTTCCTATACTTAGACCGTAAATTTCGTAATTTTCGGACCTTAAAAACCGTGAAAGAGCCGTGAATTTTTAAATTCTGTTTGAGTGGGAACCCTGAAATACTAGCAAATACCAATGGCTTCGCTCGCAATAATCATAATACAGGCAACTGTATATCGAACTAGTAAAACCGTTGCTTGGAATCAAACCATTGTCATGCATGGACTTCTAAATGTGAATAATTATGGTTCAGTATTCTAGAACGTTTTTAATGATATGGTTAAACCTCAAAGTCACTTTCATTAATACTGAGATTATTTACTAAAGTTCTTTACAAACAATTAAATATTCAGCATTTGCATTTTATTTTTAGGGGCTCTTGCCCTTACCAGCCACTAGTAATTGTGTATTCTTTTAATAATTTATATTTTTTACGTAATTATAACTAACACACCTAAGTTGAACAAATAAAAATAATTTAATGAAAACCATACGAATTGTTATATTTAATCAACTTGATCGAGCGCCTTAATGTTGTGATCTTTACTCTCAAACAAACTTCATATTAACCATCATCATAAACTCCAAGAAAATATCATAGCAATTGAGTTCACCAAGGCGCCTTTTTCATACGTGAATTATAAGTATCAATTAAAATAATTATAACATGCAACATAAGATAAGAAAACCCAACAGTTATTTGGAATTCGACTGCAAATTTGTTTATACCACACGCATGTTTTTAAATGGGTTGTTTTTGAATAGATAATGAAGTAAATTATTTTGTGAAAAATTACAATTTAATATCATAGATTTTACGTTATTTTGTAAAAATTGTTGTAGTTTAGTTTCTGTTACTAAATTATAACCCTTCTTCATCTTAACCTGAATTAAAATTGCTAACTAACACATAAATGAATGCTTAAAGTCTGTTTCAGTATAGTCAATGGTTTCAATTCCAATAACACATGGCTTTGCTGAAAAACTTTTTTTATTATATCCAGCTGCTTTATTGAAATTTATATTCCCACGTTAAATCTTTTGGACAAATACAAAATTTTAAGGGCGTCTAGGGCCGTACCATTTCATCTAATCTTTATAAATTTTATTTCCTGCAAAACTACACGCCAAGCACTTTCCAACGACACCTGAATTATTAAAATTGGTCCAGTAGTTTAGGAGGAGTAGTGATCACAAAAAACCCCTAGCGTATTAAATAAGTATTGATAGAATGGATACGGAACTGTTTGCGAGGGGTCTGTGAATGATAAAAATTTTAGGAAAGCCTAGTTTGACAAGTAAATTGTTTTAAGGACTCATAAAACAATAACATGATGATGATGCTGATGATTTACATATCAGCCTGTGTTTACCCTAAATATTATTATTTGAATCTTCACGTGACATCTCTCATTGAACTTTAAAAAAATTAGCACTTAGGCCTACTTTGACAAGTAGCTACCCAGGTCAGACATTATTTTACGGTCTTTGATCTTCAACTGTGTTTGAAAAAAAAAACATAGTTTAACAGCTATTTACCCAAACTGAAACTGTCGAAGACATTTTTTTTAAAACCCTTAATATTGAACATAATGGATTTACCTTCATAACGTAGGAGCATTTTTCGGCACTGCTCATGAGAATTTTCGGCAGTTTCCGTGAGCCATCGCACATAAGAATAAAAATATTGTAATCACTGTAAAGAGTTGGTTTTAAAGATTTAAGTTTACGCAAAAGGTATGGATCTTCTAACTATTTTCTCTTTATTTAAACTAGTTTAATGTTGCAGCTTTGCTTGCAATGATTACTCAAAAAAGCTGTTTCACTTGAAAGTTTCCTCCACAAAAATTGTATTGACTTAACTTTGAAGGGCTGTAGGGTGTAGCCTTTAGAAAATAATGTAAATTCTGAGAACATTCAGCAAACCTACGCGTCATCTCTTTAATTTGACACTTAAATCTTGAAGATCGGTTCAGTAGTCTTTTTATTGCTTATTAATGTATAGGATCTATTATAATAATTCTCAAGGAATTTCTTGTGTACAGCAAAACTTTTTTATTTATTTTAAAAGTGTTGTAACTTCCAAGCAATATTAAAAAAATGTTTCACTCTAGCTAAATATGTACAGGATTAGAAATATCAAGGATTGCATGGGAGGCAAGATTACTGGTTCGTACATAAATGGGAAATATCTCATCACAAAAGAAATAATTAGCTATCCAGATCTTAGAAACAAATAATACAAGTTCACAAGTTTTGAATAAGGTGAAATTTTAATCACGGGCCAACCATCTGCAAGAAGGGAAAGTAAATATTATTATTTACAAGCAAGTCCCAAATGCGAACAATGTTGGAGTAATATGGCCTATCCACTATTCAGTGAATTACAGCATTGCCTGAACTTGACTTGAAACGTTGAATCAGGAAGGACTGTGCCTGGCAGAGGCCCTAATGAATATGTTGGAGCCATCGGAACGAGCACGTGAACGAACTGAAAGAAAACTGGGAGTGAAGAGGAGAACTATGCATTTTGGATGCTGGGAGTTCAAGAAAAATTCATTTTAAAACCATAATAAAAAATTAGTAAAAGCTTATACTTTTAAATTAGTAAACCTTTAGGTCCGTTTGAGACCACTTCTACATAACCAGAAAAAGAAGATATCACATGAAGTTCTCATGGAAGTTAACATTGAGAAAAATCTAAAAACACAAAAACTATGTAGTAGGTACCTCAAGAGAAAGCAGATATCGATAATTGGACTTCATTTTAGCTCAAAATAAACCTTAAACAAGAAGTATATGCAATTAAAACTCCTTAAAACAGCGGGCAAAACTTTAGTCTCAAGCATACTAAAAAAATGTCCAAATCCTGAGAAAACTGCAACCGTAAAATAACAATTTGTTTCAACATATATTAAAAAAAGAACTTTACATCCTACAGAAAATGATCAAATTACAGGTTTAAAGAAGACTAAATTCCCTACAATTTGAGTGCTCTTGCACCTCTGTAGCGTTGATGGATCTGTAGATATTGCCCTTAAAAGATAAACAACATAATTCCATTTGATTTACATTGGTTCATTTGATTGACATGGGATATTTTAAATAAAAAAATTGGAGGCCACTGGGGCAGAGCCCTAAATAGTTATGACAACAATGGATAGCTTAACAATATTTCCCTGCAAATTTAAAACATATGTATATCAAATTCGATGCCAAACGGCCAAACTGTCTTAAAAACCAACTGACCCAACCTTTACTATATGCTTTCTACATGTTTGCATGTTATATGGGAAGATTAATTTTGTATGATGTTAATTGGCCCTTCAAAGATAAACAATATAATTCTATTTGATTTACATTGGTTCATTTAATTAACATGGGATTTTTAAATTAAAAATTGGAGGCCACTGGGGCACAGGGCCGACCGAAGGAAGGGGCAACCGGGGCAAGCTGCCCCGGGCGCCGCGGCTGAGGGGGCGCCGAGCCGTAGCAAATTTGTTTGCAATCTTGTAGATTTGCATGAATTGTGAGGGTATGGTGTTACTAAATAAGAATACGAATCTGAAAAATGAGGCTTAGCTAGAAATTATTCTTAACACTATAGGTATAATTAACCCTTGAGCGGGCGCTTCACCGGCAAAACGCGAGTGGGTGCATGCGGAAATTTACTCCGCAACACTAGATTGCACAAATTTAACCCACTTTACCTGTTCTATAACAAAATATTGTATTTAAATGTTGACAAACTTCATTAGGAATCACATTTCATCGTCGATTCAATTAATTGTTCAACTTAATAGGTGTAATATTTCAATTAACTATAGTAAGTCATTTATAGTATAAAATATGTATTAATTATTATTTACATTTTTGGACTTTTCCTTTCGCTTCTTTTTTTTGAAAGCAAAAGGAATATCCAAAAAAATTTAAAATAATTACAAATCCATTGCTATTATGAATTTTAAAAATAGGTATCAGTGTCTGTGTAACGGAGAGGGCGCTTCGCAAACTGAGACGGCATTTCTGAATCGCTTATAATGAGGTACCAAGGGGGGGGGGGGGGTGGGGGTATAAATAGCTTTAGGAAATTCCTGGAATGAGGGGCATAAAATATGGAGCCGGACACGACCGCCGAGACCCATTATGTCTGTTTATTTTAACTTAAAAAACACGTGCGGAGGAAAACTCCGCGTGCGCCCCCTGGAGGGTTAATGAAAATATAGTGTGAACATCAAATAATAACTGTGTCGGTACTATGTACCGGGTATTTACCCGGTTTTCGGGTAGTTTGGAGGCCGTCGGGGATTTGGCGGGGATTAAGAAAAAACCGGGGGTTTTAGGCTTGGGCTACGGGGATTTACCCAACAACCTCAATATAAAAAAATTGGTAAAACCGGGTACTATGGACGAGCTACAATTGTTTTAACTCTAGTTTTTTTAGTTAGTAATATGTATTCGGTATGATTTTATTGGGTTCAGTGTTACCAGAAACCGAGTATTTGCCCGGTTTTTTGGGTACTTTGAAGGCCATTCGGGGATTTTGAGAGAATTAAGAAAAATCGGGTAAAACCGGGGATTCTAGACTTGAGCTGCGGGGGTTTACCCAGCATCCTAAATACATGAAATAAATATGGTTAAAGCCGGGGATTTTTGGATTATAATTTGCTTTGCAAATATCCATTGTTCATGTGAGATGAGAAAAATAATTTGTTTTCATGGCTTTGAGAACAAGTCTTGAAGTACAGTAGACGCCCTCTAGTTCGGCTTCGGTTGGATCGGCCGCTGGATGGTCCGGCCGGTCCTAGGATAGAAACTCATCCTTCATATCACTACGCTGCACCGCGGTAGGGAATGACATTCGACAGGATTTATCCTGAATGTTTAGTTTCCGGCCTAAACTAGAAATAAACTATTTATGTCAATTTAGTTTACGGGCAAGCTTGTAATAATTGATGGACACACTTGACCTCAACTAACAAACGATGTTGTTATCCTTTCAATATATAAGGACTGTATACAGTAAGATTTGATCTGGGATTTCGTTTGCATAACAAAAGAAAATAACAGGTTTCTTTTGATTTGTATAGGTTATGATTCAAGTTATACTTGTAAATTAATTAGATCAAATATGTTTCTAATGTGTTTTTACAGTACATAATGAGTTTTTCTGCTCACTTCATATCCTCAGTATGGTACGTTATCGGTAAAAACATACCTATCTACAAGTGACGCAATACGACAGTTCAACATAAGAGACGTCAAAATATTTTCTTTGGTAATTAAGCACTGTAAGTACGTGTAAATAACGTGTTTGGTTGATTTTTAAGGACAGGTAATGAATTTAATAGGGTTATTTTACATTTTGACAGTACATCCGGATAGTCTGGCCATTTTGTAGTCCGGCCGGTGGTCCGGTCCCGAGGTGGCCGAATTAGAGGGCATCTACTGTAATCAGATATATATTTTGGTATATAGTGACAAGTTTAGTGATGTAAGATTTCCCTCCTTAACTAGTAATATTGAGGAAACTACCAGGTTTTGGGTGTTTTGAAAGTCATTAGGTGGTTTTTCGGGCAACTACCCGGTTTTTGGTACTTGCGAGGATTATTGCCGAAAACCTGGGTAAAAACCGGGAATTTTTTATGCGACGGCAGGTAAAATGCCTAATCCTTCTGGCATCTGGTCGAGACTTGAGTCGGGATTCGGGACGTGGTAGTGGGTGATGTAGTCATTTGTTACTGTTGATGTTGCTAGTGACTGTTGTTACAGTAACAGTTAGTTAATTACAGTGATGTTTTTCAGAGTGAGAGTGAATACCTATTTGTCATTCATTTATTAATTTTCTTTTGAAATAAATTCTGAACCGATTGATGTTCTTAATTTTTTGCAGTCCTAGAACTACCCTTTAATACATGTTACTATACTTAGCGTAAGCTGAGTAAGTATTGGTGGCAGTGCATATGCGACTAATGCTTGGGGGGGGGGCGCCGCGACCACGTCTGCCCCGGCCCCGGGAGCCGCCAACCCTAGGGACGGCCCTGCTGGGGCAGATCCCTAAATAGTTAGGACGACATAGATAGCTTAAAAATATTTCTAGGGGTGTGCGATGCATCAAAATTGCATTGAAATTCCAATTTGATTCGATGCATCGAATCGCGATTCGATTCGGCATTCATCGAAATGCCGATGCATCGATTTGGCCTCGATGCATCGGTAAACTTTGATTCATTAGACGCAATTAGTCTAAAATGTATGTTGAAAGCAATAAAATAAACGTTTAAACTATATAAATGCGTAATATTAATGTTCAAAGCAGTTTATTGAATCGTAATGAAGTTATGAAAAGCTTAGTGCGCAGTAATACTTTCAGACTCTAGACGCTTAACAACAAAGAATGCATAATAAAGGCTGCGTGACAAAGTAGTGCATTGTTATTTTTTCGCTAAGTTTGAAAATTATTGCAATACATTGTTTCTCTATTTTATAATGAGTTTTAAATGATTGCAAACAACTTTTTAATGTATGGCTGTATAATTCCATACACGAATTTCAATGACGAGAATAAAACGAGCACTACGACAGTCGGTGGCAGCTGCAGTGTAACCGCGATCGTGATGGTGATTCAGGCTGACCAAGCAATGGAACAAAAACAAATACTGCTGTTAGAGAAATTACCCGACTCTCAGGTATTTCCAAACCCGTTGTGGGGACATCATAATTCTTTCAATAGTTTATTCCAGCAGAGACGGGTATTTTTGTGGGTAAACAAGGTCTACAAGTGGTAACACTGTTTGTGATGCTCAGCTGTCGAGCTGTCTGCCATCGCCATCGTCGTAAGCTCAGCACTGCGCAGTAATTAGTGTTTGTTTCTTTTGACTGCGCGAATGCAATTAATTGAGTGTTTTGTTTTGGAGTAATTGAATGACAAATAAATAAAGATGTTTGAAGACTGCGACGAAGAGATCGTAGACGATTTGGGCTCAAGTAGCCAAAGCTTTGTTGAAACAGATACGAATGACGATATGACGACAGATACGAATGACGACACCGGTAGGGATACTTTAATTGTATCCGACAAGAGTTACTTAAGGTAATTGTTATAATTATTAGATGATTTAACAAACTTTGAACTGATTCATTTTTACTTGGACTGCTTGTGTTTTTTTTTAAGAAAAACTTTAGGCCTAGTAATAAGAACTATTTCTTGATATTGTGAAAGGATGTTCAGGATAAAGATATAATTATAAATAAATAAATAAACAAACAATAACTTTATTCACCATTGTTACAACTTTTACATTTGAATTAGCCTATAATTAACAATAAATAAATACTTTTTAATTGAATACAGAAATTTAATAAAATTCCGGTGAATAATTTGGTTCCCCTAGGCAAATGCCCATAAGGGGTCACCTTGATTAAAAAAAAAAACTAAATTATTAAAATTTATTAAATATCAGTGTTGCTCATTTATTTATTTATTTATGCTTCCATATTCCTGATTATAATGAATAGGTCAGTACCTAGGCCTATTAAAAATGCTTTGGTTCAGACTCATTCAAACTTTGTGTGGAATTTTTCTAATTTAATCCTCTTTAAGGTTATTGACCCATTACAGTAATGCAAGCTGTAAATAACTCTTAACAGCAAATAACGCCGCACTGCATCGAATCGAATCGCATCGATTCGAATCGAAATTCTATAAATCGCATCGACGCATCGAATCGAAAAAAATTTGCTGCATCGCACACCCCTAAATATTTCCCTGCAAATTTACATATGTATACAAAATTTAATGCCAAATGACCAAACTGTCTTGAAAACCAACTGACCTAACCTTTACTACGGCTTTCTACATCTTTGCATGTTATATGGGAAGATTAAGTTTGTATGATGTTATTTGGCTCGAAAACTGCTTGACTGCCAATAATTTTGGTATTTTTTTTTTTTTTTGTAAACTTCCATGAAATATATTTTTAAGCTAACCATTTTGTCGTAACTGTTTTTTAGCGAATTTCCCTTATAGGGAAGAAGCTATTACGGTACCATAGGTCTCATGGTAAGACCTAAGCCTGGGACCACTATAACTTTTCGTTTTTGGGCCCCCAGAAGCCAAAAAGAACATTCCTTCAAATTTATATATATATATATATCTATATATATATATATCTATATATATATAGATATATCTATATATATAGATATATATATATCTATGTGTCTGTGAGCACGATAGCGCTCGCAAAAATGGTCTGATTGGAATGAAATTTGGCGTAGACGTGTAAAGAAGTTATTATTTGGACGAGTTCGAAAACCAGCCCGATCGGACCATTGGGAGGGGGTGTAGGGGGGGATAAACCCCAAAAAATGGGGTTTTTTAGTTTTTTACATAGAAAAATAGAAATAATACGATTGTTGTTAGGTCCATTGAATTAAGCTCACAAAAACAAACAATTTAGTATTTTGAATCATAGCTCTATGTCCATAGGTTACCGAGATATTGAAACTGGTAAACACAGTACGTTGTCCCAATGTTAACCTTATGGGGAATAAGTAAAATTCTATATCTCGCTTATTTCTCAACTTATTTTGATAAAACTTGCTAAATGGCCTCTTCTTGTTTAGATCTACTAAATATTGAATTAAAACTACCCAGTTTTAATATACCTGTAGCAGCAAACCTGCATACTCATTCCCCATGCTATTCTTATGGAGGTTTCAAAAACATGTCAAATCTCGCTATATCGGATTGAAATATGTTGTTTTGCATTTGAAATTCGCTGAGTATGCAGGTCTGCTGCAACGGGGGTATTTACAATTGTGTCAAACAGTTATGCTCAAAATGACGTATTATAATCAGAGGGTTTACTGTTATATCATGAAAAACCTGGCAATAATATGACGTCATTATTCTTAGTACCGTACACGTCACAAAACACGTCACAAGTTTATCCATGATTACTTTCTGCCTGAACCCCCTGCATTTATGATAGGCGTATGGATGAGAACTTCAAATTATTCACGTAAGATTTTGGTAGAAGCAGTCAGTTTTTATTTTGTTTTACTTCACACTGTCATTAAATCTTGTATTTTAATCGAGTAAATATTTGTTTACCTAATGTTGATTGATTTTTTTCTTAAGTCCGTTGTGTTAGTTTTATATTTGGAATTAAAAAACATGCATCTATTTACAAATGTGATTCAAGTTTCAATAACTTTTGGATTCTATAATACATATTTTATTAATGTTTATTATCGATCTAAATACTATGTATTTAGTATCTACTTTTTAAATACTGACGTAAATTAATATAAAATCAATGGTATTAAAACACCTACATCTAAAAGAATATAGAATTTCCAAATTTTCAGAATACAATAAGCTTTATTTTCAAAGAAAGACAAATTATTTTATTTTTCAGAATCCATAAATATGTACTGCAGGTTTTTTGTTTCAATGAATTGCAAGGACGCATTGACCAGTTTTAGTCATAAGTTTAATTTTATCTGATTAATTGTGTTATGATAAAAACCAAGCTTCAGTGGCAGTGAGAGATCAGCAATGACTCCTGTCCCATTGATAACAGCAATCATACGTAACAGCTGTTGATAAACCGAGCCGCCTCACCTCCCAGCTCACCTCCTCCCCTTGCCCCTTCCAACATTTATTTGTTTTTGCTATCTCCTTCCCCCGGTATTTGTGAGGTGCAGCGTCAAGGTCAGGGGCACCCCCCGCAGGCGCTTTACGGCGAGCCATTCCACACCAAGTACCACGTCGGTGCGGGAGTTAGGTGACAGGAGGGGTGGAAAAAGGCGAAAAGCGCATGCGCTGGGTGGGCTACCACTGCGGCAATTGTGAAAAATCGCTCATCAGGCGGCGATTTTTAAAGTTGATCTAACTTTCTACAGGCTCCTTGACCAATGATAAATCGATTGATTAATCGTGACATACGAAAAAATCCTTAACGAATTAATATTAAGATAATAATTCACATGCGACATTTCGTTCACAAATGCATTATATAGTTTTACTAGTAAACCCGTTGCTCGAAATCGAGCAAAACAACCAAATTTCTTTCTCCTGAAGGTTATCCATCTCTTGCACAGAAAATGGCAGCAACGTCTGTGGTAATTGCAATATTTTTTTGTTTCATCCAAATTTTTGTCTGCAAATATATTTATACAGACATCATTCCCTCATGTCTGATGGCATATGTCTGCCATTTTTCTAAAGTTCTAAACGAACGGATTTCAACATCTACCTAATTTAAATAAAGTCCAGTTTCCAGCATTAAATGTATTTCATAGTTTTTGTTTCATATCTCCATCCGTCTATGTTCGATTGAAGGTTTTATGTCAAACTGTACATTTATGCATACTTTGGAATGCTGTCTTCCGGTGATAAGGTAACTGTCCTGTGTTAAAAATATTTATCTATATGAAAATTATATAGATCATCCAACAGACTCATCGAGGTGAGACTCTGAGCTCACCATAACAAATGCAGAATTTAATTATTTTAAATTTTCCAAATAGTTTTGAGATGTTTTGTTTGTCTGTCTATCGAGTGAAAGCTTGATTATCAATAAGAGTCACGTATAATTTTGTAAAATTATCCTCCATTTGAGACGGCTCAATTTATATGAAGTGTTATTGTTTCCATTTGCTTGTCTTAAAATTTTTTGCTTCGCAAGAAACACCTTTTTTCCCAAGCGCCCGAAAGTAAGGGGCTCAACCTCTAATATGAGTCAATGTGATTTTGTTCGCGCACCATTTTAAGGGTGTTTCTTTGATACTCATGAGTTATGCGTAAATGCCTTCTTCGGATTCGTGGCATTCGGACGAAGCAAAAAACCCACCAGCGTGTGTGGTGGGGTTTTATAGTGTGCCTTCGGGTGGGGGGTGCTGGATTTTGTTACAAATAAGTTAGGAAAAACTTTAACATTAAATGTAAAAAGTGTGATTTAGGTTAAGTTATAGATGAATTAAGTTAATGGGGCATCATTACTACAACCACAGAACAACACTGAATGCAAAAATAAAATATTGTTTAATGTTTACATCATTCATTGTCAGCACTTCACAGTTGAACAAAATTAAAATAGTTTTATGAAAAATTTTCATTTTCATTTTTAGATCTTTACTCACAAACACTTCATATTAACATTCACCATCACCTACAAGTAAATTGTTTATTCACTCGAGTTCTTCTAGGTGTTGTCATGTATAAATTATTAGTTAAAAATTATTCTTGGGGTGATGATAAAATAAATAAACCAAAACAAATATATATTTGAAAATCGACAGTAAATTGGTTTATAAAACACACATGATTTTAAACGGGTTGTTTTAAATAGGTACCAGTATTGTAGAATTATTATGTTTAAAAAAGAAACTACACTTTGTTTCGTAAGTTTTACATTATTATATTAAAACTTTCTGTAATTCAGTATCAACGACTAAATACTTCCTGTCTCAATCTTGAGCCGAACTGAAATGGTTTACTATATTAAAAATCTACTCATAAATAAATTAAATGTTTAAAGTTTGCTTCAAGATATATATTCATTGGTTTCAATTCCATTCAAAACACCTGGCTTTGCTGAAAATCTTTGTTTATTCCTCTCAGCTGCTTTGTTTCGAATTTATATTCCCATGTTAAATCTTATGGACAAATATGAAATAATCCTTCGATAGTTGTGGTTGATTCCGTGCGTCGTGTATAAACTCATCACCACTCACTGGTTCCGTCAAACGCACTGTCCTTTTTAGTGCAGGACCATGGTTTCGGCGCTTTGCCATCTTCAGCTACTAATGAATGTAACGAGTTTTCTTCCTTATATATGAAATGTGGGGGTTCTAGTGTTTTCTAGGCTTATCGGTGACGGGGGAATTCCTGGTATTCGGGACGGTTTCACTGTGGTGGTGGGGTGGTGGGGTGAGGGCGGGTCAACGTTCTATTGTTTACTATGGTCTGGAATGTTCTCGCTAGTCTTTGTAAATAATCTTCTTGAATTTATTAA
The DNA here is from genome assembly GCA_035578135.1 of Flexamia atlantica. Taxonomy (NCBI): domain Eukaryota; kingdom Metazoa; phylum Arthropoda; class Insecta; order Hemiptera; family Cicadellidae; genus Flexamia; species Flexamia atlantica. Next base: position 8,416,276 of record JAQJVK010000017.1, on the reverse strand, counting down.
ACTATTTTAAGTAATTATTAAATAATTTGAGAAAATCGGATCCAGAAACTTCTGTTTGTTGATTCATGATTCGTCCTTTCAATTTTCCTTTATAAATGTGTAAATTTTCTAACATATGCTGCTAATTTGTGCTGCCGTGGATGGTTTGAGTCATTACTTATTAATACATCACTTGTTGTTGGTTTTCTGACATATCTAATTTTTGTCCTTTATTTAAAACTTCGATTATTTCTAAACTGTCTTCTATTCTTCCGTAATCATGGTTTTCATTAAGAATGTGTATGGCATAGTGAGATTGAGGTTCTTTTTGTTTCAATGAATTCATTCATTTCGAAGGGCGGACCTTGTGGTCCCATGGCGCTTCAGCTGCGAGGGCTTGTTGCGCACCCTTTTACCTGGAAATAGGTGTTTTCAGAGACTGCCAAGGTCCATGTCCCTGATGAATTTCTGCAGCTTACCAACAAGCTCCTCTTGAGGGAGGTGTCTGCCCCTCTACATGGTTCCGAGAGTTGCCTGCCTTACCTCAGCAAGCTTGTCGCAGTCAAACAGCAAATGGTCAGCAGTCTCGTCTGACTGCCCGCACTTCCTGCAAGATGTGTTCCCATTGTGCACCCCGATTGTGTGCAAATGCTTTCTCAGGTGCCCGTGTCCAGTAACGAGTCCTGTGATTTGTCTTACCTCCTGCCTTCCCAGGCGCAGAAGGTCTGATGCCACCTGACTAGATGGGGATTGGAGAATGAGCTTACTTACTCTCAGCCGCGGGAGTCCCACCCATCTCCTTTTGTGTTCCTCGCGGGCCCAGCCCGTGATTGAGTTGTTCACATTGCTGCGTGAAATTCCACAGAAGGGTTCAGGGCCCATGAATGCCCCATATGACCCAGCATTGGCCAGTCTGTCAGCCTTTTCATTGCCCTCAAAGCCCATGTGGCCAGGAACCCAGCAAAGTGTTACCTGATTCCTCCTGCCCAGGCAAGAGACGATTTTGAAACAGTCCCAAACAAGTTTGGATCTGAATTCGCAGGCATTGAGTGCTTGAAGCGCAGCCTGGCTGTCTGTGAAGATGAATGAATGAATGAATGAATGAATTGTTTTATTTCCTTGAATTTACAGAAGACATAGAAAATATATACAGTATTATATTGGAAATATTTCCCACAAAGGTAAACCTGTGCGTGGGAAATGAGTTCATTATCAGTTGAGTCTTCCACAAGCACTTCATCACTTTCATAAAAGAACTAAAACTATGTAAATTAAAAAAAAAATAATTGACTTAAAAAATAGATTAATTAAACTAAAAATATCAAGATGCATGCAAGCATAAAGCATTCACGCCAAAAGCCAAAGGAAAAAAAAACACCTGCAAAAATATGTAAGATGATGAGTCAACAGAGACCTGGACCAACTCTCTCACACACACACACACACACACACACACACACACACACACACACGCACGCACGCCCACACACGCACATACAAATCACAGACGCGCGCTCGCTCACAAAAAACCCTTTTCTCTATCCAAGGAAACTATGCGTAAATTGATATGAGGAAACTATTTATTTGTTCACGGCCGACTCTAACAATCCACTTATTTACCAGACGCTTATATTTAAGATAACTGCACGGCTCAGGATATTTTAATTCATCAGGAAGTTTAGAAAAAATAATGCTAGCAATATAATGAGAAGAGGTTTTATTAATAGTTTTCATGACTTTCGGGAACTGAATTCCTGTATTTATAACTGATCTAGTCGGATAATTATGGGTGGGATGGTCGAAAATAGATAATTTATTCTTAAAAATGTAAACTATTAGCGACCTTACATAAAGCTGTGAAATATTCAAAACTTTAAATTCATCAAAAAGAAGATTCGTTGGATAGCGAAGAGGTTTGCGTAGAGCAACTTTTAATATAGTTTTTTGCATTATTTCTATAGGTGCAAGAATGCTTTTGGAAGATGGAAATGCGCTTCTCACGAGTACCCCGACTGAGGTTCTCCAGCGCACATTCCATGATAGCAGTGATTTCTGCTTTGAACACTGTGGGATGAGCTCCCTTGGGAAGGTAGATACCAACCCCTTCCTGCTCCCCCCACACCCCAGCCCCGGTGCCTCCCCTTACCTTGGAACCATCCGTGTACCATTCAAGATCACAAGGCGGTAGAGGATTCCCTTCGGTAGTCCAAGTCTCTCTTGGTGGGATGAGCACCTCAAAAGACCTTCCAAAGGCGAAGACGGTAGACATGTGGTCCGTTGGCATATCGAGAATGTCCCGGTTGACCACATCCTTGATTCTGGCATGACCCAGCGGTACAGCAGGGGACATCCAGAGATTTTCACACTGTAGACGATATGCACACCTCCTGGCGGTTGCCCTGATGTGTATGTCAATTGGTGTGAGGTCCAAGAGGCAGTCCAGGGAGGCCCCAGGACAGCTGCTCATTGCACCTGTGATGATGAGACAGGCCAGTCTTTGACTTGCCAGACTCGTCACAGCCGTTTCTGAACCCACTTTGGTCCACCAAACAATTGCACCGAAGGTCATGGCAGGCCTGACCACCGAGACATACAGCCAATGCATGAGCCTGGGCTGCAGCCCCCAGACAGAGCCCACCATGCGCCTACAGGCAAAGAGAGACCACTTACCTCGGTCAATGACCTTCTGTAGTTGGGGTCCCCACTGAAGTGTCCGATCTAGAGTGACACCCAGGTACTTCAGCTGATCCTTCAGGTCAATTGGTGTTCTGTGCAGCATCAGAGGTCCAAGTCCCAGCAGGTTCCTTCTCCTGGTGAAGGGAACCGCTACAACCTTTGAGGGGTTGACTGAGAGTCCAACCTCCAAGCACCAGCCAGCTACCAACCTCAGAGCTTGATTCATGAGGTCAGTGATTGTTCCATGAAACTTCCCGACCACCAGGATAGCCATGTCATCAGCGTACCCCTGAGCGAATACGCCGCTGTCGTTCAATGACCTGATGAGATCGTCAGCAACGATGTTCCACAGGAGGGGCGAGAGGACCCCCCCCTGAGGACACCCTCTTGTGGTTTGTGCCACCAGTTCCTCTCCATGAAGCGAGAGTCTTACCTTTCTGCTGCAGAGTAGATCATCAATCCACCTGCAGATTGTCTCACTGAACCCACGTGATCTAGCAGCCCTAGTGACTGCCTCAGTTGCAGTGTTGTCAAAGGCCCCCTGAATGTCAAGAAAGGCACCCAGAGCAACCTCTTTTTGACTGAAGGCCTTCTCGATCCTACCCACAAGTTGATGTAGGGCAGACTCACAGGACTTACCAGGAATATAGGCATGCTGAAACCTATGTAGGGGATTAGCCTTGAGAGCAGTATCCCCCAAATACCTCAGCACCAGTTTTTCCAAAGTCTTCAGCAAAAAAGAAGACAATGAGATGGGACGGAAAGACTTAGGGTCGTAATACATGGTCTTCCCCGGCTTCGGGATGAAAACTATCCTCGACGAATTCCACGCAGTCGGGATATGACCAAGAGCCAAGCTTGCCCTGAACAATCCGCACAGTGCTGGGAGAATGATGTCAATACCCTGCTGAAGGCACACCGGTCTAATGCCATCTGGCCCAGGTGCCTTGAAGGGACTGAGAGAACTGACAGCCCACCTGATTCTTCCAAACGTCACCAAGCGACACGCATCCTGCCACCTGCTTGCACAGGCCCGCCCAGCGATGCCGCATGGATCGTCCGGCACAGGTTGCTGCAGAACGACACATTCAGGAAAATGTGTACTGGCCATGAGTCTCAGTACTTCCCGAGGATCGTGAACCAAATCCCTACCAGGCCCTCTAAGAGACCCCAGACTAGAGGACTTGTCCTTTACCAAAATTTTGTAGATTCTGGAGGTGTCCCTCACATTCTCCAAACCTCCACAAAAATTTCTCCAGGACGACCTTTTAGCCCTCCTGACAGCTAGATTATACCTGGTGAGTTGCCTGTGATAGGCCTCCCAGTTATTGTTGTTTTTAGCTCGTCTGAAAAGTGCCCTAACGCTTTTCCTCAAGTTGGCGAGCTCCGAGTTCCACCAGCTCTTCCGGCCCCTACCCGCAGTACTCAGCGGACAGCACTCCTCAAAAGTGGAGAGGATTGCACCACCGAGCCTGAAGGCAGCCCAGTCCAGCTCAAGTGTGTCTTTGGCCTTAAAGTTCACCCCCCCAACTTTGGCCGTCAAGGTCTCCCTAAATTTAGCCCAGTCAGTTCTCCTAGGATTCCTGAACTGTGCCAGCTCCAGGTTGAATTGTTTCATTTCGAAAATGATATATCTGTGATCAGAGAGCGAAGGTTCCAGAGACACACGCCAATTGGTGAGTCTCCCCATCAGGCTCTCTGTGTAAATGGTGAGGTCAAAAGCAGATTGACCAACTCTGCTAAAGAACGTAGGCTCTGAACCTCCGTTGGCAATCATTAACCCCTTAGATGCTATGTACTCTAGGAGTGACTTACCCCTAGCGTTGGTTAGCCTGCAACCCCACAGAGTGTTGCGGGCATTGGAGTCACAACTCACCACCAGATCCAGGCCAGAGTCGATGGCGTAGTCGATCAGATGTCTCACCTCCCTTGGTGGAGGCTGAGGGGAGTCCTGCGGCATGTAGGCCGACGCCAGCAGAAGAGTGCAGTCTTCCAGTGGACCTGCACACAGACCTGACAGTCGTGACGTCCCTGGAACAGAATTCTAAAACCGGAAAACTAACAATTCCGTGTTTTACCCAGATACAGGTCCTGGGATCCCTGACTGGCGGCGCAACAATGGAGCCCCGTGCAAGCCCCATACCCGCTACCTCGCCATCCTTCACCCAGGGTTCCTGAATCAGGGCGAAGTCCACAGCCATTCCCGCTGTGTGGGAGCAGAGCGCTGCCGAAGCCGCTCTACTGTGCTGCAGGTTCACCTGAATGATCCTGGGCATCCGGAGGCTTGGTGCCCGACGGCCCTCCCGAAAGCACTCTGAAAGAAACCTTCGCAATGCCAACGCACACCTGCCAACGCCATTCCTGTAGCGCCCTGGCGCTTCGCTCATCGATCCCCAGGACAGAGTTTGCACCCCTTCCTCCCGTTTCCGATCGATGATCCGCCAGTCCTCAGTGCAGATCTGATTTTGTTTCTGCAACTGAGACAGAATCTTCTTGGGTTCAACGCTCGCCAGCAAGTCTTCCAGCCGCAAGAGAACCTTGGTAGTTCGTAGGAGATCCTTGTAATCCCCCACGACCACCGCAAGCCCCTCACGGACTTCCAACCCGCTAGCTACCCGTTTCACCCAAGCATTAGTTGCTTCGTTGCCACAGATGACAACGAGAGCACCTCTTTCCTGATATGTCCTCAGGATCTGCAGCAGCTCTGGCGTTCCATCGTCGAAGACGAGGGCCAGAAGCTTCTCCTGCAACAGTCGACATTCCTCATCAGAAAGCCTGACTTCGGGGTACGACGCAGGAGTGATGGCCAGCTTGCTGGAAGTGAGCTGCTCTTTGAAGCTTGGAGCCCCAGCAGCGGCTTGCGGAGGCACGTCCCAACGCCTGGCTCGCTTGGGACGAGTCTGCTGCTCCGCAGCCTTCTCAGGTTCCCTGCGCATTGGAGAAACGCCATGGAAGTCCTGTTGCTCGCCAGAAGAACCCTGAGCAGCTTCCGGTCGCTTCCGCTTGGAAGGCCCCTGCTGCTTCAGCTGCTTCAGCTGCTTCCGCCATTCCTTCGGAGTGAGCCAAGTGCCCTCCGCCATTTTCTTCTCCTTGATGAGCCTTCTGCGCTCTTTCATCAGGAGATGTCGTTTTTCCTGTTTGTCATCTACAACAGTCTTGTTTTCATCAGATCCAACAACGTCCATGTCCTCCGTGCCCTGAGCACTTGGGGAGGCCATGGACGAGACCGCTGAAGTGTCGAAAAGGGGAACCGGCACCTGTGAATGTGCTTGTTGAAGCAGCGACAAATCGCTGTGTGGGGGAGTCCTCAGAGTCTGACCGCTCCTCGAAAATGCGTGGAGCTCCTGCTCACGACCACCTCCCGCTTCCAGAGACATGGTGTCACCTGTAATCAAAGGCCGAAAAGTGCCCTCCCCAGAATCCGCAGGCATGTCCTCTGACGAGGAGTGGGATTGAGCACTGACGTGCCGACCCACCTGGGGTACAACTTCCGTTTGTTTTCTATCAGCCGTCTTGTATCTGAAACACCTCCAAAGTTTGCAGTTTGACGACCATCCGTGGACTATCCACTCATCCCACCAATGTCCGGTGCTGGACCCTTGTTGAGGTTGGACCTCACATCGTCCCCAGCCCGGTATACTGGAACCGCTGCGCACATACCAGTTACCAGTAAGCAGTACAACGGCCGTCTGGTGAAACTATCACCTCGCCCGCTGCTACACTCTACCCAGGCCTTTGAGGCGCCCACCGCCCGTGCCCTAGGTAGTACCGAGGTTCCTGCTCACGACCTCGGGGTCCTTTTTTTCGACAGGACCATAAGTCTAGATCCGCTGCCTTTGGCTAATGAACAGAGGCACCCCGAGTAGGCTGCAAAAAGTGCAGTACGACTGCAAAGTGCAGTCGATTCACAGCGGTCTTGAGGATGGCTCTTGAAGAGAGCCATCCCCCTGAGGGCCTTACGGACACCTCTCACCTCCGTTTCAATGAATATAAATGTTCTTTATATCTTTTCCTGAAATTTCTACCTGTTTGGCCAATGTATATTTTATCACAGCTAAGACATTTTAATCTATAAGCACCTGATTTTGAATATTTGTCTTCTTTTTCTATTTCAATGTGCAATTTTTTTTTAATTGTTGTTTGTCCTATATGCTACATTAATATTTTATTTTTTGAATATTTTAGCAAGCCGGTATGTTTCTGGTCCTGTGAATGTGAAGCATGCTGTTTTGTTATTTGGACTTATTTCTCTTTCTTTTTCGTGTTTGTTTCCTTTGATGATTTTATAAACATCTGATTTTTTAAATCCATTTTTCTGAGCCAGCAGTAGAAATATGAAACTTTAAGGGCGTGTAGGGCTGTTCCCTTTAGTCTAACCTTCATAAATTTTATTTCCTGCAAAAATTCATGCCAAGCTCTTTCAAACGACACCTAAATTTTTGAAATCGGCCCAGTAGTTTCGGAGGAGTAATGATCACAAAAAAACCCCTAGCGTATTAAATAAGTAAAGATTAAGATTATAATGTGCTCAAACATAGAAGTAAGGTTTTATTTTTGAAATAAAAATTGGACTATCAGTAGTGATGTGGGCCGGAAATATTCCCAGTGGGAAGGAACTTATAAAATGGGAATATTTCCCAGGCCCTGAAATTTTGTCAAAACGTGGGAATTTATAAAAATCTTTTAAAATGGTAAAAATTTATCATCATTCAAATAACACTGAGCTAACATCATATTTGGAAAGAAATATTCTTTCCTATGCCTATGATGATTTCATTTGTATTTACTTTCATACTTTCAAAGGTAAAAAAAAACCTCAGGTAATCAGGTCCTCAGACCAACCGACCAATCTCATTTAAATAGCCACAACATACATAAAAATAATTCACAATAGTGTAAATGTAACCAGCTTACAGTAAATGAAATATAAGAGCCCAAGGCTTATTTATTACAAATTAACCTCTAGGAAAAAAATGTGTTTGGCTTTGGCCTTTCTCAAAATAATAGGCTAAACAAATACTAAAAGGCAGTTCTTCTGTGATGAGCTTAATATTGGCAATATACCGTGTGTCCCAAAAGTCCCCCCCCGTTATTTTTTTTGCTATTAGAGATAAAAGTACATATAATATTCAGGGAATGTTTATATGGTAAAAAAAGGAAGTTTTTGGTGTATGTAATGTTCGCCCCTTTCCTTCCATAAGGGTTAGATTGGGGATAAGTCGAAATATTTAGATGTAAACCCCTATTGAATTATACATAATTTTAAAGGTCATAACCAAAGAAAAAGAAGGCGCAAACTAGAGGTCTCTATGTCAATCCTATCAAGAGTTATGGCAGTTCAAAGTTTTAGTTTTTTGAAAATCAAATGAAATCCATACTTACGTAAATATTGAAGAAATAATGATTATTCGTGTGAAAAAAGAGGACAAATACCACGATTAAATTTAGATTAACTGCTCAAAATGTCTACCATTCACTTCCAGGCAGAAGTAAAGACTGGACTCAAATGCCTGCCTCACATTTGCCAATATTTCTGGTGTGACTAGCTGGCATGCTCGTTCAATCCGCACTTTTAATTCATCGAGATTAGCGGGTTTTGTGTCATAAATTTTGATTTTAATAAAGCCCCAAAAGAAAAAATTGAGAGGTGTAAGGTCTGGCCATCCTAAAAAATTTTTATTTTCGTTGATTTAAAAAGAAAATTAAAACTTTCAACTGCCATAACTTTTGATAAGATTGACGTAGAGACTTCTAGTTTGGGCCATTCCGTTTCTTTGATTATGATCCTTAAAATTATGCAAAACTCGATAGGGGTTTACATTTAAATATTTCGACTTACCCCCAGACTACCCCTTTTGTGGGGGAGGGGGTGAAAATTTACATACACCAAAAACTTCCTATTTTGATCATATAAACATTCCCTGAATATTATACTTTTATCTCTTTTAATAAAAAATAAAATAACTGGGGGAGTGGGACTTCTGGGACACACGGTATAATATACACCTTATTTTATAAAATTACACCATTTTTGTGTTATTTATTCTAGTTATTATTTTATATATATATATAAAGTGTTTCTACCTTAAAATTACAAAAAAAGTATGTTAGAGTAATTCTGGGTGTTTAATATAAATTTCCATAAATTCCCAGGAATTTATGAACTTTGGGAATATTTCCCTGAAATTCCCTGGAAATATTTCCTTGATCTTAAATTCCCAGGAATTTTACATCACTAACTATCAGTTATGCTAATGCAAGAGGTTTTTATCTTTTTGCCTCCCTGTTATTCTCGTGTAAAGTATCGTGGGCGTGGGAACGTAACTGATAAGAGGTAGAGGAAGTGGAGAACGGAGAAGAATATGTCCTCGGATAGGGTGCTGGATGTTGTGCTAGACACGGGTGTCCTCGTATGCAGAAGGCCTCTCCTCGTATGCACTTTATAAGTTCAAAGTCCTTGGATGAAAAACACAACTTTTTTAATAAGCAAGTTTTCAAGTGTGTATGATATGAACTCTGTTTCTAAATTCTGTCTAGCAATTTCCTCGTGTCCATTCATTTGTAAAAATCATATTTAAAAGGTGTCCTCGGATCCCCGCGAGGAGTTAAAAGTCCTCGTATAGGGTGCCAGCCACGTGTGTGTGTGTGTGTGTGTGTGTGTGTGTGTGTGTGTGTGTGTGTGTGTGTGTGCGTGCGTGCGTGCGTGCGTGCGTGCGTGAGTGAGTGAGTGAGTGAGTGAGTGAGTGAGTGAGTGTGAGTGTGTGTGTGCGTGTGCGTGTGCGTGTGCGTGTGCGTGCGCATGCGCGTGAGCGTGAGCGTGCGCGTGCGTGTGTGTGTGTGTGTGTGTGTGTGTGTGTCATGCAAAAATTCACTTCCATAAAATATGCTCGTATCCACACTCTAGGTCGGGTCGTCAGTGCCGCTTGGCGCACTGAGGTCAGAAACAGGGGCGGATTTAGATATTTGCCGCCTAGGGGCTGGTTGCGCACTGCCACCTCCCAACCCCCGCCCCCCCGCCAAACCAACCTCGCCAACAATATGAACGTTCTAGGTCCTAGCAAGGCCCCGCACGCACGTGAGAACGGTCATTCGGTATGTCATCGACGTGCGACCTTGTCTTGGTACAGGATTTTGAAAACTACTAATTAAATATCCACGTGTTTTTTAATCGCTTGCACGACCGGTACCATTTGAAACATTGCTTCTTCAAAACGCACGACTATATTTGGTGTGTAGGGAATCCAATCCCGGATGATATTTTCAATTCCGGGATTTTGGGACTGAAAAAAAATCCCGGGATCCTGGTACTGATCCCGGTATTGACCCAACATAGTATTTACCGATACAAAAAGAAATATTTAGTATACTTTCGCATACATACATGATATTGTAATATAATGCAATATAGAAAGAAGTTTTCCGTTTAGTTTTGAGTTGTTGATGTGATTTTATGTATTACAACTCTTAGAGCATAAAAAAATTTACGATATAGTCAGCCTTGTCATGAAACACTGAATACAGTAGTAGATATCAGAGTGAAAACGGAACACGTTATCAGGATGGCCCTAAATAACCGTGAACCAAGTAAAAGAACCATAAAAATATTTATTAAAACGTAATTTAAAGGAAGTCTTATACAAAGTATTAATATACCAAACTTTACCAAACAATATCAGGACTTTACAGGTACTTTACCAAACAATATCAGGACTTGGAAAAATTTAAGTAGAAAAAACTAAAAGTAAGATAAAATAGCGGATAAAAATGATCATGAGAGCATGGTAATTAAACATAATAGCAATTTCAATACCCTTTTTGAGAAACAAGTGAAAATCCCCATGTATTTTTTCAGAAGCTTGATAATATTAATTGGAAACCACTTATATACATAATATAAGACGACAAATCACTCATATAACCATGATCATTGGGTCAGAAACAACATTTAACTGGGGTTTCTTATAGTTATAACATTGTTTTAACTGATGAGATTCTAGTAAGTATCGATTTTACATGTAAATGTTATATTCCCAAAAATCACGGGACTGAGCCAAAAATCCCGGGATTGAATAAGCTCTAAAATCACGCGGGATCTGGGATCCCGGGATCGGATTCCCTATTCGTGTGACACAAATTGCGTGCATCGACGTGGCTTCATCTGTGCGGCCTTGCTTCAACTGCCAAGCCTCCAGAACTCAAAAACTATCAGGTTAAACGGTAAAAACGCTATATTAAAGAAATCCATGATCACTAGTTTTATTGAAAAATATAGTTTATGTTTGTTGTTATAAATAAACCATTTTGTTTTTAAATAGTAATGTGACCTTCTTGAAGCTTCTATTGATTGAATTAAAACTCAAGGATGGCAACATAATTGTTATTATTATTGTTATTATTATTATTATTATTATTATTCCCCCGTGTTGGGCCGGGACAGAATGTCCAACAGTATCCCCGGCTTGTCGTAAGAGCCGACTAAAAGGGGAGGGGGGCGCACTGGTCCTTTTTCGCGTCTCCCTTTCACAACTCCACTCTCCGAATCATTTCAATAGCCCGGTTTTTTTTTTCTAAATCCTACTTGCCGGGGTGACTCTGTGTTCTTCAGCCTCCACTGCGCTGGAGGTCTAGGACGAGCAGAGGGTACAGCTTAAAAACTGGGTTCTGCACCTCCCAGGCTGCCGGATAGTACAGGGGCCCGGGTCAGCCCAGCCAGCTGACCTGGCTGCCCTATCAGCCGGCGAAAATCCCCTTGGCCGTGGTGGTGCCGGTTGGCGACCGGATAGGGCCCTGCTGCGGTCACGGGGGGGCTCTGCCGAGGCCACTGCTCATCTAGGACCGCCGGTGTTTTGGAGGCGGTCGAACATGAATATAGTTGCTCTGGTGATGGGTCGGTTTGACAATCACATTGGGCACTGTTTTGGGGGGTTACAAACGCCCAGTCTTGGGGGCTAATCCAGACACCATGGCCAGTTCACAAGATAAAACGATTCAAAAGATGCAAGAATCTTCCCGGGATACCCTAACCCCAAAATCGACCCAGAGGGAGCAATTTCCTTGGCTACCCTCTCAAAGCGGGGATGTCGAGAGTGAAGACCCCTTTGGCCGGAAGCCTCGTGTCGCGAGGTCGCCACAAGGCCGTGCGACGCCAACTGCCTCGGTGACAAGAACACCGGTGCTCACCGAGCAAGCACCCGTCAGCGACGTGGACTCGGTGAACACAGACCTGTCCCCCTTCCAGGCGGTAATTTCACTTGCCAGGCAGCAGGAGGAGGAGCACCTTCAAAAGTGCTTCGCCACCCTCGCTGTTATGAAGGCCGCGACTGGCGTCTGCCAGTCGCGGCCTTCCAAGGATGTTTTAAATGTTCTTCTGTCTAGAAGAACATCAGCAGGGATGTGCAGGAAGGCATAGTCCAATTGGAGACTAGCCTTAACCACATCCTTCAGCTGAGGAAGTCTTGGCAGTCGTGCGAGTCGGTCACGGCTTCGACGCAGACGACTCCATCACTGCGCGTTAAGGCTCAGCCGGCCGGGGGAAAACGTGCTGCTTCCAGCCCCGCCCAACCGGAGGCTGAGAAGAAACCAAGAGGTGACGGTCCGGGGGAGACATCGGACCTCGAGAAATGGACCGACGTCGTGAAGAGGAAGGGGAAGAAGAAGAAATTCTCACCCCAGCAGCCTGGAAGCCAGCTCGGCCCTCAGGACAACAAGAAGGCGCCGAAGAAGAGGTCACGCAGGACGCGGCCAGACGCTCCTCTCATCAAGCCGTCGGAGGGGAAATCCTACGCCGACGTGCTGGGCGAGATTCGCAGCAAAGCGAAGCCCGATGAGAAGGGCGCTGTTATCAAGGCCATGAGGAAGACCCGAGCCGGCGATCTTCTGGTCGAACTCGGGGACGCCTCCGAGAGCAAGTCCGCCTTCAGCGAAGACCTGAAGAATATCTTGGGGGCGAACGCGACTGTCAGCGTTCTCGAGCCCAAGTCGACGCTGGAGGTGAGGGACCTCGATGAGCTAACGACCGCGGCGGAGGTGACTGCTGCTGTGAAATCCGCCAACGGCGAAAACGTCGAGGTGAAGACTTTCGTCTCGAAGGCGAATGCTCGAGGCCAGAAGGTGGCGATCCTTACGCTGGGAGCCAGGGCAGCTACGAAGCTCCTGGAGAAGGGCCACCTGAAGATCTGGTACGTGAGCTGTCGGGTACGCGAGAAGCTCGTGGCCTCCAGATGTTTTAAATGTCTGGGGTTCGGTCACGTCGCTAATCGTTGCCCCGGACCCGATAGAAGCAAGCTCTGCTTCAAGTGCGGCGGCCAGGACCACAAGGCCAGCGCGTGCAATGCAGCGCTGTCCTGTGTCCTGTGTACAGAAGCCGGCTTGAAGGGCGACCAGGTCAAGCATTCCGCTGGGTCAGGTCGCTGCGGGCAGTACCGACGGGCCATCCAGGAGCTTCGCCAAACACAAAAGAAATGATCAGTGTTCTGCAACTTAATATGCAGAGGAGCAGGACAGCAAACGACTTGCTGTTCCAATTCGCCACGGAGCAGGGTGCTGACCTACTGCTTCTCAGTGAGCAGTACCAGAACCAACGCTCCGCGCAGTGGTTCTCAGATCCCTCCGGCACTGCGGCGATTTGGATCTTGGACCTCGGGAAGGTGCCTGTTCTCGATTCCGGATCGGGCAACGGCTTCGTTTGGGTGAGGAGCAGGGGTTTCACTGTCTTCTCCTGTTACCTCACGCTTAACCAACCGATCGCAGACTACCGCCACATGGTCGATTCCATCGAGGATGAGATCATGAACACCTCTGGCGGGGTCATAGTCGGTGGCGATTTTAACGCCAAAGCCGTGGAATAGGGTTCCCCGCGAACCGACACTCGAGGTCGTTACATCCTCGAGTCGGCTGCCAGGTCGGGCCTCTGTATCCTTAACACGGGCGGCATTTCCACCTTTCGCCGTCCGGGGTGCAGAGAGACGATCCCTGACATATCCCTTGCCTCTGAAGGGATTGTCCAGCGGATCTCCGACTGGCGTGTCTGCGAGGAGTATTCCTCTAGCGACCACCAGGGGATCCTCTTCAAGGTCCTTCCCGAGGGTGCGCGCTTGCGCGCTGAACCTGCTCCTCTGGCTCGACGCTGGAACACCAGTCGTCTGAGCAAAGACACTTTTAAAGAAGTAATTAAAGACCAGAGCATTGTGAATTTCACAGGTGCCGAAGATCTGGCAGCATCGACGATGCGTCTCATCGCGACCGCGTGTGAGCAGTCGATGCCCGGAGTTTCCCGCCGCCACAGGAAGAAGCCGGTTTACTGGTGGACGCCTGAAATCGCGGAACTCCGGAGGAGATGCTTTGGTTTCCGACGAGCTGCGCAGCGAGCCAGGAACCGCCCTGATACCAATGCCAGATCGGCTGAGCACAGAGCGGCCCGCCGAGAGCTCCGCGGTGCCATCAACCGGAGTAAAGTCAGGTGCTGGAAGCAGTTGTGCCAGGATATCGACAACGACCTCTAGGGGATGGGCTACAAACTTGTAACCCAGAAACTAGGGGCTCGCTCACCACCTGCGGTCATGGAACCACAAGCCATGGCCGCCGTCGTCGGTACACTGTTTCCCAGCCACCCAGTTCGGCCAGTCAGGGAATTCGGAGAGGTAGGCGCCTTCCCATTTTTCCGGGAAGAGGAACTCACCGCCGCCGTCCGATCCCTACGACCCAGAAGAGCGCCCGGTCCCGATGGCATTCCGGCGGAGGTGCTCAAGCTCGCTGCGGAGGTGAATCCAAGGCTTCTGCTCGATATGTTCAACGCGTGTCTGGCGGAAGGCGTTTTCTTTTCTTCGTGGAAGGTTGCCCGCCTTGTTCTTATCCCGAAGGCGAAGAGCACACTGGGGACCCCTTCTTCTTTCCGACCCCTGTGTATGCTCGACACGGCCGGGAAAGTGCTTGAGAAGCTCCTGCGCGTCAGGCTGACCGAGGCCATCGTCTCTGCGGGGTACTTGTCCCCGCAGCAGTACGGCTTCAGATCCGGTCGCTCTACCATCGACGCTATTCAGGAGGTAGTTGAGGCAGTGCGGAGGGCGGAGGACCACAACCACTGGTCGCGCCGCGTGGTCCTTCTCGTCACGCTCGACGTGAAGAACGCTTTTAACTCCGCCAGGTGGAGCGATATGCTGTGGGCGCTTGAGCATACGTTCCAAGTTCCCTCCTACCTCCTGCGTATGATAGAAGCGTATTTGTCAGACCGCGTTCTGTTGTACGACACGACCGAAGGTCAGCGGCGCATTCCCATCACTTCCGGGGCTACGCAGGGGTCCATTCTCGGACCAGATCTCTGGAACGTGTCCTACGACAGCTTGCTGAGGCTAGACATGCCCGATGAGACCCGCCTCGTTGGCTATGCTGACGACGTCGCTGCCTTGATCGCTGCGAGGAACGTCGAGCAGGCAAAACTGAGGCTCAGCGTTGTAATGGCCAAGGTCAACGGGTGGATGTGAGATCACGGCTTGTCCCTGGCTACCAGTAAGACGGAGATCGTCGTCCTCACCAAAAAGAGGAGTCGACAGCAGACTGTCTTTCGGCGAGCAGATCCAGCGCGCCGCTGACAAAGCCGCTAAGGGTGTCGCTGCCCTTGGTAGGCTTATGCCCAATGTCGGGGTCCTCGTTCCTGCAAGCGCCGTCTGCTCATGACTGCCGTCCAGTCAGTCTTGCTGTACGGGGCGGAGGTATGGGCTCACGCACTCGAGAAGCGAGTCTTCCGAGACCGGCTTGCCCGAGTCCAGCGTCGAGGAGCTCTGCGGGTCGCTTCGGCCTACCGCACAGTCTCCGAGCCTGCTGTGATGGTGATCGCCGGAGTCATCCCCGTCCTCTTCCTCGCGAGGGAGAGGCAGGCGATTTACCGGAGGAGGCCTGAAGTGGGCCGGGAAACAGCTGCCAGGGAAGAGCGCGATCGCAGCTTCGACTCCTGGCAGCGCGACTGGGAAGCCGAGCCGAGGGGACGTTGGACCTTCCAGCTCATACCTTCCGTCCGACCATGGGTGGAGCGGCAGCACGGCGAGGTCGATTACTACGTGACCCAGTTTCTTTCTGGACACGGGTACTTCCGAGCCTATCTGCACCGGATGGGCAAAGTCGCCAGCTCGGACTGTCTGTATTGCCCCGGCATCCCAGATACGTCCGAGCACACCTTCTTTCAGTGCGACCGTTGGCACGTCCGCCGAGCCTCACTTCATCTGAGATCGGCGTGATCGTCAGCCCAAACAACATCGTCGGAGCTATGCTCTAGGGAGAGGGCAACTGGAACTGTGTCCAGCACTACGTCCAGGCCATTCTTCGGGCGAAAAAGGTCGACCTCGATCGGCCTTAATCCCCACGGAGGTTGCCCTAGCGGCGTAATATCAAAGGCCTAGCCCAAAGTAATGTGTGAAACAGTTCCAGGCTAGTGTCCTCGGTGCCGAGGGAGGTGGTTTAGTCGGTAGTTCACGGGACATCGAGCTCGCGGGAGTTCGACACTACTGAGGGGACAATGAGCCCCTCAGTGTGCGTAAACGCATTCCACCTCCTACCAAAAAAAAAAAATTATTATTATTATTATTATTATTATTATTATTATTATTTTGTTATCACAACCACTTGAACTCGTATATTATAAACAGATTATTGAAATTCATAAATGTCAGGAGAGAGTAAAACCCGCGACATTTCAATAAACAAAGAATAATTTGTATTCTAGATAGCAGGGGCGAACCCAGGATTTAATTTTAATTTTGGGGGGGGATATCCCATAAGAGGGGGTAAGGGGGTATTTATTAGGTACTTTCAAAAACCCGTACTAATGTGACGGTAGTCAAATAAGGTCGTCGCGGTAGGCGAGTATCGCGTCACAATAGACGAATATGTTTGTCGCAGAAGGCAAATATTGTTGTCACGGTAAGCGAATATCGTCGTCGCAGAATATCGTCGTTGTGGTAGACGCCACGGTAGACGAGTATTGCGTCGCGGTAGACGAATTTGGTCGTCGCAGAAGACAAATATCATTGTCGCGGTAGACACATATCGTTGTCACATCGCAGTGGACAAAAATCGTCGTCGCGGTAGAAGGATATCGTTTTGTCACGGTAGACAAGTATCATCGCCGCGATAGATAAAATATTGTCGTCGTGGTAAACGATTAGGGAGTACGCCCTATGTGGTAGATGAATATGGACGTCGTGGTACCAGCAGGCAAGTCGTAGGCAAGTGATCGTCGATGCGCTATAGGCGAGTATCGTCCTGGTAGACGAACATGGTCATCGCATTAGACGAATATCATTGTCGCAGTAGACAAATATCGTTGTCAAGTCGCAGTTGCCAAAATCGTCATCGCGTCGCGGTAGACGAAAATTGTCTTCAAGTCTCGGTAGACGAAAATCGTCTTCGCATCGCGGTAGACGAAAATCGTCTTCGCGTCGCGGTAAACGAAAATCATCTTCATATCACGGTAGACAAAAATCGTTGTCGCGTCGCGGTACCCGAAATTGTTGTCTTGTCGTCCAAAATTTCTGTTCTCCAAAATTTCGGGGGGGGATATATCCCCTTTATCCCCCCCGGGTTCGCCCCTGCCAGATAGTGCTATTTAGATGAAAATGAATTTAAAATACGACCAACACATTAATATAACTTAAAGTGTACTTTTTCCAAACGACAACATTCTATTTAGAAACTGTTACTACAGGGAGTAAATACTAATAGTTTAGATATGCTGATATGCTACTACCACAGACCACTATACTGGTAAATATGAGATTAAATTTTTGTTTGGTGTTCATCTGATATTAATGTCTACAGGCGCAAAACAACTACAGCCGTTTCGTTCAGCATCTGACGATTGCAAAAGACTCAATTGTGTCTTCATAGTCTAAGTTTTTTGTCACTTGGTGTTCGATACTCAATACTGCCACATTTTGAGGTATTTTTTTGCCATTGTGGAATGAGAATAAGACTTTATGCGTTTGAGCACAGAAAATTATCGTTCAGCAGAACAGTTTGATACAGGAATTGTTAAGTAAAGTTTTAATGCAATGTCTTCCTGAAGGTTGTTTTCGCTTAATGCTTCATACAGTGAGAGAAGGGTTTTCGGTCGTTCTTTTTCGTCGATTTGGTTTAAAAATCCGAAAAAGTGAAATACTTCATTAGCAAATTCTTCCGGCCTTGGCAGATCTTCACTATAAAAATTACACTGTATGCCTGTGATCATTCAAGTCAAGGCGTAATTTATCACTTTTCACTAGAAAATCAAACAGTGAATTGAGCTCATTATACGATTTTTTTTCTTTTCTGTAACTCATTGATCAGAGTGTCGAGGATTACGTAGTATGTATTCACTCTGAAGTTGTCCCGGCCTGACAGATGAATTATAATTTTTTTTTGGGTTTCACCAGGAAGAATTTTTTTATTTTTTCCCTTTTGGTTTCGTCTTCATACGCTTCGTTCTCTGATTTTACAAGAGCTCCATTTTCATAAGTATCAAAGTCATATTCTTGTTTTAAGCTTCGAACATACTTGAGCAATGAATTGTACACAATTGACACCGTTGCAAAATCTGTTTCTGGAGACTGGAGTTTTTTACTGAAAACGCTAAATAACATTCAAATATTCCTGTCTGTAAACGTGGTTGTCTTGAACAAGTGTCGCGGGTTTTGGTAACAAAACGAGCGAAGGAGGTGGAAGGGGGTGGCAGTAGCGCAGGCTCATTGCCTTGCCTGCGGCGTCGCGTCGGGCCATAAGGCGAATGCGGCGCCCTCGCGGCGACGACAGCGCGAGGATCTTATCAGTGCTTGCCGCCCTGTGACTTAAGCCTATCTGCTCTTTCTCAGACATAATAAAATGCAAATTATTTTTAGTAGTGGAGTTTAGGCAATCCTCCGATGATGGAAGTTTGTTTACTGTTAAAGTTAATTTTATTTTATAACGAAAATATTTGTTAACCCCCAAAATTTGCCGCCCCTGAAAATTTGCCCCTCTGGGTTTAAGCCCCTTAAGCCCCCCCCTAAATACGCCACTGGTCGGAAATTATACACTCAGTGTGCGATCATCCGTTTCTCTCGCAGCATCCGAGGACACCCAACTGCTGCTTGTATACACACAAATCGTGTTAATGACATGGTTTTTTACATGTTATCTGAGGACTTATCGCGTTTATTTTTATCTCATATATTGCCAGTTCTATCCGTGGTTGCCAAGTCACCTCAACTAGAGAATCGCCACTTGAGTCTTGAGAATGTTTGACGTCGCCTGGGTCGTGTGTTTAGCTCGCAGCTTATGTTGTGTTCGAGGACATATTTTCTTAATTGCTACACTGTCTACCCTTACTGTCACTCTTTAGTTGAAAAACAATAATAAAAAATCACATAAGATAAGACAGAGAGAGGGTTAAAGCAGGTATCAAATTTACTGTTTTGATGACAAAAAAAGATGGAACAAATGGTTTTGTAGGTATTACAATTAAAATTGCAACAAACATAAATACAATTTTATTATTTTTGATTGCTAATTTTAAATTGTATTTAACAGGTAGAAAAATCTTTGCAAAGAATACACAGAGGCCAAAAGAATGCAATGTATACCACTCAGAAGAGCATAGAAAACAAGGTAAGACTGATATATTAATTTAAATAGCAATCATAGTTGATAAAATTTGAAATTAATTTTTCATTTTAGCTCTTTTTTCAATAATATACTTAAATTTTGAAATCTTAATCTATAGGATGAATTTTTATGTACTGACCGGGTGCTGGGAGGTCAAAAATTACATTATAAGGTGCACATGTGAGAGCTATATCGTTTTGAAGAGGCATCCTAGGGTTAGTCAAAAATGGGTTTGTTAGCCTTCAATCTGGGGGCTTTCCCCAAGATGGACAAACTTGAAAATCCAAAATCAAAGGTTCTCAAGAAGTTATTTGATCGCAAAAGTTCAGGAGGGGAAAGATTTGGCCCCTGTTCAGTACTATTGGAGGGGTTTGAGTGTAAGTGGCAAGAAATAAACCAAAACATGTAGGTATGTTCAATCAAACAGTGAGATATGACTTTTTGTGTTCTCCATAAGAATAACATGGGGAATGAGTAAGCAGGTTTGCCGCAACAGGTATGTACAAATTGGGTGGTTTTAAGTCAATATCCAATAAACCTCGACTAGAAGAAACCATATACCAATTGTTATCAATGTACGTTAAAAAATAAGGAAGATTGAGAATTTTATTTTCTTCCCATAATAATCACACAAGTAAAAATGTATGCAGGTTTGCTGCCATGGAAATGCAAAAATGAGGGATTTTAGGCCATAATCAAGTAGAACTTAACTAGATGAAGCCACATACCAAGTTTTATCAAGATATCTTTTGGAATAAGTTAGATATAACATTTTATTTGTTTTCCATAAGGTTAACATTGGGACAACATATTGAGTTTATCACCCTCAATATCTCGGTAATTAATAACCATAGAATAAATATTCAAAATACTAGTTTTTTTAGCTAAATTCAATGGAGTAAACTAAAATTCTATTATTTTAATTTTTCTGTATCGTTACAAAAACCCTATTTAGGGGGTAAAACCCCCTCCCCCACGCTTACCCCCCTTCTAATGGTCCAGATGCGCTTATTTTCAATCTCGTCTTAGTTTTAACCATTTTACACGTCTGTACTAAATTCCATGGAGATTCCCCCTTTCCATGGAGAAATAGCCTTTTTTTAGCAAAAAAATTATTTTTTCAGGTGTTCTCAAATAAGTTGTTTTACTTACATGCTAAGTAGGCCAGGCAATGAATGCTCAAAAAAAGGTATAGAGGGAATTGCATGGATCACAATTTTTGACTTTGTAACTTTGTTTGGACTAGTTAGGAGTAAAACACATCAAAAGTCCCCGCCCTTAGCCCTTGAGCCGGCTGGGCTGGAAGGGCCTAAAGGTACAATTTTTTGGTTTTTCCTAAACATCTTGAAAACTATCAACTTATCAGTGTTCCCTATTAAATTTGAAAATTTAAAAAAATTAAATTTCCTGTAAGAAAAATACATAATATGTCTACTTTGGTCCAACCGTTTAAAAGGTAAAGCACTAATTTTATTAATTAAAAAAAAATAGCCCTTCCATAAGAAATACATGTAAATTTGTAAATTTGAGGGTAACTTAGATGCCCAATTGGGCAACGCTTTTTTCACCTGAAGGAAAATGAACAGCATTCAGGAAATATTGACAAAATTTTAAGTAATTTGATACCTCAATCATATAAATTGTTCTAAAATTAAGGTGTTGGCGAGCTCACAAAAAACTTTATTTTTCAAGGAATTATTTCAATTTGTTATAATTTCTTGAAAAATAACGTTATTTGTGAGCTCACCAACTCCTTAATTTTAGACCAATTTTTATGATTGAGGTGTCAAATTACTGGAAATTTTGTCAATATTTCCTGAATGCTGTTCATTTTCCTTCAGGTGAAAAAAGCGTTGCCCAATCGGGCATCTAAGTTACCTTCAAATTTACATGTATTTCTTATGGAAGGGATATTTTTTTAATAAAATGAGTGCTTTCCTTGTAAATGGTTTGACCAAAGTAGACATATTATGTATTTTTCTTACAGGAAATTTAATTTTCTTTAATTTTCAAATTTAATAGGGAATACTAAAAGTTGATAGTTTTCAAGATATTTAGGAAAAACCAAAAAAATTGTACCTTTAGGCCCTTCCAGCCCAGCCGGCTCAAGGGCTAAGGGCGGGGACTTTTGATATGTTTTACTCCTAACTAGTCCAAACAAAGTTACAAAGTCAAAAATTGTGATCCATGCAATTCCTTCTATTCCCTTTCGTTGCCTGGACTAAAGACCTTCCAAAAATGTTTCATTGAAATAGGCTAGATATGATGGGGTATATATTCAGGTAAAATAAACGGTAGCAGGAAACTGACACATACTTTCTCCCTTAAAGCCAGTTAAAACAAGGAAACTTACAATAAAATCAAACAAATTTACAAATAAATGTATTCGAAGTTTGATCAGAATCGATTAGTAAATAAGGGAGGTGTTGTTTTTTTAAATATCTTCCATAAGAATAACATTAGACAACATACTGTGTTTCCCATCAAAAGTAAACATCAGTTTTCTCCGCAATCAGTAATGTATACTAACCATTCAAGTAGGGACATCCAATGTTAATTTTTTTAGTTTTGCTGCCGAAAAGCAGAGGAGAAGTTAGCACTGTGCTGGAATAGCCCGAACTGGTTCTATCGTCTGCGCTTCTACTCACTATCCAAAATGTCAAAGTGAGAATGTTTGTTAACAAATATGATTAAACATTATAGGCAAAGAGACAATACAAAACATGAGCATACAACAGTCAAAATATGACAACCTGGTGCTTGACTTCAGAAAGTCAGCTTGATCCGTAAACTGCTGTTAACAATTCCAATCGGACTGATCGGACTGAAAAACAAAAGTGGCACCATATCTTTTTCGGCGGCGGGAACTACACATTCTTCCATAAGGTGTCTCTACTTATTCGGTTAGTATACATTGCAACCAGACTAATAATTCAAAATACTGGATTTTTTTTCAAGCCGAATTTAATGAAGGGAAGTAAATTTTCTTTAAAAATAAAAAATTTTGTGAAATAAAAAAAATTAATTTTTAACACTAAAATCCCCTTAACTTCTGAACTTGCATTTTCACAGACATGCAGGCAGTGTCTTTTGTTTAGCATCTCAAGCTTTAAAAACCGTGAAATTTGTTTAAAAATTGTTAGAGCCGTTTTTGAGAAATTTGTATTTTTTTGCCGTTTTTTATAGGTTTTTATTTAGTTTGCCTGTTTAGTTCAAGAGTCAACATGAATAAAATCACCAGACACAATACCACATATGGTAAACAGATTTAACTCTTTATTTTACTAGATCCTGTTTTGTATCATATCTTAAGCTTTCAGAGGTTTTTTGAAGGTGGGGCATGTGAATGGGTGGAAAGAGCTGCTGCAGTCGGTGGGGTTCAGGTTCGAGCCAGCGGCCAATGGCATTCCTTCGTCCGTCTTCTTTCCCCAGAGTGACCCAGAGGAGCGGCTGACTCAATGCAGTGCGAGTCTTCAGGCTCTACTAGGTCTGTCTTAGCTTGGGACTTATTTCTATATTCCGTTCATATTCAGGATTTTTGTATGTTGAAGGTTATGTTGTGATTACCAAAAAAATATGATTAAAAAGATCTTTTGTACACTTCTTTGACTGTAGTCTACCAACTTGAGGATTTTAGCAACTCAACAGATGGTAAGAACCCCCTGCTTTTAGCTTGAGTTCTGCCTTTTATTGGTATTCTTCAAACAATACATATATCATGCAGCAAGTAGGTGTTTCAGTAACCTTTATTACACATTACATAACAATAGTGTTTTGTGTGTCTTTGTTATTAAATTGTTAATGTAGCAAAGGAACACGATTCACTATTATTTTCCATACTAATTTACCGGATGTCCCATTATAGTCCCTCTCCAAATTTATTCTTAATTTTTTCAAATATGAACCCGAGACAACCCAAAAACATTGATGGGTTTTTGACTTGGTGGTAATTTTCGGCCTTCATCTTGGATCTGCCATACTGGATACAACATATTTGTTCAGATGTAAAGGTGACAGTGACTTATAATTTAATCTAGATTTGTACCCAGATCACAACACTGCAAATGCAAATGAAATCATACAAAACATATCTTAAGAATTTTATGAACATAAAAAACAGATTGTGACATTGTAATCCCTTATAAAAAAATTTATATCTGGCCAGATATAAAAAAAGTTATATCTGGCAGATCTGGTTTTGGCCACTTAAAAACCAATCTGCCAGATCTGAATCTATATCTGGGTGCCAGATCTGCCAGATCTGAGTGTATATCTGGGTGCCAGATATCCCAGATCTGGATCTATATCTGTGTGCCAGATATGCCAGATCTGGATCTATATCTGGGTTCCAGATATGCCAGATCTGGGTTTGTATCTGGGTCCCAAGTGAAAAAAATCTGAGTTTTCTGGCCCAGATCTGGAGAAATGTGAGAAATATTTGGAATATTGGAAATGTCATAAATAAAGACAAAATATGTAGGAAAACATTTACTGGATGAAAACTTAATACATAAATACTATTCTTATAATCCTTATCCTAGCTCCTACACCTCTTCACTTCCTCAGCTCGCAAAGGCATGTTGAAAGCTGTTTTTTAACGTACAAGTAATCTTCCCTTTAATTTCTCTTCGAAGCAGCCACCTTCGCAAATTCTGCAACAAGAGTATTTACTCAAGGGCATGTAAGGCCACTTGTCACTATAGTTAGTAAAATGTTCATTAACATATAAATGCAAAACAAATTACTTTAAAATATTCCTGTCGCAGTAAACCTGCGTACTCAGCAAATTTCCAATAAAAATAATAATAATTATTAGCAATAACAATAATAATTAATTATTAATCAATTATTTCAAAAACATATAAAAAGTGATATAAATTAAAATGAAATGCCATCGTTTGTTTTGCATTGTCTCTGTCAAAAATACTGATGAATAAGTTTAGTTTTAAAAATATATTTCTTTTAAATAAATAGGCTAGATTGTTATTTTTGTTTGTAAAAATACAATATCCAATTAAAAATACTTTTGATAAACTCGTGAAAAACTCCGCAGGTTTCATTGGACAAAATTCTGCTGCCCTGATACTGAAAAAGTTGCAAAAAAAAACGTGAAAATGGACTTCAAGCAATGATTCAAGATACCAAATTGTTTGTTTTTTTAAGCTGAATCCAATGTGAAAACAGTAATTTAATTACTTTAATTTTTCTATTTGAAAAAGCCAAAAAACCCATTTTCGGGGGGTAAAAGCAGCCTTTACCCCACTTTGGATATGTCGATCTCGCAGGTTTACGAATTCGTCCAAGAGAACCTAGTTTTATAAAAAACGTGTGTACTAAATTTGTTTACTATCGGACAATTTTCATGAGAGTTATCGTGCTTACACACTCAAAAAATGAAAATTCTATTCCCCATATAGGCTTAAGCCCATGTTAAATTTTAAAACAAATCGTGATTTTTGCAGGTAAAAATGCATTTCCGCGATAAATTCACTTGATATCCAGAAAGTAGACATAAAAATCTATCAATTGATATAAAAATTATTACGATTGTAGATATTTTCGTCCATTCTGTTAAAACGACCGTAATAGCTTATTTCTAACAAGGTGTCTACCAGTCGGGATTTCGGGAAAATTCGGGAAAATGTCGGGGATTTTGTAAGGTCGGGAATAGTCAGGAAAAAGTAATGAATTTCAACTTTTGGTCGGGAAAATCGAATTTGGCTATAAAACAAAACGAAATAGCCGTTTCTTCGTTATTGTCATCGTCTCGGCCGGCAAATCTCTCGAACGAATCGCGGCAGACAAATTTTTAGCTATATTGACCAGGAAAGCTGTTGCTTATTCCGCTGCCGCAAGTTTCTCGGTCCTAATACATCTGTAAAAACGCTCGCACGTTTCGCGGCCGAAAAGTCTCTCGCTCTTTACGCGGCCAAGTCTCTCGCTCTTTACGCGGCCGACAAGTCTCGCTCTTTACGCGGCCGACAAGTATCTTGCTCTTTACGCGGCCGACAAGTCTCTCGCTCTTTACGCGGCCAAGTCTCTCGCTCATTACGCGGCCGACAAGTATCTCGCTCTTTACGCGGCCGACAAGTATCTCGCTCTTTACGCGGCCGACAAGTCTCTCGCTCTTTACGCAACCGAAGGTCTCACTCTTTACGCGGCCGACACATCTCTTGTTAGTGTTGCTACCTTAAAATCGTGTGCTCTTTTCGTGGCTATCACATGTATTGGCCACATGAAGGCCAGAATATCTATAACCCGGCCGGCAAATTCCTCGGTCGTTTCGGGGTCAGCAAACCTCTCGATCACATTGGGGCCGTCAGATATCTCGCTCTCTTTGCGGCCGTCAAATCTGTCGCTCTTTTCGAGGCCATCACATCTTTCGCTTTTATTGCGGCCGGAAATCTTCCGCTTGTTTTGCGGCCGGCAAATCTCTTGGTCGCATCTCGGCCGATGACTTCATCCCACTTTTCGCGAGCGTTAGACCTCTCGGTCGTATTGCGGCCAGAAAATCGCTCACTCATTTTGGGACCGAAACATTTTTCGGTCGTCTCTTGGTAGACAGATTTTTTGCTCTTTTCGTGGCCGTCATATCTCTCGGTCGTATTGCGATAAGAAAATCGCTCGAGCTTTTCGCGGACGGAATATCTATCATTTATACCGTGGCCGGCATGATTTTCGGTCTCGTTGCGATTGGAAATCTTTCGCTTGTTTTGCGGCAGGCAAATCTCTTGGTCGCATCGCAGCCGGTGACCTTACTCATTTCGCGGCCATTAGACCTAGGTCATATTGCGGCTGGAAAGTCGCTCACTCGTTTTAGGAATGAAACATTTTTCGGTCGATTCGCGGCAGACGAGTTCCTTGCTTTTTTAGTGGCCGTTATATCTCTTGGTCGTATCGCGACATGAAAATCGCTATTTTTTTCGAGGCCAGAGATATTGTAATTTACAACATGGCTGGCAAATCTTTTGAACTCATTGCGGCCGGAAATCTTTCGCTTGTTTTTCGGTTGTTGGGTGGCCGATTGTTTCTTGATCGTATTGTGTCGCTTACTCTTTTTATAGCCGTTATATGATTCGGTCGTATTGCGGCCGGCAAATCTCTCTGTCGCATGGTGGTTGTCAAATCTCGGTCATTTATACCACGGCCGGAGAATCTCTTGGTCACAACGCGGCCGGAAAATCGCTCGTTGTTTCCGCAGCCGGAAATCTCGGTCGTATTACGGCTGGCAAATCTATTGGACTTATCACGGTCATCTTGCTCATCTTTTGGCGATATTTCGCTTGCATTGTAGCCGACTAAATGTATTTATTTACAAATATCGTTCTCAATATTCATTATAGGAGGCAATGGTCATGTTTCCTAAGGTCGGGAATTTTTTTTAATTGTCGGGAAAAGTCGGGAATTTCATATATGAAATTTGGTAGACACCCTGTCTAAGGAAATTCGCTAAAAAAGAAAAAATGCAACATATTAATAGTATATAATTAATCTACTTTATGTTCAATCCATCTATATTTTTTGTACTTTATCTGTTAACCATGAACTCAGACATCGTATTCAAAGTGGTGCTATTCACGAAATGTTGCCAAATCACAGCTGAATGTAGTATTTAAAATTCCTTTATTGCGATCAAACATCAGTAAAGGCATATGTCTCAAAATAGTCAAAATCATAACATAAAGATGATTTATACAATGTTTAGATCACATTATGTCAGAAATTATTGTATAATAATCGGTTAGGTCAGGTTATGTTTGGTTAAGTTAGGGTATGTTTTTATTGATTACGATATATTACCTGTGTTAGATTCATTAATATTATATTTAAATTTGTTATGTATTTTTAGGTTAGGGTTGTGAAGTCCCTTTTATACCTCACCAATTTTATCCTTACACTAATTTATCTAGAAACCAATATTTGTTGGGGAAGAAGCATACCTTGTATATGTGACAAAACTTTACAGGAGAACAGTTAACATGTTTCGGAAATACCGCCTAGGTATCTGCTTAGTCTCATCTAAAAGATATAAGACAAATGAAGTAGATGGGCGGTTTTTTTATTTAAAATTACACAAACTTAACTTAGGCGGCATTAGAGCAGTGCAATATATTAACACTATCCCTCAAATTTTTGATGAACGACGACCACCATTGCGCGC
Organism: Flexamia atlantica; assembly: GCA_035578135.1. Lineage (NCBI taxonomy): Eukaryota > Metazoa > Arthropoda > Insecta > Hemiptera > Cicadellidae > Flexamia > Flexamia atlantica. Next base: position 8,388,852 of record JAQJVK010000017.1, on the reverse strand, counting down.
GTAATAACACTTTCGTTGCTAGAATACCAAAAACTAATTATTGAGTCCCTTCCCTGACCACATTCATATACCACACCTGTCCTGACCTAACATTGCTGTATAATTGTTCTAGTTACCGTGATAACTAAAAAAAACTACTAACAATCACACTTGTTCCTACTATAAAACCGTGTGTAAATTAATATAACATATCTAAAAAGTAGTTTTGTATAAACAATTCAAATTCAAAATTTCAAGTTCGAGAGAGGTTCTGGAGTGCAAAACACATAGGTAATAACAAAAAAATAGGCTACATGTAATAATGAAAAATGAGCAATATACAATAAAAAAACTGGTACCAGTTTCATATCTAATCTCCTGCTGTTTGTTCCTGTAGCATATAATTATTCAACATCTGATTTTCTAAGAAAACAATATCGAACGACCTATCAATAGTCGAAGTTCGATGTACTGTTTGATGGACAGAACTTGACATCCGATTCCATTGTATTTCGTATAGATTGTTTTGTTACTCTATGAAAATATATTTATCGATAGTATTTTAGTATAAGATGGCAGATGATGAGAAATAAGGTAGGCTAAGTTGTGTTTAGTTATTTAACCAGCCTATAGGCTAGTAACGTTTTAGTTTAGTTTTTAATTGTTATTTAAATTAATTTTAGCTGTATTACATTTAAGTTTGGTATGTTTTATTGTTCATGAGAGAATAATCGAATAATATAATTGACAATGATTCCGGTTATTGTTTGTTATCAAAGTTTCTTCATTACTGACAGTTTGTTGAAACAGTACATCGGTTAAGTTAAACATGATAGGTTGATAGGCCTATTTGATATTGGATAACCGAATCCTGAACTGAGTATCGAAAACAAAACTGATCTTGTGATCTTCGCCCATGTTAAATCCTATTGAGAAGTTCAGTTATCACACCTAAGCATTAACGGTAAACAATCGACGGTAAAAATAACCTAGAAGATCAGATATGAAACTCGTAAAAAAACTACGGAGCAGAGCTTATAGCATTAAATTAGAAACTCACCATTCTTTCCGAGTAGGATGCCACTGAATTCTTTCGGAAAACCTTTTCCATGGGCTTTCCACATAAATCGAACTGCTTAGGTTCTGGATTCCAATCGCAAATTAATTGATTTTCCTCACATATAAAAACTGTTCTGTCCTCTTCACAGTCAATTAAATAAAACATTTTAACAAAAATAACAGAAACAACTCAACTACCACAGATAAATTGAAATTGAAATCAAAACAACCGGCATGGTGGCAATAGTCAAGGTGACGGTCGGGTCGGAGTTGGCTGTGTTGCCGGTTTGTCCAGAACACAGTGTTGCCAGATTAGCCAGAAGACGTTTTCAATCCAGACTATACTATACGTCATACCTAATTACTTACTTCAGAGGAAAGTGTGGAGATGGAGATAATATTTGTGTCTATGTTAGGACCAAAATGTCAGATGAGACGTATACTTCTAAAATGTATACAAGTGAAAGTAAACATATCTCTTATAGTATTTCCTTTAAGCTGGAAAATACACGGTGTCCCATTAGTAATTTGTCAAACTCCGGAAACAGGTTATATGGGTCAAAATAAATAAAAAATGCAGAATAATTTTTTTCCAAAAACGCTTTGTTTACCAAATATCCGCCATTTTGTATTTTTTACAAAATATTTTTTATCATCCGAGGTTTTTCAGTCGATTTTTTTGAAACTCGGTATGTACCTGCAGGGCTGTACCCAGCTTTGGCGGGCCCCGGTGAAGATATGAAGCCGGGCCCCTCATGTCCTGGTACTGCACCCGTTCCACTCAAAACCGTAGGTGATTTCCGGCTCGTCAAAAGTGGTGACCCTTTTTTTTTTACTCCCACGTGTCGCTTTTGGTCCCTTCGTTGCCGTTGCGGGCCCTTTTTACCTGTTCCCGGGCCTTGTCAGGGGCTTTCCTTCGACCCAGCCCGGGCCCCCCCTTTACCCCGGGCCCCGGTAAAATCGCACCGGCTATACCGGTCTGAGTACGGCCCTGTGTACCTGTATTTATTCAAGGTTAGTTTATTAAAAAATAATCAGCATGATCGAACTGTCATTTTCATAATGGTGGCCGTTTTAAATCTTTAAGTTGAAATAACAAAAAAACTGTACATTTATAAAAAAAATAAAAGGAATAATAATTTTTAGACAATTTTATTTACAATCTAATTCATAAAATTTATGAAAATCGGTATATAAACAACTGAGTTATGGTCGAATCCAGCTAACGAGGCAGCATATTTTGGACCAAAATAGTCCATTGTAGCCATGCGCTGAAATAGACAAATAATTATGCTGCCTTATTAGACAAATGCGACCAAAACTCAGTTGTTTATAAACCGATTTTCATAATTTTGGTATCATTAGATTGGAAATAAAATTTACTAAATATTGTTATTTTTAATTTTTTGTAAAATGTACCTTTTTTATATTTAAATTTAAGGATTTTAAACAGCCGCAATTTTGAAATTTGCAATTTGATCACACTGATTATTTTTTTCATAAACTAACCTTGACTAGGTACAGGTAAATACAGAGTTTGAAATAAATAGATTTTAAAACTTAAGAGATAACAAATATTTTGTAAAAAATACAAAATGGGGGATATCTGGTAAACGAAGTGGTTTTGGAAAAAAATGTATTCTGCATTTTCTATTTATTTTTAGGTTTGCATATAACCTATTCCCGGAGTTTGGCACTCTACTTATGGGACAACATGTATAAGGAGATTTGGTGAAATCCAGTATTATGTGCTAGTTGACAAAACGGGAAGGAAGAAACTATATTTGGTTGTAAATGCATTTGAAATTAAAAAATAAACTAAGCACTTCTTATGAAACATACAGTTATATTATGTCTTGATTTGATAAATTTATCAATTCCTGTCCATCTCAGTCGTTAGTAATGACATTTTTGTGTACCGTTAATTTCCTGATTGCCTAGACTTTGCAGTAACTGGCCAGAAAACATTTTTTCACTTGCTCCCAGATCAATTACCCATTCGAGAATTATTATCAAATAATTATCATATATTGAATTGAAGGCTTAAAACTAACAACAGAAATTTCAAACTAGGCCTATGTTTAGTTTAACTATAACTTATTTGTGGTACTTACATTAACCTAACATATATATCTTCTATACATATGTGGATGTCTAATCTGTCAGATACCAGATCTGGCACCCACATATACCAGATCTGACACCCACCAATACCAGATACGGCACCCAGATATACCAAATCTGGCATCCAGATATACAGATCTGGCACCCAGATATACAGATCTGGCACCCATATATACCATATCTGGCACCCAGATATGCCAGATCTGGCACCCAGATGTACCAGATCTGGCACCCAGATATACCAGATCTGGTACCCAAATATAACAGATCTGGCACCAGATATACCAGATCTGGCACCAGATATACCAGATCTGGCATCCAGATACACTAGATCTGGCACCCAGATCTGACAGATCTGGCAGATCTGACATTTATATCTGGACCAGATATACCAGATCTGGAATTATATCTGGATCCATCACACTTTTCCATAAGGGATCAGTGTTAAAATCTAGTTTAAGATGATGGGTCACAACACCACTTTTACATAAAAAGTGCTATCCATGTTGGATCCAAGATGGCGACTGAAAACAACCATCCAGTTAAAATTAACTACAAACTATCCAACAATGTTTGTGGGTGGTCCTCGATTGATATTTATTTGAACAAAGCTGAGAGGGGGAACTGTAACAGGACACTCATAATAATTTAATTGCCAGTTGAGTTCTCAATGCCTACAATTCTATGCAATAACATTTTTAACAATATACAGTGGAACCTCGATATATCGAACCTGTAGGGAAAAGTGAAAACTTCAATATCAAGGATTTCGATATAGTGAGGTTCGATATATCAAGGTGATTTTTGACTGACTTCGATATACAGAGGTTCGTAACAGCATAGGTTGAAACAAGGGAAATGTAAAGAATACGCATTAAAATTTAACACACTAATTTTAATGGATTATAAAGTTCTCTAATACAAAACATATAGAGAAAAACTAAAGATAAAACATCAAAATTTATGAGTAAATTAAAGTCGTAAGTTTTTAAAATACTTATCGACGGTATGGTTACGTACTTTTTTAGTTTCTATCTACTGTACTGCTCAATCTAAGTCTAGTAGAACTTCAATTTAAATCGTTCAAATACTACAAATTAACTAAAAAAAATTTAGAATCATCTAGCGGAAAAAGTAAATAGATAAGTTTGTTTAAGGTTACACAATCGCAAGGTTTTCACCCTGTTTTTATGCTTCTGTTCTCTTATAACTTCTCAGCGCAGTCATTGGGTCGCTGCAATGACACAGAGGGACGTTATGGCATATGATTGGACGGAAGTGTGGTTACTTGCACAACCTCGGTTACCATGACAACCACCCTTGTCCTGGGGACTTATTGGTGTGTTTAGTTTCACGAACACTCACGCACACCCGCTTGTCGTTGCGTCTTACCTCGGACTGATGATTGATAATGACAAAATAAACAACTTAGGACACGTGTGCAGAGCAACAGTCCCGCGGCAGCAGGATGCAACACGAATGACAGGTCGTTGACTTTAAAGGAAAATGACATTTTTGCAAAACAACTTCATTATATTATGGTTTCCGGCCAAAACTTCGATACATAGAGGTGGTTGGTTCGATATATAGAGGTGAAAAGTGCGTACCAAGAAACCATGAAAATTCGTTATATCAAGGTTTCCAAGGTCAGTACTTCGATATATAGAGGTAAAATTAGCATTGGGAAGATAGGAAGGTTCAAGGGGAATTGAAAAACTTCGATATATCAAGGAATTCCATATATCGAGGTTCGATATATCGAGGTTCCACTGTAGTATTTATATGTTATAATAATTCTCCAACAATATATAGGGTTTTTTTTTAAACGCAACCTGTTTTTAAGATTTAATAATACACATATAAATTTAAAATGAGTATTGTTTTATTGATCTTTACATTTTATACAACCTATTATTTAAGTTTGATCACGTTTAGTCTACATTATGTGCTCAAATAGTCCGCCATTGGCATTTGTATAAAGTTATGCTCTTTCAATAAAATTCCCGAACACGTGTTGCAATTGTGCCTCTTTGAATTTCTTGCATTAAATTTGTTGTGTTTGTTTGAGGTGCTATCCTGTGAATATCCTGTGAATTGTTTTCATGGGCCTTACTTTTTATGTATTCCTAAATAAAATAATATAGTGGCGTCAAATCCGGGGATCTTGGGGGAAATATTCCTTCACAGATAAAATCAAGTTTTGGGATGCGTTTTTTAATGTGTGTGTCTTTAAGCACGATAACTCGCGTGAAAATGGTCCTATCTGAATGAAATTTACCACAGACATGTAAAGTAGTAATTATCCTGCGAAAACAATTCACAAGATATTCAGCACCTCATAACAAATTTAATGCAGGGAATTTAAAGAGGTGCCTTGCAACACGTGTTCGGGAATTTGATGGAGAGAGCACAACTTTTTCAAATGCCAATGGCGAACTGCTAGAGCACATAATGTAAACTAAATGTGATCAAACTTAAATAATAGATTTTATAAAATGTAAAGATCAATAAAACAATACTCATTACACATTCATATGTGCATTATTCAATCTCAAAAATGGGTTGTGTTAAAAAAAACACCCTGTATTAACATTAAGTTGCCATATTTACCTAAACAGGGTATCTACTGGTCCTCCAAACCCTCCTAGTTCTCAAAAAGTTCTCCCAATTGAAAAAGGTACTCCAAGTCCTCCTTTTTTACCGGAAGGTACTCCAATTTTTCCAGTTTATTAAAATAATGTGATTTTTAATACTTTTATTGGATTTTTTTAAATTTCACAATTGTATTGCCATACGACACAAATTTTGGTGAAATTTATTGTTAACTTTACTTGTTTTCGAGAAGTCTTGAGAGATATTTATTGGTAAATCAGATCATGACTTAATTGCTTTAAAGTATTGTTTTTTATTGATTTATAATGATATTTTTTGTAAAAAAACCCCATGCCAAGAAATGTGTCCTCCAAAGCGGGCGGTGTCGTTCTGACAGTGACGTGTGTGGGGAACGTAATTTTAAAGTTATTAATAAAACAGGAGGAATTTACTGTGGGGGAATGTGTGAAAAATTGTTTCACCTAAAATTAGGTGAATTAACCAAAGAAGCCTGCAAGAAATTCTGAGAGTTGAACAAAACAGCTAAATGGTTTGTGTAACATGCAAAAGTGATGTTAAGCGTTTTATTGACCAGACAAAATCAACTGATAAAATAATTGACAAAACCACCAAACTTAAAATGATTCAGGACCAGTTGGTAACAATCAACTTTAATTAATTATGCTAAAATGGAGGCAAGACTATCAAAAGTGGAAAATATTAACAATATTCTGGGGGTAGTTTCAAGTACCGAATGCCAGGTTAACGAAGAATCACACAATAGTAGCAGTGTGAAGCAAGCAGATCATAACAAAGGAGGAAATTCAAAAATTGGCTGATCCACTGCAGCTTCAGCAGTTCTTGCTATCGACACTCAAGACTAGGGGTGTGCGAGTAGTGATTTTTGAAGTCGAGTCGAGTTTTGAAAAATACCCGCGAGCAGGGGTGCCCAGAAGGGGGGGGAACGTAAAAAAAATCAAAATTCAAAAAAAATCAAAAAAGTGCCAAAATATTTGGGGGGGCATGATTTTTCGGGCGGAATTTTGGTTTTTTGTGAGCAATTTTAAAACAGTGAATAAGGGAAAATTACAAACAAATAAATTATCATAACCATACGCAACAGTTAAAAGTATTGTTTATTTATCTAACCAAATGAAATTAAATACGTTTATTTTATCCCATTTTCTGACAAAAATAAAATAAGTACATAAAAACACAGTATAAAGAGATAATAAATAAATTAACTTAGCCTGTAAAGGATTAGGCCTACATGGGCAGGTGCCTGTGCGTAAGCCTTGAGCAGCTATCTAACCTGTGAGTTAGGCTAAAAAAAATAAAAATAATAATACTAATAATGAGGAATATTCACTTTATTTTAACGGGATGTAAAATAAATTATAATTTGCATAGAATTCATCAATTTAAATTGGCGACAACTGAACAGCAACTTACTGTCTGAGTGATGTAATGACGGTAAACAAAATTAAAAGAGGGGGGCAGGGGTTTGCAGTATGTCAAAGGTTGCGTCTAATGTAGTTCGGTCTGATAAGGGCCTCGGCCTCATCGATACTAATAATGCTTAAAAGTTTTTTAGAATGATGCTTAAAAACACTAATTGATGGAGAGTTAAATAAATCGTTGGCTCTATCATTTAGACTTAGGTTTCGGAAAAGGTGTTGCGCTGCATAGAAAGAGTTTGTCAAAGAAAATTATCTGTTAAGCTGTAAAACTGTAATTCCAATATCTAGTATAATGTTCATGAGCAATGGGAGAAAAAATTGAATTGAAATTTTTAAATATATGAATCAACAAAAAATATGTAAAGGTGTCTGATTGTTAGTAAATTAGGTTCTCCGAAAAGAGCTTCAGTGGGGTACCTTCGGGGCTTCCGGAAACCCACCTTTAAAATCGTTCGTTGAATTATATTGAGGGGTTCTAAAATTGTTGGATAGCAAGCTCCCCAACTCAAAATTCCAAAAGAAAGCAGAGATTGAACGTATGCAAAGTAAGCTAGTTTTACATCTTTATCATCTAAAATCTCACTTAACTGTCTAAAAGCATAAATATATTTTCTTAATTTAACTGTAAGGAAATGAATGTGCTCAACCCATTTCATACGAAAATCAAAGAAAATTCCTAAATACTTAAAGCTGAAAACCTGTTCTATGGGTTCGCAATTGCAGCTATCACTAAATATATTACTACAAGTGTGAATCCGAAGCTCCTGCAAGTTATAATCTGTAATAGTGCTTAAAGAAATTGGCAAGAATTTAGTTTTTGAAACATTCAAAGACAAAATATTTTGATTCAACCAACGTTTAATCAAAGAAAGATCACCAAGGGCCTTGGATCTGACATCAAACCATGATTTCCCTTTAACCAAAATCAGTGTATCGTCAGCAAATAGAAAAATTTTCCCGTTCAAATTGAGTATTGTTATATTATTTATGTAGATTAAAAATAAGACTGGCCCTAATATGCTACCCTGAACTACCCCATAGTTGATATGTTTTGCATCACTATTGACCCTGCATATTGAAACAACTTGAGAACAACAACTTGAACAACTTGATTTCATTTTTCATTTCATTTCATTATTTATCTAACCATTTCATCAGGATTGCCATCGTCATATGAATGTTCGCCATGTAAACCATCCCCGGAATCTCCACGTCAATCCATAATTGTTAAATTATTTTGAAAGGCGCTTGGCAATGGCTCGACTGGCAACCCTGTCCAACATCGGGCCCATAAGAAACAGGGTCTTTAAAAAAAGGGGGCTGTTTTTAAAAAAAACAGGAGGGGGCATTAGTCAGACAGGGTCTGTGGTCCCGGTTTGACACAGCCGTTAGCAATGTTGCCAATAACCGGATATTTCCCCGGTTTTCGGGTATTTTGAAGGCCGTACAGAGATTTGGCGGTGATTAAAAAAAACCGGGTTTAACCGGGTATGTAAGACTTGGGTTGAGGAAATTTACTCAAAAAAAAAAGGGTAAAATCGGGGATTTTCACTAGGATTTTTTGGAACTCTATATATTTTATCTTTTGAACGAAAGTTGGTGTTATGTATTGGTTATTTCGTTACAGTGTTACCAGAAACCGGGTATTAGCCCGGTTTGCGGGTATTTTGATGTCCATTTGGGGACTTAATTGAGAGGATTAAGAAAAATCGAGTAAAATCGGAGATTTTAGACTTGAGCTGCGGGGATTTACCCGGCATCCTAAATACATAAAAATCAGGTAAAGCCGGGAATTTTTGCATTATTGTTTGCTTTGCAAATATCCAATGTCCATATAAGGTGAGAAAAATAATTTGGTTTTTATGGTTTTCAAGAACAATACTTGAAGTAAATATAGACATATTTTAATACATAGTGTGCAGTTTATTGATGTAATATTTCCCTTCTTACCCAGCAAGTTTAGGAAAGTATCCGTTTTTGGTTGTTTTCAAAGTCGTTACATGGTTTTTCGGCTAACTGCCCGGATTTTGGTAACTGGGGCGATTTTGCAGAGATTAGCGCCGAAAAAGCGGGTAAAAGGGAGGATTATTAATGAAGTTGGTGGGTAAAATACCAAATCCTGTGCAATGCAACACTGGCCGTTAGAGATAAGACTATAGCAACAGTCAATCACCAGTCGTATGAAGCACGGTTGGTGTGCCTGCTTGGCCTGCGGTGAGGCAGTTTTACAAATAGTTCTATTACTGAGAAAAGTGAATGGTGATTACAAGTTCACATTTTGTTGTGATATCGTGGTTGGATATTAATTTTAGCTAGTTAGATATACTGAAACTGAATTGTATTCTGTATTTTTTTATCTGTGGCAAACTACGGAGTGGTTATATGTGTGTTTTGTTCAATGAACAGTAGGCCTCCCAGCCTAGTCAAGTAGTCTAGTCTTTGAGGATTGAAATTAAAATCGACAACGGACCATGGAAAAAGTACGTTCCAGACCCAAGTCAATCAAGACGCAAAAATGACTTTGACGTTCCTCATACCTCTACCAGCATCCAAGACCAAGATGTTTTTTTTACCAACAAGCATTCAATATGTTTTTGAACCTGTCTGCGAGAACGTTGTCATTTCAATATTACTGTTTCGGTGTTTAATGATGTAAAATCCCAACAATATATTATATTTACAGCCAAGTTCATTCATTACGTAATTTATTAAATGTAAAAAAAATTAATTTATCCATGGTTATTGTAAAAACAGCCCCAATATTATGGAAACCATATTAAATTAATGCATCACTAAACTGCGAAAATTACAAATACTTGTAGGTTGCAAAAGATTTTCCGCCACACATCGACGTAGTCACCTGTTTTACTAACTTTATTTGGTAGCCGAAACCAGCTTTTTTCCGCCAGTGGGCCCGGCCCTAGGGCCAAAAGACAGCTGATCGTTTATTTGCTTGAATCACCGTGAGAACAACATATAATTATTGAGCACTCAATAAGCTCCAAAGACAGGATAGTTGTGATCAAGATTGGGCAAAGATTGCTGTTTGGTAATATGGTAATAAAGTCCTCCAAAAGTCCTCATTTTTACTGCCTTTGATGTGGTAGATACCCTGCTTTAATTGTTATTTTATTTATATTTTACTGAGAAAAAAATTCAATTAAACTTATTTATTTATTTATTCCAACGGGCAATCCCAATACAAATAAATATTCTCTTCTTTTAGGCTTGACAAGTACAACTTTGGCAGCTTTATCGAAATTGATGAGCAATATCGAAGTGGCCGATGATATAATCGCAGTCATCCGAGTTGTGATCGGTCAGTTCACAATGAAGAATGTAGAGACAGAGAGCATCGAAATACCGATCAGTGTCAAACTCTGGAGGGTACCAGGGGTCCACGAACTGCTGGCTTCTCTAGGTTCGTATTAGTCTAAATACAAAAATATGCTATACACTTTACTGTTTAATTAATTAAACCAAACAGGACAGTCTAGATTTTTAATTATTAACCCAGCACTTTTTTAGATAGGGTGAAAAATGAATGCATGATTCATAAAACATTTTCACTTGAATCCTTGCAGAGCTTATTGGCAAATTTATAGGTTCTATTGACCCATAGGTCTTAGGCCATAGGTCATAGGTCTTTGGTTGGTTTTGGCCCATTTGAAGATAAAAATTACGTTTTGATGGTATAGCCTCTGGATCACTGATTTTTACAACAAAAGGTTTAAATTACCTGTATCCGTCAAGTGATCCTATTGTAGTTGGCAGACTACAGCTGTTTCGTGTTATAATTAACACATCTTCAGGTCGTCAGAACGCCGTTGCATTGATTTACATATCCTTAAATATGGTCGTCATTTCGATAAAAGTTCACATAAACACAAGCACACGTACACGGGACACAAAACACTTAAATACAATGTTGGCCAAACACAAAATTAAAAAACGAACGGACACTTGCGGCGCCGGTAGTAGGTAGGTCATGACTGCCGTGTGCCGGAAGTGATAGCCCTCACCCTCTCTCCTCTGTTATCAGGACCTGTCCTTTTGTCATCTAAGATGCGTATGGCGGTATTGTAAATAATGTTTGACTCAAATGACAATTTTTCATTTAGGACATGATCGGGCTGTTTTTTAGAAGCATGATATATTTCAAACTCTTCTATCGTGACCATGTATTTTCCTTTGTTACACAGGTGGAGGATGCTGAGATTGTTATGTATATCAGTATAATTGTGGTTGGAAGTAATTAAGTGGTTGGAGAATGCTGACTTAGATGATATTTTAGGCTGGTGTTCTTTGAATCGGATGGCAAATGAACGAAATGTCTGGCCAATGTAGAAGCTTGGACAGTCGTTGCATGTTAATTTATAAACTCCTGTTTTATTTAATTTGTTGATTGCCTGTTGTTTCCTTGGTTTAAGTATTGAGTCTAGTTTATTTGAAGTTTTAAATGCCACGACTACGTCACTCTTATTCATTTCGCTTCTTAAAGTATTATTAAGAGCAACACCATATTCAGCACTAACATATTTTTTATTTTCTACATCCAATATCAACCTAGTTTTGTTGGTGTGTTTACAAATGAGATTGTCCATTAAGGATGATTAATATCCGTTAGAAACAGCAATATGTTTTAGTATGCAAACTTCATTATTGTAATCAGTGGCGTTGAGTGGGATAGACAACAGGCGGTGAACAAAACTATTATAGGTGGCAATTTTGTGGCTGTATGGATGGTGTGAAGAGGCATGAATAGTTTGGTCAGTAGTGGTTGGCTTCCAGTATATCTTGAATTGTAAGGCATTTTCATTCTTTGTTATAGTGACGTCCATAAAATTAATTGAATTGTTGTCCATAAATTAATTCAATTAATTTTATGGACGTCACTATAACAAAGAATGAAAATGCCTTACAATTCAAGATATACCGGCTCTTCACACCATCCATACAGCCACAAAATTGCCGCCTATAATAGTTTTGTTCACCGCCTGTTGTCTATCCCACTCAACGCCACTGATTACAATAATGAAGTTTGCATACTAAAACATATTGCTGTTTCTAACGGATATAAATCATCCTTAATCGACAAACTCATTCGTAAACACACCAACAAATCTAGGTCGATATTGGATGCAGAAAATAAAAAATATGTTACTGCTGAATATGGTGTTGCTCTTAATAATATTTTAAGAAGCGAAATGAATAAGAGTGACGTAGTCGTGGCATTTAAAACTTCAAATAAACTAGACTCAATATTAAACCAAGGAAACAACAGGCAATCAACAAATTAAATAAAACAGGAGTTTATAAATTAACATGCAACGACTGTCCAAGCTTCTACATTGGCCAGACATCTTGTAAGGTGCCTTTTTTGGAGGGGGGTAAAAAGTAAACGACTAAGCTGGTAAACAAACGCTATTCGACTCACCCGTATGTCTAGGCCTATAGGTTAGCCTAGGATATGAGGTGAGGACTAGGATCAGGCCAATATGCACATCACTGATTTACCACTTTACTAAATATCTTGGGTAATAACTCATTGCCCAATTCACTGTACACCATAAAAGCACTTTAATTGTGCTGACAATGACAGCTATAAATTACAACAGACCACTATACATTTTGCTTTGTCTTACATACCCAAACGTAATCCCTGTAGCGTTTGTTGACAATCGTTGAAGGTAGCCATCTTGAGGCTTCTTTTCTCTGACTGGCTACCCAGCGATCAGCTGTTTCTTACGTCACGGGGTGAACAGCTGATTACCCCTACGTCGGGAAACCCCGTTGGAGGATTAGGACTGGGCTCCTTTTCCCCTGAGGCGGTTATTCGTTGACCAGCCGCCGAGACGTACACGACTCGGGACACGATACTCGACGTGACGACGGTCAAACACGATACTGAGGTACGATTCCCTCGACATTTACGTTTTGTTGCTTAACATTTAACGTTTCTAACACGTTTATCGACCCGACTCGCGGGAATATTCCGATAGAGACTAAATTACAGACTTTTAGACGAATTTACATCCTCACGAACCTGTCCGAGGTTGTCGTGGGCGATCTTTCTCGAATGGTCGTATAGCTTAATTCACGTTCTTGTTAGGCCTAGCCTTTCTCACCTTTACGAAAATACCGTATCATTAATTACTAGACGTTTTGGCCGCATTTTCTCAGTGCAGTAACTTAATTTTTTCGTCCACTCCGTACTTGTACACTCACGTCACGACAAGTTACGGAGCACGTGCTACGTGGCGTGGTAACCCAATTAATAAACTATTTATTGGGTGACGCACTGAGCGGTTACGAACAACGTTCAGTTAGGCCTTACGCCTACGAATAAACCCCGAAAAGTTATATTTAGATTTTTCACGATTTCCGTGTAGAGTCACGGGTCACGCTACGGCTTTGAGCCTAGCCCGTGGTAACCCAAAACGTGTTGGGTGAGTCTCTTGTTCATTGTAACCCTTTAGCAAGCGAGGGTGTGAACAGGGGCTAACGTCAGAACGATTTCTTCGCGCGACTTGGTCGTTCCGTCGTTCTAGACAAAATTATTTCATTTTACGAGGGCGAGGATGAAGCAACTCGTTCGTTGAACTGTATCGTTGCATCCGGTTGCTCTGAGCTCTGAGTAAAGTATTTGCGAGAGTTGCCCCACGATTATTTTTCCGAAATTATTTATAACGAACCCTGGAATTAGCTCCTTCTGAGCGATTCCGAGGCTTTCTCACGGTGACGGATTTCTCGGGGTAGGAGATCACGTGGGTATTTCCTTTGACCCCCGAAAAGTACGTCACATTTCTGGCGCCCGAACATTTGGACTCGTTAAAAACTAGATTCGAAAATGACGAAATTCCCAAAGGTAACCGAGATCGTCACGACAACCGACTCGGTGACTACGAGGCCAAGCACCTTGCCATTCATGCATGCTGCTCTGGCTACTGCTGCAGTCGTGTGCGGCAGCCAAACGCTGACCACAACCACGACCACGACGACAACCTCCCAGGTAACCCCGGTAACCGTGGGTGAGCACGTGAGGTCGCCATTCGACGACTCACGTGTTGGGTGGATTCACGAGGTCAGCAAGGCCGAACTCGTCGCTGAGATGGCACGATTTGGCCTACGAACTGACGGCAACATCGCTGAATTTCGCGAGCGGTTCCGCGAGTTTTGGAAAAATCCTTTGGGATCGATCGGCCACTTAGCCGCAAACGCCCCGGTGACCACCGCTGAGACTTTTGTGACGGTACCGCAGCTCTCGTATGCGGGTCTACCTGAGGCACAAACGGCAGCCGGTCTGCCATTGACGTCTCAGAGCGTGCAGTGGCCCCCGCGACCGGTGGTTGACGAAACCGCTAGTGTCCGGGAAATACTCGGTCTACCACCGCACGCGGATTCGGAGACTGTGAGGCGGACGTTGACCTCGCTCGCGAGGAACCCGGTGACCTTGGGTATTGCCGTGACAATTAACCCGGCCTCGTCGTACAACCCTGGTCATTTCGATGCGCGAACGGCTCCTTGGTACGACACTACGTTCAGCGGTCGCTATCGTGAACCGGCACCGCTCGTGGACTTGCTGGTGAGACCAACGCCGTTCGTGACCCAGGCATTGAATACTCGGCCGATGCCACCGCGATCTCCGGCCCAATCGGTACAACGGGGTACTTCGCGCCAACATACCCGCCGGCTAGCCAGCACGGGTGCTACCGGTGCCATGGCACCGGGGCCCGTGAACCGAGGGGGCCCGCAAAGGATGGGTAATAAATAAAAAGGCAAATAAAACAGGCAAAACCGGGTTAGAGACGGTAATAAAGGAGCCGTAAAGCACATGTGTGAGCTAAAAAAAAAAGGTCATGACTTTTGACGAGCCCTTACGGCTTGAAGGGGGGCCCATCATGCCTTTTAGCAACGGGGCCCACGAAATGATGTGGGGGGGCCTGAACCCCTACGTCCGGGATGGCTGGCCACCAAGCAACACCCCGTCGCTATGTGACCAGATCTGCAAATGGAACTTGCGTTTCGATGGCAAGAAAGACCCGGTCTCCTTCCTCGAAAGACTCGAGGAGATGATCGAGGCTTACGGAGTCACGCACGACGAGATTTTGAAGGCGATGCCCGAGTTGCTAACCGGTTTGGCTTTACTTTGGTACCGGAATACGTGGAGCGCGTGGCACTCGTTCGCGCATTTTAAGCGGTGCTTCGAGGCTCAGTTCCTGCCTACGGGCTATCGCCACAGCCTTGACAAGGAGATTCGCAAACGAACTCAGAGTGACCACGAGCCGATCCGCAGCTACGTGGTAGCGATCTCAACCCTGATTCGGCGAAGCGGAACCTTCTCGGAGCAAGGGAAGCTCGACCTCATATATTGTAACATGAGGCCCGAGTACAAGTTGATGGTCCGGCGGTCCGACTTTATCACGGTCGAAGAGTTGATGACGAGGGCCGAAGACTACGAGGCCTACATGCGTAGCCGCCAAATCTTCCGCCCTCCACCATTGCCATTAGTCGCTCTCGTCCCGGAAACCGCTTACCAAGCCTCCAAGCGCAAGGCCGACCCATACGATAGCGCGGCCGTCGACAAATGGAGCCATGGGAACGAGGCTAAACCCGAGGTCGAAGTTAGACGTCAGTCTAACGCAACCTCAGGGTGGGGCCGTAACCAGCGGTCCGATGCTGGTGAGCGCCCAGCGCGTCGCTCTTCTCCGCCACGGGAGAACCGGCGATCCGGATCTGCACGAGCTTCCAGATCCCCAGCACGCAGCCCAGGCAGTAGCGGTCTGATCTGCTGGAACTGCGAAGAGGCAGGGCACCTGTTCCATGACTGCCGTACACTGAAGGTACTTCGGTGCTTTCGGTGCAAACGGGAGGGTGTGTCAACCCACCGGTGCAGCTGCAGGTCGGGAAACGGGAAAAGGACTCAGTCGACCGGAGGCCATCTGAGTCCAGCACCCCGAAACGAGGAACGACCTCCGAGGAATGCGAGCGATGGACCCGCTGGCAGGAATACCCAGGCCACCGACGACCGACCGTTCATGGACGTTTCCCTCTCCGGCACGGTATTCAGAGCCCTCTTCGATACCGGCTCTGCCGTTAACCTGATTGGGGATCAGGTGGTGCAGCACTTAAGTGCACACGGCATCGTACCACACGAGAGGAAGGTGGACCTGAGGATGGCTAATGGTGCCAGCTCCCACGTGACGGAACAGTATTGCATCGAAGGCGTAATCGCCGGGCAATATCTGACGTGGGAAGCCCTTTACGTTCCTGGCCTCACGACGGACATGGTCTTGGGCATGGGGTGTATTACGAATGTCAACCTCATCCAATTCCATCCGGAGGTCGAACGTTCCTCGGGGCTAGACGACGAGCCCTTTCGAGCGGTGAGTGCCCTGAGCACGTTAACCGCTGACGAGGACACGAGGCTTGCTGAGTTCCTTGGACACGAGTTGCCGTTGTTCGACGCTGTTGAGGGACGAACTACGTTGGCCGAGCACACGATCCGCTTGAAGGAAAACGTAGTCCCGATTAAACAGCAGTATTATTCGAGGAACTCGCCATGCAAGCCATTCTACGATCGAACGATGTAGTCGTTGACCCCTAGCACCGTAACCCCCAAGTATAAGTCTTTTTTTTACTGTTTTTTTTTGTCGAAGTGGGTAGGGGGTGTAAGGAGCCTTTTTCGGAGGGGGGTAAAAAGTAAACGACTAAGCTGGTAAACAAACGCTATTCGACTCACTTGTATGTCTAGGCCTATAGGTTAGCCTAGGATATGAGGTGAGGCCTAGGATCAGGCCAATAAGCACATCACTGATTTACCACTTTACTAAATATCTTGGGTAATAACTCATTGCCCAATTCACTGTACACCATAAAAGCACTTTAATTGTGCTGACAATGACAGCTATAAATTACAACAGACCACTAAACATTTTGCTTTGTCTTACATACCCAAACATAATCCCTGTAGCGTTTGTTGACAATCGTTGAAGGTAGCCATCTTGAGGCTTCTTTTCTCCGACTGGCTACCCAGCGATCAGCTGTTTCTTACATCAAGGGGTGAACAGCTGATTATCCCTACGTCGGGAAACCCCGTTGGAGGAAAAGGACTGGGCTCCTTTTCCCCTGAGGCGGTTATTCGTTGACCAGCCGCCGAGACGTACACGACTCGGGACACGATACTCGACGCGACGACGGTCAAACACGATATGGAGGTACGATTCCCTCGACATTTACGTTTCGTTGCTTAACGTTTAACGTTACTAACACGTTTATCGACCCGACTCGCGGGAATATTCTGATAGAGACGAAATTACGGACTTTTAGATGAATTTACGTCCTCACGAACCTGTCCGAGGTTGTCGTGGGCGATCTTTCTCGAATGGTCGTATAGCTTAATTCACGTTCTTGTTAGGCCTAGCCTTTCTCACCTTTACGAAAATACCGTATTATTAGTTCCTAGACGTTTTGGCCGCATTTTCTCAGTGCAGTAACTTAATTTTTCGTCCACTCCGTACTTGCACGCTCACGTCACGACAAGTTACGGAGCACGCGCTATGTGGCGTGGTAACCCAATTAATAAACTATTTATTGGGTGACACACTGAGCGGTTACGAACAACGTTCAGTTAGGCCTTACGCCTACGAATAAACCCCGAAAAGTTATATTTAGATTTTTCACGATTTCCGTGTAGAGTCACGGGTCACACTACGGCTTTGAGCCTAGCCCGTGGTAACCCAAAACGTGTTGGGTGAGTCTCTTGTTCATTGTAACCCTTTAGCAAGCGTGTGAACAGGGGCTAACGTTAGAACGATTTCTTCGCGCGACTTAGTCGTTCCGTCGTTCTAGACAAAATTATTTCACTTTACGAGGGCGAGAATGAAGCAACTCGTTCGTTGAACTGTATCGTTGCATCCAGTTGCTCTGAGCCCTGAGTAAAGTAGTTGCAAGAGTTGCCCCACGATTATTTTTCCGAAATTATTTATAACGAACCCTGGAATTAGCTTCTTCTGAGCGATTCCAAGGCTTTCTCACAGTGATGGATTTCTCGGGGTAGGAGACACGTGGGTATTTCCTTTGACCCCCGAAAATTACGTCACAATCTCGTTCATATGCCATCCGATTCAAAGAACACCAGCATAAAATATCATCTAAGTCAGCATTCTCCAACCACTTAATTAATTCCAACCACAATTATACTGATATACATAACCATCGATATTAATCAGACCTGGATAAGTAACTGGTGGCCAGGCGGCGAGCCGATTGAAAATAGTGCGTTTTTGATTTTGAAGGCGTTTGCATGGCAACGCGCCAGACTGAACTATATAATCTAATGCGCGCATTTCAAATTAACTGTGATTTGAGGCACTTGCAATAAACTAAAAATTACCAAATTTGGCAAAGAACACGTCTATCAGTGCTGCTCAGTAACGGTACTATTTGTATGTTGGAAAAAATTTTGCTCTAATTATGGTAGTTAATTAAATAAATGACAATGAATTGAATACATTATTTAATATTTAATCTTACCTTACGATCCAATATTTGTATAAAAGGGGAAACCTAGGTTTCAGCACCGCAATGCCATCATCAAAAATAAAAAAACAAAATAAATCAAAATAAAAAAAACAAACAAGCCTCCAAAATAATTGAGTATCACAGGTATGCAGATGACATCTTATGCTTATTTAGTGGCAACAGAAGACAAGTCGAAGTTTTTTCCAACTACCTCAACAAAATTCACCCACAACTAAAATTCACTTCAGAAATAGAAGACAACAAATCCCTTAATTATCTTGACCTTAAAGTTACCAGAGAAAATAACAAGTTCTGCTTTGACATTTACCGGAAACCTACCACAACCGACCATGTAATACATGCTGATTCAAACCATCCCGCTCAACACAAATTTGCTGCTTTCCACAGTATGGTTTTCAGATTATTAAATGTCCCTCTCAGCCATGAAAATTATAATAAAGAACTGAACGTAATCAAACAAATTGCAACCAATAATGGATATCAACCTACACTCATCAGTAAATTAATAAGAAACCACAAAACCAAAAGGAAAACCAACCAAGAAAAACTAGAAAAACAGAACTTTGTAACTATGACATACCATGGAGAAATCAACAACCCAATCCATAAAATCTTAAAACAACAAGGACATAAGGTAGCTTACAGGTCAAATAATAATATTGGTGGACTGTTACAGAAACCTAAACCTAAAGAACCTGATATTTTTGACAGCACAGGTGTTTACAAAATAACCTGCGGATCCTGCCCCAAATTTTATATAGGGCAAACAGGAAGGAGCTTTCGCCAACGATATAAAGAACACCTACCTAAGAAAAAGAAAAATTTAAGAAACCTTACAGCATTCTCAGAACACCTCACATCAGAAAATCATTCATATTCAACAATAGACCAAAATTTAGAAATCATCCATAAAGCCCCAAAAAGTAACAGACTCAATACAATAGAACAATTTCATATATACAGTGCAACAAAAAATAGCCCATCTCTCATACTGAATGATCAAAAGAATTTTGCAGCTAACATCATGTTTGACTCTCTATTGGAAATAACTAAGAATAAAACTAAAATATAATACCAAGATGAATCTGCCCTTTAAAAATAACTCTATGTATATGTGGGTAACCAATCAGTACATGTCAAACTGTCCCTCTGCTATCAGGACCAAGAAGAGGTTATGTTGTTTGGAAGTGGAGAACAATTCATGATCATGAAAAATTTGTGTTGTATGTGTCTTTTATGTTATAAATGTTCAAGTGAAGAAATATATTTTAATAAAAATGACGAAATCTCACACCGAGAAGATGAAAAGTTGTAGCTTGCCAAAATATATATAACAAAAATGGGACTAATGATGGCATTGCGGTGCTGAAACCTAGGTTTCCCCTTTTATACAAATATTGGATCGTAAGGTAAGATTAAATATTAAATAATGTTGTTTAACGATCCAGAGGCTTCTAGTAATAAGAATTGAATACATTTTCATATCGTTGAAAAGTTAGTAAGCGAGGACATTTTTTTATTCTTTGATAAGGAAATTTTTGTCCTGCTTAATTAGTTGAAACATTGTCGAAGATCCTTTGACCAGTCTTTAAAGGAAAAAGCAGGTTGAAGATAGATAAAAAAAATTGCCCAGCATTTGGAGAAGTTTAGAGGCCGCGCCGCGCCATTTCGCGCCGCATCTCATAGCATACAGATAACTATTTATTTACATATTTTATGTTGGTATGTTCCTTTTTTAATCATTAGGCCTACTACTTTCTTATTCTTGTTTTCCTTGATTCCTTATAATAATATATTTCCGTTTGTATTTTTTTATTATACTTTTTATAGTCTAATTCTGTTTAGACATCTTGTCGTGTCTCTTAAGCTGAATACCCTGCATATAAGAGATTATAGTTTTCTTAATAATGGTTTGGGAGTTGGGAAAAATAAAGTAAAACATTATTTTCAATGTTCATATCTTTTAATGAACTAAAAAGTTAATTATAAGAAATATCAAACAAACTCAATCCTAAACATTGCTGAACAAAATAATTTTGTTTAGTTTTTGTCGAATACCAATCTTAGAAATCATTCCTTCTTGAGTTTTTTTCTTTGAAATGCTATGACACATGATTTTACAAAACAAGATTCCAACTAGTTTTATTAATTTTATTTCATGGCTGTCATCGCCAAACTCTGTATTGACACAGTGGTTTTGAAAAATGTTCCCACTTAACTCCCTGCACGCTAATGTAATTAGTTTTGTGGTATTTAAACTGCTCCACTCTTTACAAAATGCTGTTAAATGGTTGTAAAAAAACTTAACAGTTTTAAAAACATCCGGTGAAGCTCTTAATAATTTACCTTTTGACCCAAAGTCGGTGAAATGTGTATATGGACTTAAATCAGAAGAATCTGTAACCAACAGACTCCTACATTGCTCACAGTTAACTTTGTTTTCTATCCTTCTAATGATGAAGCCACATACATAGAATAATACATTTTCTTTATAATAAGAGTTTTCCGACCCATCCAAGAAGCACTTCATATGATCAATTTCATCTACATCTTCTATTTCATGTTCATGATCTTCAACTAAACGTGATACTTCAGCAAAGCTCATTACTGCACTCTGATGGCTCTCGTCAAAACTTAAACAGTTACCTTTATCTGATGGCTGAACACTATTGCGAAACATAAGTTTTCTCAAGGCCCACTGGAATTGTTTTACATTTGGGTTGTTATTGTTTCCACCACGAGCTCTTATACAAGAAAATAACAACTCCAGGTGGTCTTGAGAAAACTTATACGTCAATACGTATTTAAAATCCAGTTCATCTAGCAATTTGCTTATCAAAATCCGCAATGAGTAAATGTTAGATATGAAACCTAGAGCAAAGGTCTTCCTTGGATGGTTCAGAATGGGTACATTTTCAATTGTTAACCCACTAAGTAAGTTAAACATTTGTCTAGGAAATCATCAATATACTTCAAGTTCTGCTTTTTAATCGGGCCTTTGAAATGCTTTCCGAAAGGGTCTCTACTATTAAAAATATCAAAAAGCTGATCAATAACTCGAATAAACTCAACTGTTGCTTTACACCCTACGAAATCTGGATGTTGCTTCATTAGTACAAAGTTGAGTGCATCTGCGACGCCAGAGCTTAAGGTTTGTGCAGCTATTTTGACATTCATCTTTCTATTTCTATAGAAGACATGTTTGTCCGACAATTTATTTGCGAAACTTAGACCCTCCTCCTTTTGCAAAGAATTGAGTTTCTTAATGTACGTAAAATCGACCGTTCCAGTTTGAGATTCTATGATATTCATATCAGCTAAGGTATTCCTAGCTAGTTTGAGCATGTGACATGCGTCCAAAATCACACAAACCTTGGATTCACACCTTTGTACTTAACAAAGAAAAAAGGTTTCTCAGGCAATTTGCACCCAAGTTTTTTCACTGCTGTAAGGTATGAACTTGTTCCATCAAACGTAACATTGTGTACTTGTACACCTACCTCAAGTAACTTTAATACACATATGTTTACTAACTTTGCTAACACTTCCAATTTTATTTTATCAATAAAAAAATACCCAACGGCACACTTAAAATTACCTCTTAAGGCTACAATTTGGAAGACCAGAGCCTCAGAGGCCAAAGTCTCAGAATCACTAACATTTACCTCATTGCCTAAATTAACCCCGAAAGTACCCGAAGTTCTTGCCTTCATTATGGTCATACATAACTTGCTTGCGAATGCTCATCGCATCGAACACAAGATTAACATGTTTTAAATATGGTTTTGAATTAAGATTTTCTTTCAAATACAATCAAACTTCCTGTAAAAATCCAGGTGAACAATTAAAACTGGAAACCCATTTTCCGAAGTGTTGAAGGGTTTGGTAAAGAAAAATGATTACTCCTTAAAAACTTGTACGCCTTCGGCGAATAAAAGTACAGTGTTAAAGCGAATTCCTTCATTTTATCGGAATAATTTTGTTTAAACTTACTAACATTTTGATTTTTTAAACTATGTACTATTAGATCCAATGGAAAACCTGAGAATTTGTCTTCTAATACCTCCAAAAGGCTATCAGGAGCTTTCAATTTCTCCCTTAGGAGTACAATCATATCTTCCATTGTTTTTATTTTCTTTTCCCTCCTTTTAAGACGTTGTTGCAGGATTTTTATCTTGCGCCGAAGTAACACTTTTGTTGGTGATGATGGAGTCTAGAAAAAAATAGTATTTTTAGAAAACATCAAAATTCCACGAACACATTAAAAACCAACAGTTTGCTCTAGAATGTGCTCAATAAGTTGTAATTACGGCAACAAAACATAACAATAAAAACTTTTCACTACACTACAGTGTAATTACCTGTTTTCGGAATAGTTTATCACCTGCGAAAATTCATCATTATGCATTGTATTCTTCTTATTTAGAATGTTTACTATCGAAAGTGGATTCATTGATATAAACAAACAAACATTTTTTATTGTTTTATAATCTAAAATGGACTTTTCCTTGGTAATTATTAATGCTCAATTTTATTTTCCTCGTTGGTATTAGCTTATATTACATAATATTACTATCCATGGTTTAGCCCCTGAGCTGTGCGAACAAATAATGTAAGACTATATTACTTACTGGGGACGTCAGTAAGTAATATAGTTATATTTATTAATTACAAGCTTCAGTTCAGTTCTCATTCTATATTTAATTCTCTCTTAGCGTTCGATCCACCACAAAAGCCAGCTGTACATTGCCCATCTGATAACCAGGATACATGAACGATCAAGTTCCAGTCAGTCTGCCCCCAACTGCCGGTGCACCGTGTTCTCGATTTAGTTGTGACAGGCCTGTTATATTTCGTGTAAATGTTTAATCGTGTCCGTCTCGTGATTCAATGTTATGTTTTATGTGTTTTTTAATCAACTATGACGAAGCCATCCACCGATGGATAATTATTTCCGATCTCACACCTGTACTCAGCTGATGATGGTGTTATTACACCGAAACATGTTCTGAACAGAACTATGTCCTGAACAGAACTATGTCAATTTTGAGCTGTCTGACGTCCCCAGTAAGTAATATAGTCTTACATTATATTACATAAATGTTAATAAACGGTATCGGAAATCAGATACATATGGACTTCTTCATATTTTACAGTAACAATAATATTTTTAAGGCAGTTTAAACTTTGAATTCTAATGTCGCCAAACATTTTGGTTTATTACCGTTACATCAAATTTTATTAATATTTTTTCTAATACAAAAATTGCTCACAAACATATATCATTAATAGTTATAATTATTTTTTTATTGATTTTTTTTAACTATTAAGATAAATTATAAAATTCTTTAGCATTTTCTCATGTCTTCTGCTTTATTGCTTGACAACTTAGAGGAGTTAAATAGTTGGTTTAGAGAAGAAAGTGGTATTCTTTTTTGGCATCAGAACATCAGAAGTGCCAATAAAAATTTTGATAAATTTATTGCCTATTTGAATTGTTTAGAAATCAAACCACATATTATTGTTCTTTCTGAAGCATGGCTAGTTAATACTGATGAGGCTGCTCTGTACAATATAAATGATTATTATATGTTTGCCACTTGTAATTCAAATCTTCGTAGCAGCGGTGTCATTGTATATGTTCACCAGTCAATAACATCTGTTAAGTTAGAAAGTATTATTGATGGATGTGATTCAGTATTAATATCTTGTAATATAAAAAATGTTTCTTTTTATACACTTGGTTTGTATCGGTGGCACTCATCTGATGTTAGGAATGTCATAAATAGCTTATCTAAAATGTTGTCGAATATTAAATGTAAGGATGTAATATGTTTAGGTGACTGTAATATAAATGTTAAAATTGATAACAAGGACACTGATGATTATTTAAATAGTTTGTCTAGTCTAGGTTTTGATCAGCTTATTGATATTGATACTCGAGTACAAGGAAATTCCTCCTCTTGTATTGATCATATCTTATTTAGGTCTAGTAAGTTTTTTGCAAGAAAAACATCTGTTATTGAATCTTTCATAACCGATCATCGTTCCATAGCATGTTTTGTAGATTATAACGAGGGCAATTGTTTTAATAAGCATATTGCTGGTAAATGTTTTATTGATTATAATGAATTAAAAATTAAAATTGTTACATCGGATTGGAGTGAGGTTTTAAAAGCTAAAAATGTTAATACTGCTTTTCAAAAGTTTTATGCTAAGTTTTTACCGATGATTGAAGAATGTAAATATTTTCCTCGGTATAAAAAAAAACACAATTATGTTAAAACCTTGGATGAACAGGGGTTTGTTGAAGGCTTTTACTATTAGAGACAGGCTATATAAGATAAACAAGAGAAGTCCAAGGAAAGCAAATAGAGATAAGTATTTAAATTATCAGCATAAGCTTAAAATTTGGATTAAAGTTGCAAAACAAACGTATTACAGTAGATTGTTTCAGAATAATTCAAAGGATGCCAGAAAGATGTGGCAGGTGATAAATAGTGTTATTGGTAAGGGGTGTTCAAAAAGTTTGGAAATTTACTTGAAAAAAGATGACACTCTAATTAATAATGAATTAGAAGTTGCGAATGTTTTTAACAGTTATTTTATTGAAGTCCCTGAAAAAGTGGCAGCTTTGTGTCAAAACCCTTCACCTCTAAATCAAGATTTATATTCACAGTATTTCCATCCCTTCCATAATTTAAATTCAATTTTTTTCATTCCAACTTCAGAAATGGAAATTATAAAAGTGATTAGCGACATTTCTCAATATAAAAGCACTGGTGATAGTTTATTATCAGCTGCTGTAGTTCGTAATGTGGGGAAGGAAATGAGTCCAATTTTAACTGAATTGTTTAATTTTAGTCTGTCTTCTGGTTGTTTTCCAGATATTTTAAAAATAGCTACAGTTGTCCCAGTATTTAAAAAAGGTAGTAAGTACAGTGTTGAGAACTATCGCCCGATATCGTTGCTTCCTGTTTTATCTAAATTGTTAGAAAAATTAATAAAAGTTAGATTAATTCAATTTTTGGATAGTAACAGATTTTTTTCATCTGGCCAGTTTGGTTTTCGTGAAGGTCTTAGTACTGAGTTTGCTCTTCAACACTTTTTGACAAATATTTATGAGGGTTTAAATGATGTTACAAATAATAAAACAGCTGGTTTATTTCTTGATATCAGTAAAGCCTTTGACACGATAAACCATGACTTATTGTTGGCTAAATTGGAATCTGCAGGTATAAGAGGGGTACCACTTTCGTGGTTTAGATCTTATCTTAAGGGGAGAACGCAGGTGGTAAAAATAAAACAAAGTAAAAGCAGAATGTTGGATGTAAATTTTGGGGTACCTCAAGGTTCTGTACTTGGCCCTATTTTATTTTTAATATATGTGAATGACTTTTGTAATGGTAATTTTGAGGGACATGTCACAGCGTTTGCTGATGACACAGCCTATTCATACCGTGCTGGCACTTTAAATGAACTTCATGAAAAAATACAAAATGATTTGGATAAAATTTCACTTTGGTTTAATTTCAATAAACTCTCACTTAATGTATCAAAAACAGTATTCATGATTTTTTTCTCTATCTGAATCTGGTCATTTCGAAACTTTTTTAAAAATTCATAAATCAGATTGTGCTAAAAATGACTGTGATTGTGACACTATCGAGCAATGTAATTCTACAAAATATTTAGGTTTGTATTTGGATGAAAATTTAACTTGGAAGAATCACATTTATCATTTAAAGAACTCACTTCAGAAAACCTTAAGAATCTTTTTTCACCTAAAGTATTTTTGCCCTTCAACCACCTTAAAGCAAATATATTATTCATTGATAAATTCAAAGCTAGAATATGGGATCTCTCTGTATGGCAGTAGTTATTACTCGAACTTAAGTCCAATCATTATCTTACAGAAGAAATACATTCGACTTATATCAAATGCTACTTTTTATGAACATTCTTTTCCATTATTTTTTGCCATAAAATTTTACCTTTCAGATATTTGTATATATTTAAGGTTTTGTCTATTTTTTATAAATCAAGTGGTAATTCAGGACAAATAGTTGATAATATTCATAATTATATCACAAGGCAGGTTTCTAATAACTTTTTTCGTCTTCACAAACCAAACTGTACCTTATTCAAGAAAAGCTTTGTTTATTTGTCTTTAAAATTTTTCAATATTATACCTAATTCTTTAAAGATAAGTCAGTCCTTAAGTTTATTTAAAAAGAGGTTAAAAAACTGGTTAATGACGAAGACTTATGAAGAAATAGAAAAATTCTATTTAGATAACTGAAAGTAAAAAAATATTTCACAACTTCTTTTTTATGATTTTTGTTTTTTACTGCTTCAGATGTATGATCTTGCCATTTTTTCCAACTGTGTTGTAATAGTTAAATATTTCATACCCGGCTGCATTTTTTCCTTTTAAATTGTATATTTCCTTGAGTTGTTTTCGTTTTGATGGTGGTACTGCGCCAAAATAACAAAAAAAAACAAAAACAAATAAATCGGAGACTCCCGCCCATAAACAGAAGGCTTGCACTTCTCTAGGGTGTGAATTATTTCTCTTTACTAACTATGTAAAAATTTCTTTTGAACAAACTAAATTTTTATGATAATTAATGTATTATATATATTTGTTAAATTTACAGTGTTTGTTCATGAACTTTGTTTAATTTGTATATTTTGAAGAGAAATAAAGATTATTATTATTATTATTATTATTATTATTATTATTATTATTATTATTATTATTATTATTATTATTATTATTATTATTATTATTATTATTACTATCGGGAAGACCCGAGTCGGCGATCTTTTGGTCGAGCTCGGTGATGCCTCCAAAAGTAAAGCCGCCTTCAGCGAGGACTTGCAGACCATCTTGGGGGCGAACGCGACCGTCCGCGTTCTCGAGCCCAATTCGACGCTGGAGGTGAGGGACTTTGACGAGCTCACGACCGAGGCGGAGGTGACCGCTGCCGTCAAATCCGCCATCGGCGACAACGTCGAGGTGAAAACCTTCCTCTCAAAGGCGAACGCTCGGGGTCAGAAGGTGGCGATCCTCACGCTGGGAGCCAGAGCAGCTGAGAAGCTCCTGGAGAAGGGCCACCTCAAAGTCTGGTATGTGAGCTGTCGGGTGCGCGAGAAGCTCGTGGCCTCCAGATGTTTTAAATGTCTGGGGTTCGGTCACGTAGCTAATCGCTGTCCTGGACCCGATAGAAGCAAGCTCTGCTTCAAGCGCGGCGGCCAGGACCACAAGGCCAGCGCATGCAACGCAGCGTTGTCCTGTATCCTGTGTACAGAAGCCGGCTTGAAGGGCGACCAGGTCAAGCATTCCGCTGGGTCTGGTCGTTGCGGGCAGTACAGGCGGGCCATCCAGGAGCTTCGCCAAACACAAAAGAAATGATTAGCGTCCTGCAACTTAATATGCAGAGGAGCAGGACAGCAAATGATTTCGCAATTCGCCACGGAGCAAGGTGCTGACCTACTACTTCTCAGTGAGCAGTACCAGAACCGACGCTCCTCGCAGTGGTTCTCGGATCCCTTCGGCACTGCGGCGATTTGGATCTTGGACCTCGGGAAGGTGCCTGTTCTCGATTCCGGATCGGGCAACGGCTTTGTTTGGGTGAGGAGCAGGGGTTTCACCTTCTTCTCTTGTTACCTCACGCCAAACCAACCGATCGGAGACTACCGCCACATGGTCGATTCCATTGAGGATGAGATCATGAACACCTCTGGCGGGGTCATAGTCGGTGGCGATTTTAACGCCAAAGCCGTGGAATGGGGTTCCCCGCGGACCGACACTCGAGGTCGTTACGTCCTCGAGTTGGCTGCCAGGTCGGGCCTCTGTATCCTCAACACGGGCGGCATTTCCACCTTTCGCCGTCTGGGATGCAGAGAGACGATCCCTGACATATCCCTTGCCTCTGAAGGGATTGTCCAGCGGATCTCCGACTGGCGCGTCTGCGAGGACTACTCCTCCAGCGACCATCAGGCGATCCTTTTCCAGGTCCTTCCTGAGGGCGCGCGCTTGCGCGCTGAACCTGCTCCTCTGGCTCGACGCTGGAATACCAGTCGTCTGAGCAAAGACACATTTAAAGAAGTAATTAAAGACCAGAACATTGAAAATTTCACAAGTGCCGAAGATCTGGCAGCATCGACGATGCGACTCATCGCGACCGCGTGTGAGCAGTCGATGCCTGGAGTTTCCTGCCGCCACAGGAAGAAGCCGGTTTACTGGTGGACGCCTGAAATCGCGGAACTCCGGAGGAGATGCCTTGGTCTCCGACGAGCTGCACAGCGAGCCAGGAACCGCCCTGATGCAAATGCCAGATCGGCTGAGCACAGAGCGGCCCGCCGAGAGCTCCGCGGTGCCATCAACCGGAGTAAAGTCAGGTGCTGGAAGCAGCTGTGTCAGGATATCGACAACGACCCCTGGGGGACGGGCTACAAACTTGTAACCCAGAAGCTAGGGGCTCGCTCACCACCTGCGGTCATGGAACCACAAGCCATGGCCGCCGTCGTCGATACACTGTTTCCCAGCCACCCAGTTCGGCCAGTCAGGGAATTCGGAGAGGTAGGCGCCTTCCCAGTTTTCCGGGAAGAGGAACTCACCGCCGCCGTCCGATCCCTACGACCCAGAAGAGCGCCCGGTCCCGATGGCATTCCGGCGGAGGTGCTCAAGCTCGCTGCGGAGGTGAATCCAAGGCTTCTGCTCGATATGTTCAACGCGTGTCTGGCGGAAGGCGTTTTCTTTTCTTCGTGGAAGGTCACCCGCCTTGTTCTTATTCCAAAGGCGAAGAGCACACCGGGGACCCCTTCTTCTTTCCGACCCCTGTGTATGCTCGACACGGCCGGGAAAGTGCTTGAGAAGCTCCTGCGTGTCAGGCTGACCGAGGCCATCGTCTCTGCAGGGGACTTGTCCCCGCAGCAGTACGGCTTCAGATCCGGTCGCTCTACCATTGACGCTATCCAGGAGGTAGTTGAGGCAGTGCGGAGGGCGGAGGACCACAACCACTGGTCGCGCCGCGTGGTCCTTCTCGTCACGCTCGACGTGAAGAACGCTTTTAACTCCGCCAGGTGGAGCGATATGCTGTGGGCGCTTGAGCATACGTTCCAAGTTCCCTCCTACCTCCTGCGTATGTTGGAAGCGTATTTGTCAGACCGTGTTCTGTTGTACGACACGACCGAAGGTCAGCGGCGCATTCCCATCACTTCCGGGGCTGCGCAGGGGTCCATTCTCGGACCAGATCTCTGGAACGTGTCTTACGACAGCTTGCTGAGGCTAGACATGCCCGATGAGACCCGCCTCGTTAGCTATGCTGACGATGTCGCTGCCTTGATCGCTGCGAGGAACGTCGAGCAGGCAAAACTGAGGCTCAGCGTAGTGATGGCCAAGGTCAACGGGTGGATGCGAGATCACGGCTTGTCCCTGGCTATCAGTAAGACGGAGATCGTCGTCCTCACCAAAAAGAGGATTAACACCATGTTCCCGGTGCAGATAGGTGACGTCACACTCGAGACTAAGCCTGCTGCAAAGTACCTGGGAGTCATGGTCGATAGCAGACTGTCTTTCGGCGAGCAGATCCAGCGCGCCGCCGACAAAGCCGCTAAGGGTGTCGCTGCCCTTGGTAGGCTTATGCCCAATGTCGGCGGTCCTCGCTCCTGCAAGCGCCGCTTGCTCATGACTGCCGTCCGGTCAGTCTTGCTGTACGGGGCGGAGGTATGGGCTCACGCACTCGAGAAGCGAGTCTACCGAGACCGGCTTGCCCGAGTCCAGTGCCGGGGAGCTCTGCGGGTCGCTTCGGCCTACCGCACAGTCTCCGAGCCTGCTGTGATGGTGATCGCCGGAGTCATTCCCGTCCTCTTCCTCGCGAGGGAGAGGCAGGCGATTTACCGGAGGAGGCCTGAAGTGGGCCGGAAAACAGCTGCCAGGGAAGAGCGCGATCGCAGCTTCGACTCTTGGCAGCGCGACTGGGAAGCCGAGCTGAGGGGACGTTGGACCTTCCAGCTCATACCTTCCGTCCGACCATGGGTGGAACGGCAGCACGGCGAGGTCGGTTACTACGTGACCCAGTTTCTTTCTGGGCACGGTTACTTCCGAGCCTATCTGCACCGGATGGGCAAAGTCGCCAGCCCGGACGGTCTGTATTGCCCCGGCATCCCAGACACGTCCGAGCACACTTTCTTTCAGTGCGACCGTTGGCACGTCCGCCGAGCCTCGCTTTCATCTGAGATCGGCGTGGTCGTCAGCCCAAACAACATCGTCGGAGCTATGCTCCAGGGAGAGGGCAACTGGAACTGTGTCCAGCACTACGTCCAGGCCATTCTTCGGGCGAAAAAGGTCGACCTCGATCGCCCTTAATCCTCAGCTTTTCCCCAAGGAGGTTGCCCTAGTGGCGTAATATCAAAGGCCTAGCCCGAAGTAATGTGTGAAACAGTTCCAGGCTAGTGTCCTCGGTGCCGAGGGAGGTGGTTTAGTCGGTAGTTCACGGGACATCGAGCTCGTGGGAGTCCGACACTACTGAGGGGACAATGAGCCCCTCAGTGTGCGTAAATGCATTCCACCTCCTACCCAAAAAAAAAAAATTATTATTATTACATACTTCCTCCTTCCGTGTTCGAAGGGCTTTTCAAGGGTAACTTAACCACCCATTTAAAAAAAAAATTCATTAAAACATAATCATAGTAATTAAGTACATGCATCGGTTGATAAATAAATGGAACTGATAAATTGTCTGACCGATAAAATAAATTTATCTCTTGATAAATTCTAAAGATCTGACGAAAACAATACTTTCCCCATTATTATACTATGGTATATGGGGAGGAAGCAAAAGTGGATAACCAATTGGTAAAGGCGAAAAATTTCATTGGTTATTAGTTAGTGTAACCTACATAAATATCTATTCCCATATTAATACCTTACCCGTTTGGTTTCGAGCACACCAGGAAGAGGATCTTCTTTCATTTCGCATGAACCATCTCCAACCACTACGTTCGTACTTATTGTATCAGGAGGTGTATATACTTAATAATTTTTATTTTGATTTGGTTGTTGAGAATCCTGGAAAGATTTACAATTTAAATTTTATTTTCCTAACATTTTGTATTAGATTATAAAATTAAGGTTGATTTTAGATTAACGGGAACAGGACAGAAACCTTCCCTGGGGTATATAGAACAACTTCCCAAAGTTTCATGGTGATCGGCTGGACGGTTAAATAGCCGCATAAAGGACAAACAAGCAAGCAAACAAACACACATTGGATTTTATAGATATAGAAGATTACACAATAATTTTCATGGATAACGAATCTGAACAGGATAACGAATTCAGTGTAACCTAAACATCAATTGTTTATTACCAAACTTAAGTACTTTATTCCTTCTGTGGCAAAGTTTCATAACATCTCCGTCTAGCTATTTAACATAAAAATTATCGGCAATTTATTATACCTTTTTGCGTATAAAGTTTGCTTTAACTTACCAAAGACTTATCTCTGTTGATTTCCCTCCTTTTCTTAGGCAAGGGTGGTTGAAGGTGGCTGGGAAACTCGAATATTGTTGGAACAACATTTCTTTTTAGAAGTTTCTTTACTGATTTTGGCAGCGGTTCAAGAAAATCATCTGATGTAAAATGTTTGCTGCACAAATATGTATTTCTATTTGGTTTAAAATTTTTTCTTTTGGTTGCATCAATCCATCTCTTATTTAGTGCTGGGTCGTCAACCGGGAACCTAAAAGTGAACAGTAAAAATGTACACTTCTGAAACACAAATATTTTTCGTGACTAACATTTATTTATTTATACATCAATGGTCAGCGCCATTTACAATAAGCCTAGGTACAAGACATACATATAACAAAGTTATAAGTTATAACATGTTACGTTAGTTATGAGGAATTTTATTTAACCACCTTTAATATCCCTAAAATCCCAGTTTTAATCAATGAAGCGTTGATTAACATACCTGTGAAAAGATATACCGCTTCCTTTCTTCCATCTTGTAGAACAGTTATAAGCAGAGCAACTAAAAACCATCACTTCAAACTTTTTACTATACACGCCCACAACAGAACGCAGAATAAGACAACTTCCCGCCAGGCGCCAATAGCAACGTGAAGCAGAAGTGCGGTTAGTCAGCTGTTTGCCGCCCGTCAGGTACTTTATGTTAGTTTCCCGCGTGTTGGTTTCCCGCGTGTTGGTTTCCCGCGAGTTGGTTTCCCGCGTGTTTCTCTGCGACAGTACACTTGGCGCATTATATCTTGAGCCTTGGGAACCGTTGTTTCACATGAAGCAGTTGGAGTGGAGTGAACACCACAGCTGATACATAGTCGTACTAGCATGACATGTTTACATTTTTTTACAGCTGCAAATTTATATCTTTATTTTAACTAGTAAATATTTGTTTATACACTGTTGTGCCAGATCGTTCTCAATGAGCAACCGGCATTGGAGTAGGCCTTGGTTCAAAATATAATGCGCCAAGTGTACTGCAGACTTTTAAAGAAACTTGGAACTGTTTAATTATTTATCTTTGAGATTTTCAAAGTTTTAAAATATCATTTATCAAAGTACCTTATACAATAATAATATTTAATGATATTAAGCTACATGTATTTAAACAAAACTCACAAACTTGACCTATATCGTCAAACATCTACTGTAATACTTAATTTTCATGCTTTATTTAATAACTCATTTCTAATAGAAATACGACCTCTAAACTAATAGCCTTTTATTGCCTACTTTAATACGAAAAAACAGCGTTTTAAGCGAATTTCTACCTCTTTCGCGTGTCGCTATATCGGTTTTTAACGCATAGCGCTTCCCGCCAGGTTTGCACCCTTCCCCCCAAGTTATCAACCCCCGGCAAAAGTGACTACATCAGTTTCCTGAATCAACCAGGTCCATATTACAACAATCATTAAAAAATATTGCGTAATCCATTTGTGCATGCTCAAAAACACACAGGTTTTGGGAGTAGGGAGCGCCATACTGCGGAACTCTTTTGCCATGCTAGCGCCTTCACGGCAACCCGCACTACGTAGCTGCGTGCGCTCGACCGGCAATGCATTGGCCTTATGGCCAGTTACTTATCCAGGTCTGATTAATATCGATGTACATAACAATCTCAGCATCCTCCACCTGTGTAACAAAGGAAAATACATGGACACGATAGAAGAGTTTGAAATATATCATGCCTCTAAAAAACAGCCCGATCATGTCCTAAATGAAAAATTGTCATTTGAGTTAAACATTATTTACAATACCACCATATGCATCTTAGATGACAAAAGGACAGGTCCTGATAACAGAGGAGAGAGGGTGAGGGCTATCACTTCCGGCACACGGCAGTCATGACCTACCTACTACCGGCGCCGCACGTGTCCGTTCGTTTTTTAATTTTGTGTTTGTCCAACAGTGTATTTAAGTGTTCCGTGTCCCATGTACGTGTGCTTGTGTTTATGTGAACTTTTATTGAAATGACGACCATATCCAAGGATATGTAAATCAATGCAACGGCGTTCTGACGACCTGAAGATGTGTTAATTATAACACGAAACAGCTGTAGTCTGCCAACCGCAATAGGATCACTTGACGGATACAGGTAATTTAAACCTTTTGTTGTAAAAATTATGTGGTTGTGTCCCAAGGGAATCACTGAACAAAAATCTTTGGTTGTGATAATGTTTTGAAAGATAACGTCTTTGGTTCCACAAAAATTGAATTACTGTAGCTTTAACTTGATTTAGGTATTGAATTAATGTGTCTGTAATTAAAATGGTATGTTTGTAATTTAACATTCTACACATATAGTACTAAAACCTGGTTTACACAGTGACAAGTGCGAGTGACAAGTAGCCATTGAAAACAGACGATCCTTTGTTGTGAAGAACAAAATATGCCAGAGCATATTTTAAAGGAATTCCACTGGGCGACATAGGTGATCCCAGTATTTTAGTTTGGGGGAAACAAAACTACCGGGGGGTCTGGGGGGTATGGAATACCCCCCCCCCGTGAAAGGGGGGGGTCTGGGGGCCCTCCCCCAGATTAATTTTGCAAAAATTCAAGTGGAAATTTCAGATTTCTACGTATTTTTAAATGAATTTTCCCACTATATTAGCTTAAAAACAGTCCATGTAGTCCCACTAAATTATGTAACCTTAAACAATTATGAACACAAAAATATTATTGTATTCTACGTAAATCTCAAACCACAACATAAATTTAGGCTTTTAATTTTAAGACTGTCAAAAATCAAATTCAGTCATTATTATTGTTACTGATCATTTAAAATTTTTTATATGTCTCCTAATATATATTTTTCCTAGTATAATTTTTGAACGAATGTTTCCTCAATTACGTAGTATCATTTACTTAGGATAATAAGTCCAAAGTCAATTATTGTATTCTCACTTTAGAACTCTGTACATGAACGGGAGAGAAAAACAATTACTGTTTTAAGCTGTTTAAGATAAGTATGTAAATTTTAAGTAAATTAGATCCTGGTGCTGGAAACTAATTTAATATTCCAAAGGGCTATTTCAACATTTACAT
The DNA here is from genome assembly GCA_035578135.1 of Flexamia atlantica. Lineage (NCBI taxonomy): Eukaryota > Metazoa > Arthropoda > Insecta > Hemiptera > Cicadellidae > Flexamia > Flexamia atlantica. The sequence continues at coordinate 8,353,518 of JAQJVK010000017.1, read as the reverse complement.
TTAAGAGAGCATTGAACAGTAATCACTGTTCACTTTTAAGATTGTAAAAAAAAATCTTTTGTCTTTTTTATACATGATTTATTGTACAAAAAAAATCGTCAGTAAAGATTTTTTTTATATTAACAACAAAAGGTGATCTTTTGATAAACATTCACAAACGCCCTAATTCAAAATACCCCCGTTGCAGCAGACCTGCATACTCAGCGAATTTCAAATGCAAAACACATATTTCGATCCAGCAAAGTGAGATTTGACATGTTTTTTCTAAGCTCCATAAGAATAACATGTGGGGAAAGAGTATGCAGGTTTGCTGCTACGGGTATATTAAAACTGGGTGGTTTTAATTCAATATTTAGTAGATCTGACCTAGAAGAAGCCATTTACCAAGTTTTACCAAGATATGTTGAGAAATAATCGAGATATAGAATTTTACTTATTTTCCCACAGGGTTAACATTGGGACAACGTACTGTGTTTACCACTTTCAATATCTAGGTAATCAATGGACATAGAGCAGCGATTCAAAATATTAAATTGTTTTGTTTTTTGAGCTGAATTCAATGGTGCTAACAAAAATTTGATTATTTTTATTTTTCTATGTAAAAAACTAAAAAACCCCATTTTTGGGGGGTTTACCCCGCTTTACCCCCCCTTCCGGTTGTCCGATCGGGCTGGTTTACGAACTCATCTAAATAATTACTACTTTACACGTCCATGCCAAATTTCATCAAGATCGGACCATTTTTACGCGAGTTATCGTGCTTAAAGACACATATATTACCATTAGACCTACGGTAACAGCTTCTTCCCTATAGGAGAAATTCGCTAAAATCGAGGAAAAAAGATCCCTTAAATTTAAAGGTTACTGTCTTTCGCAAAAAACGTTTGTACGAAATCTTGGTCTTGATGCAGTTCCGCATCGGTGAGCACTTTTTCCCCTACTAAACTTGAACGTTCTTTGCAAATCGATTCACGTGAATCACTCAGTTCGGAATACGGACCGACTCATATCGTTTTTTCATCTGAATCAAATTCGAACCGCTTGGCTTGAACACTTTAAACACTTATCTTTAGCTTTTCAGGAATCGTTGTTCAAGATTAATACATAATGTAAAATAGTACATTTCCGGTAGTCCGATCGGGCTGGTTTACGAACTCATCCAAATAATTACTACTTTACACGTCCATGCCAAATTTCATCAAGATCGGACCATTTTAAAGCGAGTTATCGTGCTTAAAGACACATATATTACCATTAGACCTACGGTAACAGCTTCTTCCCTATAGGAGAAATTCGCTAAAATCAAGGAAAAAAGATCCCTTAAATTTAAAGGTTACTGTCTTTCGCAAAAAACGTTTGTACGAAATCTTGGTCTTGATGCAGTTCCGCATCGATGAGCACTTTTTCCCCTACTAAACTTGAACGTTCTTTGCGAATCGATTCACTTGAATCACTCAGTTTGGAATACGGACCGACTCATATCGTTTTTTTCATCTGGATCAAATTCGAACCGCTTGGCTTGAACACTTTAAACACTTCTCTTTAGCTTCTCAGGAATCGTTGTTCAAGATTAATACATAATGTAAAATAGTACATTTAACATTTATTTAATAATATAATTGTACAAAGTTGATTTTCAAAGACAGTCTGGAAATGCGTACTATTTTACAGTTCAATTAAGTTAGCCTAAATCATGCTGATTAATATAACCTTTAACAAACTTGTCTGTTTAATTATTTATTGATCACTAGTGTATATGGCATATAACAAGTCATCATCTGTATTGTTTATTCAAATGTAAAATTGGGATGATAAATAAATTATTACACAAGTACAAATTAGACTACAACTGAAAGTGTATCCAAAGGGCCTAAGTTAACTTTTTTAAATTTAATTTTCACTAAAATTATTCTTAGTCATCTAAGTAAGGTAGATAATCATGCTTGCTTTGTAAAAGAAGACTGCCAGATCGATCTTGAGCAAGATCCAGACAAAATTTTGTGATTTTTCAAATCTGGGCCTAGCTGCCATTGGTTATTGGGCTATTAACTTAATCATAACATAGAAAGTCAGCTATTCTTTGTCAGTAACAAACATCATCCGTTACTGACCGTTCTTTGTCAGTAACTTATTTCACCTATCATGTTACTTCAAGTTCTGGTTATTAAAATAGTAGCCAATGTCGCATCCTGGTCTCAAGGCTCTTTTGGGCTAGGCTGGTTGCCAGTTTTGGTGAGAACCTGTTGTGAAGAAGCCGCTACCTGTTGCAGGTTTAGCTAGATCTAAACCTCGTTGAACTATCTAACTATCTAATATCTCGTTGAAATATCTAAAATATCTCGTTGAACTGCACAAAAGTACTACAGACATTTTTATTTTCTTTTACTTCTGAACACTCCATCTTCGCTGAGTAACGAAACAGGAGAGGAATACTTGAATCTTAAACGAGCAATTGAGTCGGCTTCTGTTCGGAAACCCAACCGTTCTCACTATTTTTACTGAGTGATTCACGTGAATCGATTCACAAAGAACGTTCAAGTTTAGTAGGGGAAAAGTGCTCACCTTCTGCATCAAGCAGTTTCCTTCTTCTTTATTTCTTCTCCAAGAACTTCGCCACTGATGGCCTTGGGTCGAAAAAACTGTCCCAACTCCGTTGAGAACGACGCACAGTCTAGAGTTGAGAGCTTCTCCTGACAGGCCAGATAGTTTGTTTGACTTCAAAGTCGTATGTACTGAAACTGCCCTTTCAGGTAGCATCAGACACTGCCCTTTCTGAGGCCCGCATTACACTATCAAATATTTTATAAAAGATCTTTTATAAAATATTTGATAGTGTAATGCAGGCCTAATACTGTGCGGAGTCATAGAGAAATATACGACTGCACCAACTTTCTTAAGAGTGAGTGCTGTACCTTCAAAAAGTGGTACAGCTTTCCAGTAGATGATGTCATACAAGACAAAGCAGGGAGTTTTTAAGTTGCTGAGAAAACTCTAAAAGATTTACACTATCACAGATGAAGAACTATACAGATTGGCAACCTAATGCACTTTTGCGTAACCGTTTTTTCGCGCGGCGTCAAGTTTGTTAGGTCGTTTTGCCGCACATATTGCATTGGTATCAAAGTTATTAATGGTGATATTTGTTCCTTGGGACTTGAAGATTTGATATTGACGAAATTATACTTGATACCAATGCAATATGTGCGGCAAAATGACCTAACAAACTTGACGCCGCGCGAAAAAACGGGCACGCAAAAGTGCATTGGGTTGCCAATCTGTATAGTTCTTCATCTGTGAAACTATGTTATTTTTCAAAGTAGTTTAAATTCCGATATATTAAAAATATTAATCATTGAAAAACCACCGGGACCACCCATAGCCACTGGGCGACAAAATCTCAGCACTGGGCGACATTAGTGTTGCCTAGTTAACATGTTATTTTATGCCCTGAAATATGCTCTGTTTTTACTGTTTATGTGACACTCACACTTGTAACTATTCAATCCAGGCTTAAGAAACTATTTTAAACAATTTGAAACTAAACCCATTCTACGGGTTTAATTTCAAGAAGTTATCCTTGATTTTAAACCATGCTCATTTGTAATTAACAAATTAATGTTTATTTTGAAGGCTTCGATCTGATGGAGGTTGGGCAAGATGAAGTGACTCTGCGTACAGGAAAGCAAGCCAACAGACGCAGCATTCAGTTTGTCTTACAGGCATTACTGGCTCTATTTGGTAAGTCTGCCATTAAAGTCTTTTTGAACTTTGATTACTATTTTTAGGTATTAAATTCTGAAAACAACTAATAAGTTGTAAGATATTGATCTCAATCTTGTCTCTTCAAAATCCTTTAAAAGTAGTTGGTCAATTCTTTGTTTGAAATTCATTGTTGGAGATGGTGGTTTTATATTTTGATTTTTGCGGACATTTGCCATCACTAATTAGTAAAAAACAAGTTTCACGACGTTTCGGGGTCTGTAATTCGATCTCCTCTTCAGGTGGAAAAAGAACCTAGAACATAACAAGCTTAGTAACAGACAGCCAGGACAACCAGGACAATGAACAGCTAAAACAGAGAACTGTAAAAGCAGTCACAAAAACACTAAGCTGAAAAGAAAACAAGAACACAATATAATACAGATATCACAAGTGTCAAGTATCAAGAATCACCAATCAATCATGAGAGAGCACTTCCACACCCAATCAGAGCAGAGCTAAGATTGGTGGGAGGAAAGAAATGGCGGCGGGTACAGCGAACCAGATCGCAGCGTGTTCCCAGTGATGACAGTCTGAAACAAAGACGTGCAATATGCAAATTCCATGTTCTTTTTGTGGTTTTTAATTAATTTTGAACCTGATTTTGCCCCTTGACCTTGCTACGGGTTAACATGCTGTGAGAATTCTGAACAGAGTTGTTAGTAATTAACCTATTTGCTGACACTTTATTTTCCTTGTCTTTCAACTCTTTGTTTAAGATTTGTAGCCATACTGGCCTTATTTCAAGTGAGGATTGACTGATTGGTTGGTTTGCTGGTTTTATGTATGAAGCTTCAATTAGTTTTCTTTTGAAAAAATTAGGTTCGCAATGTACTATTTTTGCCTCTCAAATTTGATTCGGTGATTTTCAGACCAGCAGTGTTGAGCAATTTTTATTTATGCACTAAGCCCTTCCTCAGGTGTTTTCTTTGTGTTTTTTTATTCTAATGTTTAAAGGTCTTTGTCTTGCCATCGTAAGGCCTAGAGCAACTGAAATGAAATGAAATGAAAATTGCTTTTTTTTCTTTAAAATGCCAAGGGGCAGGCTTTAATATACAACCATGAAGCCAAATCTATGACTTTAATTTAGTTACTTATCTCAGATCCGGATTTCTGTGGTTGCCTTTTTTCAGGTGTGAGAATTTTTACCCAAATCTGTAACAAATACACATTTTTGTTAGACACAAATTACATTTATGTATGTGGAGTTTTGTTAATTGTTCACAATTTGATAAAGTAGGATGAGTCCAAGGGAAGGAAAGTTTAGGAGCCAAGGGTAGGAAAGAGAAATCTTCTCCGCCAGGGGTCCATCAGGCCTTTTCCTAACCCGGAAGGCGAGGAGGACCACGGAATGAAGAACCCATAGGCCAGGGAGTTATGTTTGTGTGTATGTCTGAGGGTTGCTTCAAGCTTAAAGTTAAATTTTTCTTTTGATCACTATCAGAAAGTGATTGATTTCTTGGTCAAGGCTGGTGAGTATTTTTTAATTTTGTCTGAGTTGTTGATGTTTTGGATGCTTTTAACTTTATTGAAACAGGTAAATCTTGCATATTCATAATGTTGGCATTCTAAGATAGATGTTGGATGGTTTCCGTTACTCCAGAGGTGCACTTTATGAATAACGGAGTGAAATATAGTTTCATCATATGTAGAGTTTTGTTAATTGCTGCATGACCCAGCGGCTCGTGAGTTTATGTACTGGGGGTTCAGAGCTAATAACATATACATGATACCAATGTATTATATTAGAGTTATTGTCTTAAGCCAATCAGCCAATCAGTATTTAAAAACGTTAAATGCTTACAAGATCGTAGTGCCTGCATTTCTTGACATACCTGCTTTTATACACGAATGTAATGCTTATAGTCTATAGGATTAAGGCACTATACCATTGATGATAAATTGTATTATGCTACTATGTACATTAAAATGTTAAATCCAAAATTAATTAAATCAATAACGTTATTTCCGTTGCTCGATAGCTTAATTACTGTTCTTACAGAAAGCTATGGTGCAGCCGCTATGCCGATTGTTTTCTTTCAATAATCAGAGCTAAAAATAAAACGCATAATCGCATAACTGAAATAAACTTATTTATAACTAAAAACAACATAGAAATCACACAATATTTAAATAAATAAACTTAAACATCGCCCGAACCATTAAAACAACATTATCAAGGTTTACAGCTCGCGTTCCGTAGGGTGCTGCTGAAACAGAAGTGGTTAGGAAAGAAACTACTCTTTCGGAAGAGGTCGGCCAATGTCGTCAGTGCTCGGCTCGCCGCTAGCCGAGAGCATTAGCGATAAGTCCATTGCTTTCAAGCAAGCCCCCCTCCGCTCCCCTCACACCCCTCGCCAGCCAGCTGGGTTCACTCGGCGAACTGAACCTCGCTCTGCCGGCGTTGCGTGAGAGCTTCGCCCGGACGTAAAACAATAGTTTTTTGCCATGTTGTTTATAAAAGTAAGTTCAATAATGGGGTTTTCTGCTATTTACTTGAAAAATTTATTGTTTTTGATTATTTTAGGGGGTTCACTGAACCACTGAACCTACACACGAGCCGCCACTGGCATGACCTATCCTGAGTCGAGCCATGTTGATTATTTCCTGTCTTGTCATTTTCATATTTTTATACCACGAGAAAGGTGGGGGGTTACCCTGTATACTTTTGTACCACGCAGCTTTGTTAGATGTTTGCATTATCCTGTTTTTGCTTTCCTTTAACCTTTTTCTTTTGAAAGTTTTGAGGTCTGACATGGGTAAACATATGTCTTTTGCCTCATTTCCATTGGTTGTGGCCAGTTTGGCTTGTCTGTCTACCATTTAATTTATTTTTACTCCAACATGCCCTGGTATCCATTGAAGGGTAATCATTTTTTTTAGTCTATGCAGTTTTTGACAATTTCTGAACATAAGTTACCTTTAAAGTCCCCATTGAGTGTACTTTTGATTGAGTTTATGGCCAAGAGCGAGACGCTGCATATTACTATATGTTGATCTGTCATGAGTTTGGCTAGATCTGAGCTTTTAAGAATGACAAATAATTCTGCTGTGTATATAGTTGTATGATCTGGTAGCCTGAACATGTTTCCTATATTCCTCTGTGGAACAATAAGAGCTGCACATGTGTCTTCTGCTGTTTTCGAGCCGTCTGCATCTGTTAGTATTTTGGTATGATTTTTGTAGGTTATGTTCAGGATTTCTATGATATTCTGTTGGTAAACTATGGGTATTGTTTAATTCTTTTTTATGGTTTTGTTGTCTATTTTGTCATTGATTTGTGGCCCATTTTCATATAACTGAGGCGGGATGTCAAATTCAGTGATATTAAACTGTTCTGGAATAGCATCTATGAAGTTTGGGTTGTAATGAGCCTAATTTGCACAGGGGTAAGAATTGGCTCATTAGGCCTAGTCATGGGACCAGTAGGCCTAGGCCTACCTAGCCTATGTCCAGCCTATGGAGGGAGTGTTGGCAATCAGTATAAACACTGCTATTTCCCTAACTTAAACCCTTTGAGTGATTAAGTAACTCACGGCGTTGGGGTGGATGGTTATAACCCTAATTATCACCATCGGAAGGCTAACCTAGTCGGTCCCATAACTGCCGACTCCGATCGCCGATTTTGATGTGGAAAGCAAAGTGTTGAGGCGTATAACGGCGACTATAATCTATTATAAACACTTAGTTGGACACATAATTAGATCACTTCCTTGGGAAACGTAATATTTGCGAATGGAACTACGGTTGTTGTTGTTGTAAACAACATAACCTAAAAGACGTCGTCACGACTGCGTTATGCAGACGACGACAGAGCGTGCGCTGCTTCTTCTTCTGCTCGCCAAGCGCGCCAAACTGTTTTTCTGGCAGAAAGTGAAAAACAGTGACGGAAGAGCCTTTTTTTATAGCTATTAACCAGCCGTTTTATCAACTGGGAAAAAGGCTGGTGACTCATCACCGGAAGGGGTGAGCACATTGTGTGCTGATAACCCTTCGAGCGACACTTGTGGCAGCGCTTCGGAAGTGACCGGTCCGTAATTCGAGTTCTGTTCTTGTGCGAATTCTTCCCCGGGACACTACGCTAAGTGCCGTAGCATTCGACGTCTTCCGATACGTTTTGTATTAAAGGTACGTTAGTGTCATTTCTGGATTTAAGTTGATAATTCGATCTGTAAACTTTTCTGAAAGTTGATCGTGTCGCAGGATAGGGTTCCGAGGACCTATCCTGCTCGTCTCTTGGCTGTAACCAAGACTAGTTAAATTAATTATCTTGGTGCCGATTATCATTTAGTTTTCCTTTTGGGATATTTTCCAAATTCTTTAAACCAATTTAGAGTAATTGGTGATTTTTATCATTGGTTTAATTCCTAGATTTTCCTGCTGTTGTAATAGGCTTAGTCTTGTCCAAACCTGCTGTGCTACCGGAGTGTAAGGTTTGTCCTGCTCCTGTAACCATTGGTCACTAGTGAAATAGTTTAAATGTTGTTTCTTGATTAGGGTAAACATTAACTATGGGTAACTGGTGTTAACTCTGAACATCTCGCATAGCTAGGGAAAACAGCAGAGGGCATTTTACTTAGAAGGTGTTTCCAGATTTGGTCTGTCCTAAGTTGAATGTCATCTAGGTTGAATATAACTGAGCTCTCATATTTGAATATCTGGTAACTACTGTGATTTCGATCCTCGACCCCTGGAATTATCCCAGCGACCGAGCTGAGCGATTCCAAGGCCTCTGACAACCCGTGACGAGATTTCCTGCGGTTCGGTGTACTAGTGTAACCGATCATCTTTTCTCTTACCAGGAAATATCCGTCACAGGGTGAAAGGATTTAATCGAAGATAGGGCTTGGATGTACAAAGGTATTTTTTTGTTTTTCCAGTAGGAGTGAATTTTTACTAGCATTACTTATTTTATTATACAGTGGAACCTGGATAATTCGAACTTGTATAATTCGAAATCTTCTTTAATTCGAATATTTTTCTAGGTCCCAGGCATTTTGTATCGAAACAATGCTAAAAAATCGTGGACAGTTCGAATTTTATTTTGGATAATTCGAATTTTTAAGTTCCAAATTAAGGTACATCAATTTCATTCCACGACTGGAAATAGTTAAAAATTCATTGGAAAACACGTTTTACTACGACGTTCATTAAAAAATTAACGCCAGACCTATGGCGTGTCAGGTTATGGTCAAATGACTCATCCCTTCCACCTCCTAGGCTTCCCACCCTGCCCCAACATCGCTTGTAACTCGACACTAATAATGTAAACAAAACAGTTCAGAACGCTGACTGGGTTCGGAAAAGGGTTGCGCTCGCCGTGACAGCGCCACTAGTCTTTTCGCGCTTGATTCTGTGTAGAACGGCTCCCGGCAGACGAGCCATGCGCCAGACCTGATACGCAGTTTTCTATGTCGACACAAAGGCTACTCAACACTGCGACACCCTTCCCTCCCCCCACCAGCCAAACTAACTTCCGAATTCCAGTGCAGCATTCCGTTGTTTTCGATCGTCCTTCAAACAGTGTTTTTTATTTGTGCAGTGTCTTGTTTTTAAGTGTTAAAAAGTTTTTACGTAACATTAAATAAGTGAAGTGACTATGTCGACAAAATCTCGGACCTATAAAACACTCACTTTAGCGGAAAGTCAGTGTGCGTGCAATTGTCAATGTTACACGAAGTTAAATTGGTAGCCTGTATCAAGTTCAGAAGTAGCAGAAGGTACTGTATTTTTTCTAGCAGAAATGTTTCTTTGTATTATCGTACGTCGCGTCGTACGTAGTTTATACTTTAGGTCAGTTATTTCTGTTTTATGATTACTGATTTTGAACCCTTGTAATTAGCGTTTGTTGATGAATTTATTCTTTTAGAGTGTCAATTTCATAAAGAGGTTAAATTCATAATGTGAAGTTTTAATGTTTTGGCCTCATTCTTTAGAACTTTTTTAGTTCAAATTTAAGGATAGTTCAAAGTTTTTAGCTGGTCCCTTGAGGTTCGAATTATCCAGGTTCCACTGTATTTCTTACTAAAATTGCTTTATTTCCCAATAATTAATTACATGTTTAAAATTGCTTACAATTGTTATAAATAAAAATACAAATACCTAAACAATATGCTATCATAAAAATCTACATTTTAGAATTTTTTTTTCTTATTGTTAACAATAAATTGCCAAGGGAAATGGCCTAAGGCAAACAGCCTGTGCGTAGACCAGAGCACCTATCCAACTGACAATGGCTGTAAATTAAATTTTTCTTTTAAAAAATTCTGAAAATACAAAAGGAAAAGTTATTAAACTAAATTATTATTACTTTTTATCTTATTATGATTAGTAGTTGATTGTATATAAATAGGGCTGCCATACGTCCCGGTTTGACCGGGACAGTCCCAGTATTTTGCCCTTGTCCTGGTGTCCTGGCCGGTTTTCCTGATGTCCCGGTAAATTTTAAATTGCGTAATATGTTATTAAATAATGAACTAAACCTGTAGTTTAACAAGTTTGCCGCGGCAAACGAAGAAAGAAGAAAAAATTCTTATATAATATAAGTACTTTTGTTTTTAAGTTGTATTTCATTTGCATAAAATACATTTGTATTTTTCATTGAAGAAAAATAAATTAATTGAAAATTTTGTTTCATGTAATGGATTATTATCCAAATTTACCATGGTAAAAATTGCATTGTCACAACACAAAAAATAAAAATAACTTTTTTCTCAAATCATAAAATTCACAATTTTACTATATAAAACTTTTATAAATTTTTACCAGATTATAAGTTTATTCAAAAGTAAATTTTAGCTCAGTATACCTAAAACTTATTATTTTGACTCAATAATCTGGACACAAAATATGTCTGCTTGGAGTTAATTTTTACTGCAAAAATTAACTAGAATTAATCCTTTTCCTCCTAAATTTTCAAAAATTTCCGGGGGAGGGCCCCCAGACCCCCCCTCACCTTGGGGGATATTCCTTACTCCCCAAACCCCCCAGTGTGTGACACACTGGAGCATCCTTGGGTAGTTGTCCCGGTTTGACAGCTTGAAAATATGGCAGGCCTGTCGTCGAAGTGACGAATAAGTTGATTGTAAATTATTGAGACCGTGTTTTAGTTTTAAGTTTTTAATTCATTTACACCAGTTTTCACTACATTTCATAACAAAACATAATAAAATAATTTCTTAGCAACCAATAAATCCAACCATCAGCTGTTATATACAGTTTACTAGAACATCTTGCCTTTGGCAACACTCCCGCAGGAAACAAGCTGTACCAATGGGTTAAATTCTTCTTAGTTTGTTTCATTTACTTCCATCGGATATAGTAAATTGATCGGCCTTGAAATGCAGTTACCATTTCCTAGTTTTACTTTTGCAGTTCTTACGTTTCCATCATTACTTTTTACTAAGTCATATATTTTTCCCAGTCTCCACATTCCCCTGGGAAAGTCACCACTGACATGCACTATGTCTCCAACGGAAGGAAACCTTTTTGCTAAGATTTTACTTTGTTTTATGTTGGTTTGAGTTCTTTCTCTCAAACTTAGGAGGTAGTTATCCTTCCACATTTTCCAAAAGTTACTCAAAGTATTGTTTCCTTTTCTCCACATATCTAGAAGATGTATCTTGGTTCCACGTATCGTTTCAGGAATGGAGACTAAGTTTTGGTCTTCTGCGTAGGAATTACTATTCATGAAACCATTCATCCCATGGAAGTTGAGAAAGTGACCGGGAGTGATGATGTTGTCATTCAAGCTGTCATCGTTAGAAGAAACGTACACCAAGGGCCGATAGTTAATTACTGCTTCAATCTCAACCATGACTGTATCAAGTTGAGATTTAGTCAAAGTTAGTGTACCAAGACCTTTCCTGAGGCATCTCTTAACGAGAGATATTAATCTCTCATAAAACCCACCCATCCAGGGAGCAAGTTCTGGGATGAAAGTAAACTTTATGTTGTTTTCTTTTGTATAGCATAACACTTCGCTTGTTTCATGAGGATTAAGTTTAACATTTCCCAAAAATGAAGCTGTTGTTTTGAATTGAGTGGCATTGTCAAGGTAAATTTTCATCGGTTTACCTCTTCTTCCAATAAATCTTCTAAGGCATAGTAAAAATTCTTCTGAAGTCAAGTCGTTGACAACCTCCAAGTGAACAGCTCTTGTGACCAGACACGTAAATATGCAACCATACACTTTTGAAATTAGTTTTTTGGAGCCCTGAAACGATTTTACGTAGAGAGGTCCAAAGTAGTCTAATCCAGTATTTTGAAAAGGTACGCTTTCCGTAATTCGTTCCGCAGGTAGAGGAGGCATTTGATGTAGTCTATAAGGGCCACCCTCATACTTCCTACAGGCCAAACACTTTTGTATAACTTTATACACTTCTGATCTTCCATGGATTATCCAGTAAATTTTTCGCAGTTCCGATAGGGTGTGTTGGACTCCTACATGATAAAGTTTGCAGTGACACTCTTGTATAACCAGGTGAGTAAAGGCATTATTTTTTGGTAGAAGTGTCGGGAATTTACAATTTTCATCGATGTCTGCATTTGACATCAGCTGATTAGAATTTGAACACCAACACCTGAGATTTATATTAATATCAGAGAATAAAGTTGAGGCTGTTTTAAATAGTAACGTTGCTTCTTCTTCTGTGTCACAACCCGTAACCATATTGTCGACATAAAAAGACGATTTCAGCTTAGCAGTAATATTATCACATTCAGAATGTGATAAGTGGTGCATAATCGTAGCACTAAGTAGAAATGGACTAGATATTACCCCGAATGGGACCCTACAAAACCTATAAATCTCAATGTTATCTTTAGTAGCTGCTGAAAATGGATCTTTCAGCCACAAAAATCTAATTACATCCCTATCTGGGTTTTGTAAACTTATTTGTAGGAACGCCTTCTCTATATCCGCTGTGAGTCCGACAGCATTAATTCGAAACCTAAGTAACAAGCTGCACAAGTTTTCCAAAATGACTGGTCCACGGTAAAGACAGTTATTTAGACTATTATTACTCATCCTAGTTTTGGATGAAGCATCGTACACTATTCTTAGTTTGGTGGAGTTGTGTGTTACATTTATTACTGGATGATGAGGTATGTAGTGAATAACGTTCTCTGAATTTTCGCTGGTACAGTCACGTACACGTTCAACGATGCCAGCGTCAAGTTGGTTTTGAATTACCATGTCATACTCGTTGAGAAGATTCGGTTTACTCGAAAGCCTATCTGTCAACGATTTCAAGCGTCCAAGAGGTAGATTGTAGTTATTCGGCAGATTTGGTGGATACTCTTTCCAAGGCCATGAAACAGAATATCTCCCGTTTTCAAACTTGACTGATTCGTTAAACTTACCAAGTGCAATATCGTCATCTTTAACGTATGGATCATCACGAATACCAATAGTTTCCAAACGCCATAGGTTTTTAATGTCATCATGTTCACAAATATTTGTGTCAGGCATTAAAAAGTTTGATGACCTTGGAAATAAGTTTGTTGGTTTCAGTAAAGTTAAAAATGATGATTCATACAGTGGTAACTGAAGGCTATTTGTACTATTTCTACCACTGATAATCCATCCCAGTTTTGTATCAACTAGGTACAAACCTGGTGAAAGTTTCATCGTGTCACCTGTCACGATATCAAAATAATAATCGTTCCCGATTAACAGGTCGATTTCAGTAGAAATCAACTGTCCGTTAGCTAATTTTAAGTTTGGAAAACATGATTTTATTTCATCAATATTTATTGTGTGTGAAGAAGGTACCTTTCCAGTGATATGAGGGACCACGTTTGCTTCGATCTTTAATCGATCATTGTCAGCCAATAGTAAATCAACACTTACCATTTTGGTTTCAATCGTGTTAGACTCATGGTTCCCAAAAGTAAAGAGAGAAAGTATTTGTTTACCTTTTCCCTTTAAACCTAATTTTGAGGCAATCCCCTTGGATATATATGATCTTTGACTCCCAGTATCCAGAAGAACCCCACAACTTATTTCTTGGTTAGATTCTGTGTTTCGTAACTTAATTATTGCAGTTTGTAAAACAACATTCTCAGATAGTGAAACCAACGCAGTTTCTTCATTCAATTGTTTAGAGTGAGAGTTAACCTGTTCAGATGAATTAGAGTAGATAGTTTTGTACTTGGGAAACGATTTATTAAGAGTGATTGATTGGTTGTCCCCCCTTTTGGAATAAGTTGATGTATTAGATAGTTGATCTGAAGGAAACTGTTTGTTACATAAACTCCTATGGTGGTTACCCCGTTGTTTGCAGTAAACACACAATTTATCTGATTTACAATCTTTAACCGTGTGACCTTTTTTTAAACATACAAAACACATACCTTTGATTGCGTTCTTCCGTTCATCGGTTGTCCTGTATTTTGGGCATTGGTCATTCCAATGGCCGCCCTTACAGAAGATGCAAGTAGGTGTCTTACTCTCATACGATGGTAGAACTTGCGTTGTAGAAGGGTTGACTCTTTTGGAAGGTTGTAGTAGATCATCCTGGATTTGGCTTGAAAATGTTTGGGTAAAGGATTTTGACGTACTTATGCCTAGTAAGAGTTCAGACTTTTCCCTAGCCTGGATTATATTCTTAACTATTTGACATAAAGTAACAACATGGAGAGTGTTATTAACATTTTGTTCTTCTACCTTGATAACTACTTCTAGAGGAAGCTTTCTCATTATAAGCGAGAAGAAAAAATTTGACGTTATATCTTCTCCCAAACTTTGTAAACATCTGATATGTTTTTCAATGGTATAAAACAAAATTCTTAGTTTGTTAGTCTCATTACTCTTTACGGGTGTTAAATCCATTAAAGCTTTATAGTGTGAATTAATAATGATTTGGTCATTCGCAAACTTATCCTTTAATATAGATATAGCAATTTCATAGTTCTCTGAGGTCAGAGAAAGACCTGCTACACAAAGTTTAGCTTCATTCAATAACTGTGCATTGAGATAATTAAATTTGTCAACTTTGGAAAGAGATTGGTTATTATGGACTGCTGCCTCAAACGAGTCCCAAAACTCTTGCCATCTAAGGACATCTCCCCCAAATGAAGGAAGAGTTAGTTTAGGTAATTTGATTGAAGTATAATTACCTGAGTTTGGTTGAACAGCGAAAGTTGAGTTACCTGACGTTGATTGTACAAGAAGAGGACTAGTTCTGTCAGTTTCCAGTTGATTTTTATGAGAGTCAGTTTTAGGGTTAGCATTAGTTTCTTTTTCCAAAAATGTAATGCTGACTTTGAGTTTTTCACGTGTTTCTTCGTAATCCAACATCAGCGTCATGAAGTCCTCAGTTAGTCGATCATTTTCCTCTCTTTCTTCCTCTGATAGGTCTTCTAAAGCTTCAATGGCATTTCCTATATCTTCTACTCGTTTTCCATAGGTAATGAGTACTTGGAGAGTTGTCGTGAGTTTTTTAAGTGAAGTTGTAGTGTCTCCTATCAACTGTATGGCTTCGGCAATTGTATTTTTTAGCCTCTTGGTAGTTTCCATATAATTGTTTCTAATTCGTCTTGTAGTCATCTTGTAGTGATTTACCTTTTATTTTAGGTGTTTAGGCTAAGTTTAACCACGCTCTGCTACCATGTCGTCGAAGTGACGAATAAGTTGATTGTAAATTATTGAGACCGTGTTTTAGTTTTAAGTTTTTAATTCATTTACACCAGTTTTCACTACATTTCATAACAAAACATAATAAAATAATTTCTTAGCAACCAATAAATCCAACCATCAGCTGTTATATACAGTTTACTAGAACATCTTGCCTTTGGCAACAAGGCCTATATATAAATATAATAAATAAAATAATAAAATGTTCTTGTTATTTCCTCAGTCTTAAGAAGTATAGTGGAAGCTCTCTCAACATTAGATCACCAAAATTCCCTTATACCTTTTTGTCCTTTTGGCCTTTTGGTCCTTGAGACCTTTTGGTTATAGGTCTGATAACCAAAAGGTTGGTTAATCCGACTAAAATTTTCTTATTATAAATTATTTTCCCCTAAGAACCAAAAATAATTTACAGATCATATTTGACCAAACAGAGTTTCAAGAATAACCAAACAAAAGTGGAGGGGGGTGGAGGTGATAGCATGTCAACTGAGTGAACGTGTGTCGCCTCGGCTCTGTGAAAATACTGTAAAATTCGGGTTTACTGCATATATTGTGTGAACATTTTGAGTGGGTACGTTGACTTGAGTATTAGTGACTACTTTTCTGTGAGTATCGCACCAAAATAATTTTTCGTTATCCCATAATCAGTGTAAAATATAACCTAATTAACAGGTTTTAATCGGTTATCTGGAGCGAGATCAAGGTCACGTGATACGAGTCGAAATTGTCCGCGCTAATAAGCTTCCGCGTTCGGCCGCACACCGCGAACCGCAAGATGGCACCACCGACCAGACAGACACACCTCAATAGCACCGAGATGACTGTCGACCAAAAACTCGATTTATTAATTTCTGATGTTAGTGAAATAAAGAACAATAACAAGAAGTTTACTCTCGATATAGCAGAGATTAAGACTGAAATTAAAGACTTTAAGAATGAGGTAAACAAATCAATAAACTTCTGTACTGAACAAATCAGTGATTGTATAACAAAATTAGATGAATCTAGAGCTTCGTTAACAAAGTGTCAAAATAAAATAGAGCAACTCTCTTCAGAAAATGAACTTTTGAAAAAACAGCTTGCCGCTGTAAAAAAATCGGAGCACGTTGCAGAACAATATTCGCGCAGCAATTGCTTAGAGATCAGCGGAGTTCCACAGGCTAGCCACGAGAACATCATCGACGTGGTAAAAAAAAGTCGCTCAAGTACTTAATTTCCAACTAGAAGATAGAATGATTGACGCCGTTCATCGCCTTTCTCAGAATCCGAATAATCCTTCTGCTCCTCGAGGCATCATCCTTAAATTCTGTAGGCGCATCGACATGGAACAGATGAGAAGCAAGTCCCGCGTCAAGAACGGGTTTTCTGCAGCAGAACTCGGGTACAGCAGCGACAGCAAGGTGTTCATCAACTTGTCACTCACCCGAGAGACCAGGGCGCTGTGGATGGAGGTACGAGCGTTCAAGGAAAAGATGGGCTACAAATACGCGTGGATAACGAGCGCGGGGAAGGTGTTCCTGCGTCGAGAGGAGGGGGCGAGAGCTGTCAACATCACTGAAAAGTCTGACCTCGAACGTCTAAAATGAACTCAATTAAGTAAATGCATATTTTAAGTTACTTAATATTTATATCTTAGGCCCTACTGCATGTTGCATTTTTTCAATTGTATAAAATACAACATATTATTTACTTATTTCTGCTTGCATGCATCACTATTGTTATTGTTAGTTTTTTTCTGTTATTTAATGTCAATATAGTATTTATTTATTTGGGGCTTGAAAAATTTTTAATATTGCATTGATTAAGGAAAACAAAAAATTAAATTTATGTTATCAAAATGTTAGAGGATGAGGTCTTAAGCAGTTGATTTTCGTTTAGCAATGTTGGAGAGTGATTATCCTATAGTTGTGCTTACTGAAACATGGCTGAACAGTTCAATTAACAGCTCTGAATTATTTCCTGATAACTATACGATTTTGAGAAGTGATAGAAATGAGATAATTGCTGGGAAGGGCAGGGGCGGAGGGGTTTTGTTAGCAGTAAATAATATTATCAAGATTCAAAGGTTACAAGAAATGGAAATAGATTCAGTGGATAGTATTTGGGCTCGTTTGAAAATTAGTAATACTAACTCTGTGATATTAGCTTTAGTTTATTTTACACCAAACACGCATGTTAGTATTTATAAATCGTTTTTCGATAAATTGGATTCATTGGTTATCAAGCATGAGCAGATAATAGTACTTGGGGATTTTAATTTGCACGTTTTGGGCTCAGGGTATGATTTAGCGCTTGGCAATGAAATATGTGAACAGTTACTGTTCTGTTGTAGGCTACATAACTTATTGAAGAATGATATACTAAATGTATATCATTCTTCAAAGGAAAAACTTTGGATTTAGTTTTAAGCGATATTGGTGATTTAACTGTTTCACAGGAGTTAAATCCGCTTGTAAAGATAGATAGTTACCACCCAGCATTGTTATTGGAATGGAAGGTAATAAATAGAGGTAATTCTGGCAGTATTAATTCTAGAAAATCCAAGTATAACTTTGCAAAAGTGGATTTCTTGAAAATTTACCAGGATATTTCAAAGACTGATTGGTCTGAACTGATTTGAATGTGGCTGTGAAATTTTTTTATGACAAGGTAAATTACATTTTAGATTGTCATGCCCCAGTAGCTAGAAACGTCTCCCACAAATATCCTTCATGGTTTTCTTACGATTTAAAGATCATGCTAAAAAAGAAGGAAAGACTGTGTAGGCGTTTTAACAAATTTCAAATGCCTCATCTTTATGTTCAGTTCAGCCAGTTAAGAGCAGAAATTAAATCTGTACCTATAAAAGGCAAAGCCCTCACTCACTCACTCACTCACTCACTCACTCATTCACTCATTCATCACTAATTCTCCAACTTCCCAATAACCCAGGAGGCTGAAATTTGGTTCACTGTTTCTTTAGGCATTAAATAGGAAAACTAAATGGTTTTCATTCTGATCTGATCCTCGGACTCCGCCATGGACCCTCTCAAAGATCCCATATTATCCTTATGGCAGAATACAAATTGGTGAAATGTTTACATTTAAACAGATGTAAAATGCAAGAAATTTAGTGGAATGTCAAACCAGCTGTCAGGAATAGAACATAAAATAAATCACTGACTAGAGATACTTATAAGACCTTTTCCCCATAACAATTGTTAATGAAAGAGCTAATTTAAACCATTTATTTTATCTACATCATTAGAAAAAAATACTTTGCCTTTGTCTTTTAGAAAATTTTATTGATGGAATTGTTACCATAGGTCTCACGGCAAGAGCTAAGCGCGAGACCATGATAACTTTTCATTTTGGAGCTCCCAGAAGCAAAAAACACTATTCAAACTATATTTAAAGCTGAAAACACAGTACATTGTCCCTATAGAAAAATTCTATATCTCGGTTATTACTCAACATATCTTGATAAAACTTGGTATGTGGTTTTTTTGGTTCAGATTCACCTGATATTGTTTTAAAACCACCAAATTTTTGAATGACTGTTGCAATAGACCTGCATACTCATTCCCCATTTTATTCTTATGGAAGAAATGAAATAAGGTCCTGCACGTAGTCTGGGGGTCTGCTGCAACGGGGGTATTTTTATGTTCAAGATAGGCCCTAAAAACCTTAGAATTTGTTTGACATTAAATCAAGGCAATTTCTACGTTTTACGTACATAAACTCTCATGAAACAGAAAACTGCTTTAGGATTCTCTAAGTACGCAAGGTCTGCTGCGACGGAGATTTTATATTCCTGCTTAAGGGCCACTATACAGTATGCCATGCATGCGAGCAGATTCAACGATATTGGGCATAAGCCTTCCCAGGGCAGTTGCACCCTTGAGGCCTTTATCGGTGGGGCGCTGAATCTGCTCATATGTATAGTACAGGAAGGCCAAATAGAAATACCTCCTGCGGGGGGCAGCAATAGAATAACTCCAGTCGCAGCAGACCTGCGGACTTTGAGGATTCCTGAAAACATCTTTCTGGTTAATGAAAGTCCATCTTCTTTATATTTGTCCAATACCACTTACCTATCATTGCTCAGCCCAAACTACAAGACTAAGAACCTTGGACCTTTGCATGGACGATCTTAAGGGCGTAAGCATCCCCTGAGAACGGGTTTTTTAATTCAAAGTTTTAAGGGTTTTGGCGGGGTTGAAGTTTATAAATTTTCCTACGCAAGTGGAATGGATGATCGTTTGTTTAATTTTCAATGTTCATTTAACAAGCAGGTGGTTCAGCTTCACATATGGATACGATTTTACAGCTGATTTATAATTTGGTTACTTTCATAATGGTTTTATAGTTGTTTTTTTAGTTGATATGTACTATGTTAAATATATAAAAGTTAAATTTAGTTTAGTTAGTTAACTTAAAGTCGTCATTCGTTTTTGTACCTCATCTGTTGAATCATAAACTCAGTATGTGGCCCTATCTTCATTTAGGCAGCGGGAGTTACAGTTTTTATCGTGAGCAAAGCCACGGGTAACTGCTAGTTAAAAATAAAGCTGGATTACGACACTTTTATTTACAATATCGAAAACGATTTGTTTAATAATCCGAAATCGTTCTGGGGTGTGATAAAAAAATTGCGAGCGTGTGATTATAGTCCAAACACAATATACCGGGGAGATAAGAAAATCGAAGGGAGCGATAAGATAGCAGAGGCGGTGGTTGGTTTGTCTGATATGATTTCAGACAAACCATAGATAGCTATGGTTTGTCTGAAAACTTTGTGTTAAGTGTCAACGGTCAGTGAAGATGAACTTTTCCCAATGACTGCTATAAAAATTAAATGTCTTTAATGCTACAATGTAATAGGCTTGTGCTGTTTTGTAGCATTGTTAAAATGAAATAAATAAAATAAATAAATAAATAAATAAATAAATAAAACAAATATTGAATTTTAAAAGATGGACAGGCTTGACTACACTATGCTTGAGATGGTAACACAAACCAGTGTTGATATGTTAGTGGTTGTGATCTGAACATATTTTATGCCGCTATATCGAGTCGTCAGCCGTGGCGCCAAATGCAAACCATTTCTTCGGGTAAGAGTGACTAAGGAAGCATCCACTGGAATCTTGAACATATTTTATGCCGCTATATCGAGTCGTCAGCCGTGGCGCCAAATGCAAACCATTTCTTTGGATAAGAGCGACTAAGGAAGCATCCACTGAAATCTTACAAAAAACCACATCCCTCTTAAAACAATTCTTACCAAAACTTTAAAAATTTCAGACACTCAAGAAGCACCGAAGAGTTTGAGTTTGGCATCGTCAAGTTCGATGGAGTCCCTGGCGTCACTCGATGAGCAGGCAGAGACAGGGACTCTGCCACCACCGCCGTTGCCCCGGGGCCCCCTGGTGCCGGGACTGAGGGCCTCTGGGACTCCGGGAGCCTTCACCAGCTACGTACGCCGCCGGGGCGAACCCGATGGGCGAACCGCCTGCGCTGCCGAGACCAACACTGTCATCAACAAGGTACAGTTTTTTAGGGATTAGGAAGAGGAATAGGAAGATTAGGAAGCCTGGGTTACCCCCCACCAAAAAATCCTGTGTGGGTACTTAAGCTGTTTTTTTGTCTTTTTACATAGCTTTCGCAAAGGAAAGGAAGCTTCCTTTGTAATATCCCT
Source organism: Flexamia atlantica (assembly GCA_035578135.1). Taxonomy (NCBI): domain Eukaryota; kingdom Metazoa; phylum Arthropoda; class Insecta; order Hemiptera; family Cicadellidae; genus Flexamia; species Flexamia atlantica. The sequence goes on along the minus strand of JAQJVK010000017.1, from coordinate 8,332,444 downwards.
TAGGCCCTAGGATAGCCTTTTTAGTAGATTAATATAGGGGAAGCAAAATAAATTAGGGAAAGTTAGATGGAATAGTTTCGCCCAAGCTTAGACTGGTTGGGCAAAGATATACCTTTATCTAATGGATGTGGGTCTCAGAGGGTAAGTGCCCTTCATCTTGGTACCAGTACACCTCAGACCACTCAACGAATTTCAAATGCTTCAATAAATAATTACACAAAGCCAAGCCCAGCCTTCCCTGGTGGAAAACTGAAGTAAGACAGCTTCATCACTGTCTCCAATCGTGACAACTTCCATTGTTGTACCCATGTTGGTACCTAAACTAGCCAAAGCCAATGAGAATACTGGTACTTTTCCATTATATGGAGGCCACCACAGTACAGCTTCATACATGCTTCAAATTCAATTTATTTGTCTTCACTATAAATACCAATTGTATTATGAATAGTGAATAGTTTTACAATTATAACAATCTTTGAAGTTCAGTGCGGCTCAGAAAATACACATTTAACAAGATCAAAGTCAATCCACCGCGCGGCCGGACGGCGCGCTACAACAATGAGTTATCTTTCCTTATCTTATCTCTTACCTGTCATTGTTGCTGCATGACCATCATTCTGCCTCAGTTGAATTCTTATCGTCTGGACGATTAAAGTGGAGAAACAAAAAACAGAGGGGCACAAGCAGACACCACCTTGACTCGTACCCCGCCGAGTACACGTGGCGCACGGCGGCCGGTGACGACCTCTTTGATAAACTCATTGGTGACATTGCCAAGTTTTGGTAGTCCATTAAAGAGGACAATTAAGTAGAGGTCTGCGGGTAGTGATTTTTCAAGCCGGGTCGGGTAGTAGATTACCATCAATTTTCGGGTCGGGTCGGGTTCGGATATTGTAAGTGGAATAAAAATTCGGGTCGGGTCGGGTTCGGGTATGTAAGTTGAAAAAAAATTGGGGTCGGGTTCGGGTATCATTTGTCAGCAAAACAATAATTTCATTAAATTTTGATGGGACTACCAAGCGTTGCGAATTAAAAATCTAACATAACATTCACATTACTTACATATATACATACAAGATAAAATTACAGTTTGCATGAAGAAAATAACACTACTTATGACCATGGGACAAGAAATATTGATGAATTGAAGCTAGACAACGAACAAGCTATTCTAAAACACAAAGAACAATTACATACACAAATATGAAACTTTACAATAAGTTACCATCAAATATAAAAAAATAAAGATTTTTATTAATTAAAAGAAAAAAAATTTAAATTCAAATTCAAATTCAAATTCAAATTCAAATTCAAAAAATCTTTATTCATTCAAAAAACAGTACAAACATTACATTTCTGATTAGATTCCAGTCACAATCTTCTTGTAATAAGAAACATAGACACTATAAAATGGATGAATGAATAGCTAGGTACCTCATTATTTCGTGTTGAGGTACCAACACAATCTATAACAGACATACTGTGAAAAATACAAATTAATACATAATGCTACAATATACTTTAACAAAATACATAATCTAAATTAAAATATGAATAACAATGTCCCTTTGGAATTAACCAATGAAAAGTAACTATTAAAAATCACGCACAAATCCAAGTAAGCCAAATATCACAAACAAAACAATTTTCAACAAAAAAAACAGATGAATTAAAAATGTTATAAAAAGAACACTTCAATGTCCGGTAACAGTAAACAACCAACTTTTTAGTTTAATTAGAAATGATTTAATGTTTTGACACAAACAAATTTCTGTTGGAAGTAAATTAAAAAATTTTGGGGCACAATACTTAAAAGATCGTTTAAAAAACTCATTATATGGCTGAGGAGTAAATACAAAGTTTCTAGACCTCAACCTATCAGAATAAACCCGTATGTTTCCCATTAAATGGCCTGACTTAATATAAAAAATCCTAAGAACCCTGAAAACAAATAAATATCTAAGTGGAAATATTTTTAGTGATTGAAATAAAGGAAATGAATGGTCAAAACGATTAACACCCATTATCAATCTCACAATCTTCTTTTGGCATGTAATTAAAGGAAGGAGATTGGAGAGATAAACACCTCCCCAACAAGAGATTCCGTATTGCAATTTGGAATCGACTAATGCAAAATAAACTATTCTTAATATGTTTACTGGACAAACAGACTTTAGAAGGTAAAATTTTCTCAAACATGATAATAAATAATTCTTTACACTATTAATATGGCACTTCCAGTTAAAATTTTCATCTATTGTTAAACCAAGGTATTTAATTTCTTTAACCTGCTGGATTTTTAAGCAAACATCACACGAACTTTGAGGATTTGGCAAACAGCTAACACATTTGTAGAATAAACTATTATTAACATTATTCTTACTTCTTAAGGAGAATTGCATGAATTTTGTCTTACTACTAAGAGCCATTCGATTAGGAGAGAACCATAGTTTTAATTTATCCAGATCCTATTGCATATATTCAATCAATAATTCAGATTTTCCAAGGGAGTAACTTAGTACAGTATCATCCGCGAAACAAGTTATTTTACCAAAGAAGGAACCAGAACATAAATCATTAATATATACCAAGAAAAGTGTAGGACCCAGAACAGAGCCTTGTGGGACACCATAACTAATTTTATTTTTAGAGCTGGTAATATTTTGCAATCTTACACACTGAGATCTCCCATTCAAATAACTTTCAAACCAATTCCAAACAACTCCCCTTACACCGCTATTCCATAATTTAGATAATAAAATGTTATGATCGACCGAATCAAAGGCTTTTGTAATGTCAACGAACGGAGCACTCACGTTGTTACTGACATTCAACCCATCTGCAATTTGAGAACAAAATTGCAACAAAGCATCCTCCGTTGACTTACCATCGATGAAGCCAAATTGATTTTTATTAAAAAACCTATTCACATTCAAAAACTTCAACAACCTAACCTTGACTAACTTTTCAAAAATGTTTGAAAAAACTGAAAGCAGGGATATAGGCCTAAAATTGTTACAATCTCTAATCTCACCCTTCTTGAATAAGGGAATGACTACAGCTGTCTTCAAATCATCAGGAAAAATTCCTATTTTAAGCTCTGATTAAAAATATTTGCAAGAATGGTAGAAATTAAATCATGGACAGACTTCAAAACAGCAACAGAAACCCCATCGATCCCAGGTGACTTATTTGAGTTAAGACCTAAAATGATTTTACTAATTTCATCAGAGACAATTGGTGCAAAAAACATAGATCTTGTGCATGTTGATGATGGAAACACATCTGAATAGCAAGGACAATTTAAACCATCCAATGATTCCAAATTGTTGTGTAACTCATCTATTACATTGACAAAAAAATTATTAAACTGATTGGCAATATCTTCAGGTTTTGTCAACAGGACATTCGGGTTTGCAACTGAATAAATGGAATCAATACCCTTGTTAGTAGCCCTGGAACCCAAATTACTATTAACTGTACGCCACTGTTTTTTCACATTACTTTTATTTGACTCAAAAAGAGATAAATAATACTGTTCTTTTCTTTGGTTCATGTCCGACTTCAATTTGCTTGCAAACCCTTGAAAATACTGACATAACCTGACATTGTTAGGATTTTTCTTGACCTTTTTATACAGTGAGTTCCTAAAAACTTGCCTTTTGCATAATTCAGTAGTCATCCAAGGTTTTAAAATTTTATACTTAACATTTTTTTCCTTAAAGAAGGTAGCCTCATTAATTGCAGATGTAAAATATTCTAAAAATAATTTAAAACTAAAGGATACATCATTGCAACTTACAACTAAAGACCAATCAATAAATTCTACTAGGTTTCTAAATTTAACAAAATCAATTCTTCTGATCTGGTAGTAACTATCTGTACAATTCATTTTAAACAACTGAGAACACATAAGGCTGCAAACAGTACAGTCGTGATCGGTTATTCCTAAGGCAATTACTTTTCCATTACAATCAATATTAACACTGGACCTAAAATAAATATGGTCAATTAAAGTCATAGAAGTAGCAGTTACTCTTGTAGCAGTTGTTATAATTTGATCCAAACCATGACTAGCCATGACAGATTGATATTTATCGGTGTCGGAAGAATTTTGAAGCAAACATTGGTTAATATCACCAATTAAAGATTAATATTACTTAAAAGACCAATTTAAAAAGTACATGAAGACATTCTTTACAAATCAATGTATTTATGATACAAATGATTTTTTTAAGCTAAAATTTTAATAATTTTATAATATACATAATGAAAATTTTGTAAAACATTGTAATGCACCAAATGGTGCCATATACAATATACAATAACCAATACAGTCAATAGATATTCATATTCATGACTAAACTTATTATTTAATAATTTATCAATGAAATAGTATTTATATTTTATAACAACAATAATCAACAATAATTTATTTTCATCATAAAATTAGTTTTATTATAAAACTTCTATGAAGAAAATAACAGTTGGTTTAAGAAATAGAGTAGAGGAAGGGAGGAAAGAGAAGGGGGGGAGAGAGAGAGAGCTACAAAAAACAGCTTTCTCAGTCTCCTTATCAGTGGGAAGGGGGAAGTGGGGGGGTTTGTTTACTCATCAATTAGCCTGTCCGTCTGGTGTTATCTGCGTGCGTGCGTGCGTTCGTCTTTTTCCTACTACGAAATGCGAAAATCCAAACCATTTGACCTACAACCACATATGATGGCTCATACTTTTTGTCTAATTTTTTAAAATATATTGTGGCAAAAAAGAAACTTTTATCTCTTGCCGTTCAAGAGAAAATCCATGATCAAACAAAGGACTGATGTATACTTTGTGGTTCTCAAGGTCAACTAAATATAGCAGAAACTTTCCGAATTCCATCTAATTGGAGATATTATTTCATTTCACCTGTCAACGTCCTTTCCTTATCACTTCAGGGATAATTTTTTGTGTATGTTGTTCGTGGGAAGGACTCGCTCTTCCGGTTTAACGTGTCCAAAAATAGATCGCAACAATTAATTATCTTCTCGATAAGACCTCTCGTAACATAAGCTCTGCTAGAAATTCCAGCTTATTCAAAGCTATTTAGTGGTTGGTACCTACAACTATTTCATTGCGTCGGTTCCCTGGTCCTTTAGGTTGCTAAACGAGGATACGATATTAAGCAGTAAGCGTACGATAATTTTGAGCCGGCAAGGAGACGGCTGGTTGTCTGAGTTGAGACGTATAGTGAAGATTGCTTCTAAGTTTGACATCGCGATCGCGACCATCTTTGTTCGTCACATTATAATATTGTGTGGACGCTGTAAGTCAAAAGCTTTGTGCGAATTAATTATTGTTGAACATTTTTAAAGTTTCTTTCGGGTAGTATGTCGGGTCCAATTTCTTTCGGGTAGTAGGTACCCGCCCGACCCGACGTGTAATAAAAACCCGCCCGAATAAAACCCGAAACGTGTGAACCCGCCCGACCACTCGGGTTCACATAATTACCCAAAGCTACCCGAATTTTCGGGTATCCGCAGACCTCTACAATTAAGTCATTACATTATATCTAATTTAATTTTGTGTGATTAAAGCCTTTTTTGTTTCGTTCAATGAGTTGTTTTCCCTTCACTTTATAGCAACCTACTTATAACGTTAATCAGTTTAATTTAACGAGCAAGTAAAGGGTAGTATGGGGGATTATATTTATATTATAGTAAAATTGTGATCATAAAAGACTGATTTTTCAAATTATAGTAAGCTAACCTAACCTTACCTCCTATATTGGGGTGGCCTCCGTATGACGTAAAAGTACCAGAATACCTCTTGGAGAAAGGTACAGTTCAAATTCTAATTAACACATTCGCTGCGTCACCATGGCCCCGAACCAAGATAAAACAAGAAGTAAAAATTCTAATTCTGGCCTGTTGCATAGCAGAGTTGCACTGTACAGTATTGCTCTGCTTCAAAACACATTCTGAGTTACTTCCAAAAGCTGTTTGTAGGTAGCAGCACAATTTAAACAATACAAGTCATTTCTTGATCAAAATGAAATGACAATTTTTGGGCGAGGCGAATATATAATTTGAAATTCTGGGGCAACACCCACCTTATGTTAATTATTTGCTGATCCTCGGTCAAGTTGTTGGTAATTGTCACACATGAACACTCACTTAAAACTGAGATATCGGATCGCACATAAAGTGACCCGACATTTCATGTAAAAACGTAAAACGTTACGCTTCTTCGGGGGATTAAAAAATCTCACCTACAGTGTTTTGCGAGGAGTCGCTCCGACCTTCTTACTGCAACTGGCCTGTCCCGTGGGTTCACGTTCTTATCAGTAGCAGGGGGCGGGGGGGTCTATTGTCCTGACTAAAAGTGATTTCATTTTTAATTCCACTTACAACCAACAGGACAAACATCAGATGAAGTGAGGCACTCGGCTGAGAGAAACATTGTACATTGTTAACAGGGCCTCGGCTAGTATTATTTTTAATAAGCCGTGTTGGAAAGAAAGAAATATTTTGGAAGGAGTTTGTATGGCAGTGGACAGCAATTGTATCTCTCAGCTGAGTGCCTCACTTCATCCAATGTTTGTCCTGTTGGTTGAAATTGAAACTAAATATAAAGTAAACAGAGCCAGGACAATAGACCCCCCCCCTGCCCCCTCCTACTGATAGCCACTTATTGGATTGAAGTTTTAACCAAAAAATAAGCAAAAAACATTGTATAACATTTTTTGATACTTAAACACTTAAACCTTTTCTTGTTTCTTTTGAAATAAGTGTTCATCAAAAATTAACCACAAGAAGTAAAAATAAATAATTTTTAAATGGTTTTATCATTCAAATGAAAGCAAAAAAGACTTAGGCATCTTATTAACTGGATTTTATCCTTTCATCAAATTGTCCATTGTATATAAGTTTTTTTCTCTGCCCTGATAGTCCATACTGATCGGATAGGAAGTAGGAGGGGGGCACCAAGCAATACCTTCACCTAGGAATGCCAAAAACTCTTAAGCCGGCCCTGAGACCAACAGCACACAAGCTCACTCTGGTGTTAAAAATTATTTAGCAAACGTGTTGTATATTAGCTTTATCCTTATACTTAGTGCATTAGGCAACATGTTTTGTGGCGATGGTGATAATTTACTTACTTATTTACATACTTGCATACTTGAAGATTCCATCAGTGTCCCTTTTTTTGCAGAGAGTTGGACAGGTCAAGGTGCTCACAAAAGTGAGTCACTACTTTCAGCACCATGGCGCTAAACAACAAATAATTTTTTTTAATAAAATAAAAAGAGAGAGAGAGAGAGAGCTGTATTTAATCTGTAAGTACATTAATAAGATTGAAAATGGGAAATTGTATACAAACTTACTCATTTTGACAAACGATTGATGGTCCTGCAGGTGGTGGGCAGGCCTGGAGGTGGAGGGGAGAGTGACGCAGCCTTCACTCCGTCACCACCTGTAGGCATAGCTGGGGACCAGAGCCTCACACTCACCCTGGCCCATCAGACGAGGATACGCAGTCTCTACAGCAGCGTGCAGGTGAGGGGATGCCCATACATTACATAATCTATTTTTGGACTTCTTTTGTCTTCTCGCAGTTTTTAACCTAACATCACATAATCCTTTACAAACTATTATTTTCTTCCGATTAAATGAAAAAAAAAAGGGTTTGTTTTTACTTAATTGGTTTTAAAGAATACCTCTTATTTTAAAGGAGAGAGTAGTAAGCCTGGGCTACTTTATCTCATAGGATTTTTTGTGGGACACTTCAGCCTCAATATGAAGAATGAAAAGAAATTTACTCCTTCCCCTATAAAATTTGCCCCTGCCCCAAAAACGCAATTTTTAATTTTCAAATGCAATCCCCCATTGAGTGACCACTCATTTTAAAGTGCTTAATAAAAGAAACAAAATGCCACAAATTTAAGCTTCCTGGTCTTTGGGTGACGACCACGATGGCGAAGAGTTGGAGGTTACCGACGTTTCAGATGCGATGCAGTAGCCCATTCTCAAGGCGCATTCCTAACATTCATAACACTGAACGGCGGGTCCTCTGCCTCAGATTTATAGGCTCAGGGGTAGGGGAGGGTTGTTTACAACTCCCATTGTTTTCCTGGAAGGCGTGGCTGACCTGGACCTATCTCGATCACATTCACATCTCAGCTTTTCTATAAGGGGACTCACGTGCAACTTAGCTCCATCCTGGTGTCTCTATTGAAATTATTACGGTTTTTCTGATTTCTAAGATAAAAATTGTTCTCAAAATAATTATTGCTGGTAGGCAAGACTTGAATTTCATCAAAATAAATGTTGTGTCTAGTCGTAATGGCATGATCGGCAACTGCAGAAGTATTGGTATCTAAATTTCTTGAACTTCTTATATACTCTTTCACCATTGTGGAAATTAAATGTCCTGTTTCCCCTACGTAACATTTCCCACCATTTAAAATACAGTTATGGGAAATGTTATGTAGGGGAAACAGGATGTTTAATTTCCTATCAAGCTTGATGTCAAGCGGCAAGTTCTCTCCTGCTCAGCCTAATGTCGAGTCCCAAATTCTTTCCTGTCCAGCCTGTTGTCAAGCCCACAGTTTTTTCCTTTCCAGTCTGATTTAAAGCCCCCAGTTCTTTCCTATCAAGCCTAATATTAAGTCACCTGCCTGATGTCAAGTCCCTAGTTTTTTTCCTGCCCAGCCTGATGTCAAGTCTCCTTCCCTAGAGGGATACTGAAATTGATTACTGCTAGATTTCTAAAAACTTCCTCCATTACAGTAGTGAGCTCACGTTTGTGGGATCTAAGGGGCGGTTTGGGAGCTCGGTATTAGCGCTAGTCCGAGCCTAAGAACCGGTTATATCCAGTATTTAGGCTGGCGTCCAAAAACTCGGTTTGGGAGCTCGGTATTAGTTGGTCTCGAGCCTAACTGGCGCAGGGATAATCTCGCGCCTAACTTTTTTGGGTTTGGGAGTCAAGTAGCCTTGGGCTCACGCCTAAGAGATAATCTAGTTGGGTTTGGGAGTCCAAGTTCGGGCCTAATAAATTTTTTTTGTCATCATAACTGTCGATTTTAGGCTCAAAAGTTAGACCTGCTAGGGGGCAGGTCTAAGTAAACATCATGTTGGTTTTCGTAGTTGAGTTTTCTTTCTCCTACGCTTGCCGTAACTGGAACTCTTCTAACTGAGTTCGCTGTAGTACAGTGACAGCTGCAATCTGCTGTCTGTCTGTACCTGATGAGACGAAACAACGTCAAAACAGCAAGTCATCCACTAGTGGATGACTTGCTGTTTCGACGTTGTTTCGTCTCATCAGGTACAGACAGACAGCAGATTGCAGCTGTCACTGTACTACAGCGAACTCAGTTAGAAGAGTTCCAGTTACGGCAAGCGTAGGAGAAAGAAAACTCAACTACGAATACTTCCTTGCCAATAACATCGATGTGACTAACACCTAGTCCATCTCTTTCTGATGTTGGTTTTATCTAATTATCTTGTTTATTAATTTCACTTTAACCAAACGATTGTTATATTTGGATTAGTCATTAAATTCCGAACAATTCCATTACCCTTAAGTAATATTTTAAAATAATTAATTTTTGGTTCCTGATGTTCACATTGTACTAGAGATCGCGTAGATTACTTTGCTTTAGTTAAGATTTTGACTAATCAACGGTAATATCAAACAAATTGGCAATAAAAATTCGGGTATAGTAATTTGTTTCCGTTGATAAATAAATTAATACAATTTTGTAACTAAATATGGTGTATGATTTAGCTACGAGAAAAATAGCAAATACACACAAAATTCACAACATTCCAATTATAAATTACTATACAACAAAGCATATTTTGGATTGTAAACACTTTTTACGATACTTATCAGGGTTACAAAATATCGCGGCTTTTAACATCTTTAAGCTAAGCAAATAATACAGGGTGTTTTTTTTAAACGCAACCCATTTTTAAGATTGAATATTGCACATATAAATATGAAACAGTATTGTTTTATTAATCCTTACATTTTATACTACTTATTATTTAAGTTTGATCACATTTAGTTTACATTATATGTATTCAAACAATCCATAATTGGCATTTGTACAAAGTTGTGTTCTCTCCATCAAATTCCTGAACACGTGTTGCTAGGTACGTCTTTGAATTTCTTGCATTAAATTTGTTTTTGTTTTGAGGTGCTGAATATCCTGTGAATTTTTTCGTAGCCCTTAATTTTTATGTATCCCCAAAGAAAATTATATATTGGGGACAAACCCGGGAATCTTGGGGGGGGGAAATAATCCGTCATTGATAAAATTAAGTTTTGGGTTGCGTTTGAAAAAACACCCTGTAACTTATATGATTCAATTCTACTTTAAAGTCTGACGTTATTAGAAACGTACACACGCTCCCCCCTTACGCAAAAGAGTGAAGATATTGAGGCAAAAAACATTTCAACGAAACTGCGCAGAAGCGCTGAGCAGTCGCTATCAGTTGAGTTCCGTTTTATACTACTCTGAAAGCCAGGCGCGTTGTCACTGTGCGGAGTGTAGGGTGAGTTTGTGCCGGTGACATCAACATGGAGTACCTCGACTATTTGGACTATGTTAGGATATATCCACCTCGGATACAACCAGCTCGTCATCAAAATTACAATCCATTCAATTTTGTGTTCGCTTCTTCTCTTTATCAGCCATGTTCTCTCGCACTTACTCAAATCCCAATGAGCAAAAAAATAGCTAAAAATAAGTTCATACTCGTATTAAAACTGTTATCAATACATCGAAACTTGGCAACGATTTCATATCAATACGAGTTAAAAACTTTTTAAAATAATTTTAAAATTGTTTGGAACTTTTATTAAAACAACTTAAAAATTACGATCTTGTATCAATGGCGATAGTTAAATAACTTATATCAGAACAATTTTTAAAATGTTTCAAACTTATATTGAAACTAGTATTAATGTAATTTGGAAAACACATATTAAAATTATTTCAAAACAATTTTAAAAGTGTTAAAACTGAAAACAAAACTTGTAAAGTTTGAAGTCAAATAACTTGTATTAAAACAGTTCAAATTGGTTTTAGTCTTGTTAAAATTGTTTTAAAACATTCTTGTTGAAATGTTTTAAAAGTGTATTAAAATTAATTGTAACTCATTTTCATGCTCATTAAGTAGCAGTAACAATTTGAAAAACAAATGAAAAAGTAACAACACTTTTTAATAGGCACAATTATTTAACTGAAAAAAACCATAAAAACAAACAAATTAAAACTAGAAATTTAAAAGTACTCTCACTGTGTCATCCACCTACCCGAACCCTTCATATAAAAATGATAAAGAGGACTGTAAACTCCCCTCACCACGCACAACATAGGGCGCTTTTGTTGCCGTCGTCGATCAGGTGTTTCGCAGTTGCCGCCGCGAGCCCCAAAACCAAAATTCCCCGCGATTCCCTGTCCATCTAGCCACACTGCCACTTAGTACCGACTAATGATGATACCGAACCATTTCAACTTGGTCGCGAGCTCCCAAGCTCGACTTTTGCTACGTGGACTAAAGTTAGGCGCGCCTAAAGCTAGGCGCGTACTAGCTGGGCCCGAGCTCCCAAACCGCCCCTAAATGATGCAACCTGCAGAGGCTCCACAATAACAGCGCAATAATGGTAGTTACCTTGTATTTATTTTTTGTGTATGCAGCATGGAAGCGTGCTGGGCCCATAACCCAGAGGTCCGTGGATCGAACCACTCTATGCTACCAATTCTGGGGCGACGCTCCGGTTTGGTTTGCATTTGAGTGAGTTGTCTGAACTGTAGTGGCCGTACCAGAGGGTATTCTGTTTACGATTATACTGCTCGCGTCAACAAGGTAGCCATCGTTACTTAAAATATTTTTATTCCTCCAGAATTGATTAATATGAATTATATGATCCTCTGATACCTTACGTGATTGCCCAATTACCGACTGACTCTGCAAGTTACGACATAATATTTAACTTTAGTAATAACGGAAAGATTATATACTACCTTATTCTGTTTAGTTGAAAAGAACTAACTTTAGTGAAAATGATAATTAACCGGAATTAAAGAAAAAGATGGCCGACCTATACCTTCCATTTCCCCCTATACGGCTAAACTTACATCGAACCCATGGTGGTTGCTGCGTGGTGTAGTTGAGCTGACGGACCAGCGGCGACTGAGGGCGAGTCTCAGGTGCTGACGTCGCTGGTCGAGACTTACCGCTCTGACAGAGTGGTCAATGTCTAAATCTTACCTTCTAATCAGCTGTTTTGGGGGATCGCCACAAACCTAAACTGGCATCAGCCAGTTTGGACCCCACTGAGAATTTTGGGTTCAAGCTTAGAGTGAACCCAAAAGCCAGATTTCCCCCTTTTTTCGTTTGGGGTGGCTTTGTGTATTGTGGTAGTAAGGTGATGTTTTATGTAAATCAATGTATTTCAGTACCTAATTTGGTATTTGTTCATTTTTAAGGACGTATCTCCAGTGGCCAGCGATGGAAATGTTCACCAACGAAGGCCAGACTCCTCCAGTTCAGCCAGCTCTGCAACCGACTGGGAAGGTACTCAACTGGTGCTATATTTGCTTAACGATAGCATTCAATGTCAGCAAGGTACTAAACTGGTGCTCTACTGGCCTAACACTTGCATTCTATGTTGGAAAGGCACTAAATTGGTGCTATACTAGCCTAATGCCCGAACGCTATGTCAGAAAAGTACTGAAGTGGTGCCATACTTGACTGACGCTTGTGTTTTATGCTTTGCTGACGTTTTGCTCCAGTTAAAATGGTATTTTTATTCCTCCACTGTGGTTTCCCAATATCGTGATGGTTTGTATCTCCCTAAAGAACTAAGACCCATAAGGGCACCTTAACATAGATAGTTTTGAATATAAAGTCAATTTTGAAAAGTGTATGTTCCTACATCAATTTCATCCACTTTTATCATTAAAAAAGTAGCAAAGACTACTTGCCTAACGCTCAAATTCTATGTCAGGAATGTAATGAAGTGGTGCCATACTTGACTGAGCACTTTGGTGGCTTGTGTTTTATGCTTTGCTGACATTTTGCTCCAGTTAATATGATATTTTTATACCTCCACTGTGGTTTCCCAATATAGTGATTGTTTGTATCTCCCTAAAGAACTATGACCCAAAAGGGCACCTCAACATAGATAGTTTGAATGTAAAGTTAATTTTGAAAACTGTATGTTCCTACATAAATTTCATCCACTTTGGTCATGAAAAAAATAGCAAAAACAGGGTGGCCACTGCATCGGGAATTTGGGAAAACTGGGAATTAGCCAGGAATTTTTCAAACCGTGAAAAAACCGGGAAATAACCGTGAATCTCGAGCGAAATCCGGGAAAACGCCATTTTTTAAAGAACAATAATAAACATCGTAAACAAATCAATATTAAAATGGTTGACGAAAAATGCAAGATCATTTCGTCATATTTATGCTAAGCAACTTCCAAATACAACTACTAATGCGCAACTGCTTGAAGCAGAATCACATACGCGTCAGTAAAATGCGAAAGATGGCAAAGAGTGTCTAGTGTCTAGCGCCACCCTCAGCGTGAACGCCAATCTGTGGTGAAGATTGTTGGTCGACAGGATAGTGAATGACGTTGTCTCTGCCCAGTCCACCTGCAGGGGAGCAGACAGACAACAGTGATGGTGCAATAGTGCAGTCGTAGGGAGGGAGGGGTAGGCAGATAATGGAACAACAAATTTCTACGCAGAAGAATTGGGGTTAAAATAAAACGTTTTCTACGAAACTTTATTATTACGTACAGTCAACGTACTCAAGGATCATTAGTGATGAGTACCTACTCTTAAAAAAAGTCGCTCTTATATTGCCAAGGGTTAATTTTTATTCGTATAACGTACTTCTCCATAAAAAGACGATTTCATTTGTTTTTAATAGGTATCGATTCTTGGTTAGTTGTGCTTTGAATAACCGCAAACTGGGTTGCAAAACTGACGATGATAAAAATAAGCTTATAATTTATTATTCTGTTTTGCAAGCAAGAAAAACAGCCACTATTTCAATGAGAAGTAGGCCTCATATGAATATGCCTCATATGAATGAATATGCCTCTATTTAGTTGTGGCGATTTTCTAGTCAAAACGTACAAATGAACTTGAGTTTGGTATGGTCCAGTAGTTCGATTCTGTAAACTGCGGATCAATTTTACCGGCAAAGATTTCCGTCTTTCTGAAAGGAATAACCGCGAGATCATTGACGTACGAAATATACAAGTATTGTATTTTTCAGTTTGTAATTATTATAACTACAGCCTGTTTCAGGAAATTGGTTTTTTTTGTGTCGGCCAGATTCGGCTTAGCGAAAATCGAAGATAAGAAAGAGACAAAAAGTGGTCAGGTGTTCATGCGTATTGACTAGTGGCTCGACGAATGTGATAAAAGCGTGGGCTATTCTAAACTGAAGAACGTAATTTTGAAGTGATTTATTGATAACGCTGAACTATTATCTTTGTACCGAAGATTTTAAATTGTGTTTGAAATTATTTTGCAGTAGTACCTCCCCTTACGTTTTCTTTACTGATTGTTTTTCTGCATGATTAGTTAATTAAACTTATACTCGGGTATTTGGCTTACTACTCGACTCGAAATGAAAACCCACTATTCGCCCGCCCCTAAAAGATTAATTTAACGTATAATTTAAAGGCGTCCGATTCGTAAAATAATTTTTGAACCGGCATAGCATTGGTTAGGCTTTGATTGTGATTTTAGCCGTAATTTGCCATCACTTATTATTAGTAAAAACAGTAATGGCAAATAAATGTTCGCAAAAATAAAAATCAAAACAAACTCACAGTCACCAACAATGAATTTCAAACAAAAAATTTGCTTGCCTTTTGATTTTTATCTGCACGTGACCTTGTCACGTGCTATGTTTTATGTGTACGGCATGACGATTCGCAAAAATGAGTACATTTAGTGTATAAAAATTTAATAATTCATAGACCAGCAAATTTTATGTTCAGAAGTTATTCATTGTCACGAATTGGGTTTTATCTTTACAATATCAACTTTAAATGGTGTTTAGTTCAACTTTGGTTAGAATTGGGAAATCAGTACAAAATCGGGTGCGAGAGTCAACATCTAATATCAATTTTGTTTTGTCGTCTATCTGGTTACCGAAGTTTTTTGTCTTACTTCCTTTCATCCTTTCTTCCTTCCTTTCTCCTCCCCCCACCCCCACCACACGGATGGTGCATAATATAGTGCGCATAGCAGGTTGTCATGGTAACCAAGTGTTGTCATTGCGTCGGGCCAATTGGCGACTGCCATTGCCACTGTGTTGTGAAACGTGAATTCGGGCGGACAGCAATGTGAAGCAAGACAGGCCGATAGTCGGCGTGTGCGTACCCTTACTTTGTCAAGTTTTCGAACGATATCCATATTTTTGCGTCTTCCTCCACTTATCTAATTTACATGGTTCATAGTTCTACTACCTTTAAGTATCGAATACGATAAGGAAGTAATTTAATAATTATCCGTTTGGTGTCATACAACGTACGGTACGTTACAAAATGCATTTTTGGATTACATTTTACAATGAAAAGTTGGTTTTGACAAAAACTTTTGAGGACTATTTATTTTCAAGTATTTTTTAACTGTTCTAAGGCGAACAGTCTGCTGCCGCGTGAGTAGAGGATCAATGCTGATTTGCCGTCTGTTGCACGTTTTGTTGCCTTGTATTTGCGTGTTCTGACTCATTTTGATTTAGGCCTATTTCTAGTTGAATTTTTGAATACCGCCTGCTTTAAAATATTGCCAGCCGTTGTTGTTGCTACGGCCTTATTGGTTCCGTGATTGGGTTAACCGTGACTCCTCAGCGAGTCACTGAAATTTAAAAATGCAAATTACGAAAATGTGGTTTATTTCGTGTATACTCAAGCATTATCTATTACCCAGCGTAAAATACGTGATTTCGGTGTGTAATGTACGGGAATTATAGCCTGATTTCGTTAACACCCTGATTGTACAAGCGGCCGGTGGAAACTCATCTTGCATCTTGCGTTTAAACCTTTTTAAACTATGTTAATTAACAGGCTATTCTGTTTTTTCCACATGGTTGATGGATTTTAATAATAATATAGAATAACTGTAAGACATTGTTTACTCTGTTGTCACGATTAATTGGGACGACTATTATGGAGTTAATATGCCACCAGGCAAGGGCGAACCCAGGATTAAATTTCGGGGGGAGATATCGTGTAAGAAGGGGGAAGGGGGGATTTAGGTACTCACAAACACCTGTACTAATGTGATGATAGACAAATAAGGTCATCGTGGTAGACGAATGTCGTCGTCGCGGTAGACAAAATCGTTGTCATGGTAAGCGAATCTGGTCGTCGCGGTAGACGAATATCGTCGTTGTGGTAAACGCCACGGTCGCCGAGTATCGCGTCGCGGTAGACACATATATCGTTTTCATGTCGCAGTAGACAAAATTCGTCTTCGAGTCGCGGTAGACAAAAATCGTCTTCGCGTCGCGGTAAACAAAATTCTTCGCGTCGCGGGAAACGAAAATCGTCGTCGCGTTACGGTATACGAAAAGCATCTTCGCGTCGCGGTAGATAAAAATCGTAGTCGCGTCGTGATAGCCGAAAATGGTTGTCTTTTCCTCCAAAATTTCTGTTCTCCAAAATTTCAGGGGGATATGTCCCCTTTATCCCCCCCCTGGGTTTGCCCCTGCCACCGGGAATACGGCCGAAAATGTCCGTGAAAACCGGGAAAAAACCGGGAATGGAAAAATTCGTTTGGAGTGGCCACCCTGAAAAACTACTTGGTACAGGTAAAATTTGACCAAAAAAAGTGAGTAAAAGTGAGTACAGTTCGGGTTATCAAGATCATAGGCGTGTGCAGGGTCCATCCACTGTGGGTGCCAGACTCTAAAAATAAGGAGGTTTTTTTTTGGTGGGTGCCCTCCCCAAAAAAAGGACTATTGCAAACTGTAAATGCTTTAAGAAAGGCTAGTGGTTAATATTGAAAAAAATGGTCTCTTCAGATGGGTTCCTGGTCCTAGCTGAAGTGTCTCAGGTCTGAGCATATTAAGGGATTAAGAACGGTAATAGGCCTGTATTCGTCAGATGATACAAGATTTTTCAAATGCAAATTTTCAGCTCGGTCAGTTTCCTGAATAGTTTCACGTTCACCCGAAACATACAGACAATAAAAAAATACAGTTTAAGAGCAAGATCAATAGATAACAATTTTATCTAATAGTCTTAAATGGACACTTTTATATCCAATCATCTTTGAAAGACAATGTTCACATTACTGGGGAATATTAAAAATGTTTGATTTTTCTGATTTGGCCACTTTGGCGCCCTCTAAAATCTTCTGTGGGTGCCAGGGCTTCTGATCCGGACCTGTGATCCTGTCCGGATGCCTATGATCTAAACCTCACATCCGTATCTCGGACTATCTTGATGAGCCAATCTGCGAAATAAAAATACAGTAGAGCGCCGATTATCCGAACTAATTGGGGACAAGGGGTGTTCGGATAACTGAATATTCGGATAATCGAACATGAAAAGGCAACATTTTAAAATTATATAGGTAACGTAATTCTTAATAGTAAAAAGGCTAAAAAATTATCAATAAAAAAATATTCACTTAATTTTATTATGAAATCTATCAGAATACATTGATATCCCGGCGCAACGGAGGTTTCGGTTGGCGCGCGAATTTGAATTACTTGAGAATCATGTTCAAAATATGAATTATTACGGCGTTCGGTTAACCGAAGGTGCGGATGATCGACGTTCGGATAATCGGCGCTCTACTGTATTTAAATCACGGTAAAAATGTGATTTTAGTGAGTTTTACACGGATAGAATGTCTTCTAAAAGTAAGATGCAACTGCAATACATCACTGAATGTATTTTGTATCACACAATTAATTGAAGTCGCTGCATACCTTTACAAAAATTGCAGCATTTTCGTGTGACGAGTGGTTTGCTGCTCTGAGCGCTAGCAGTAGTCAGCATATCCTTAGTAGCACAAAAATATTTTTCAAAAGTGGTTAAATAAATTGTCTAGATATTGTGGAAATTTATTAATGTTACAAAAACATTGTCAGAAGGTATTAATAACATTTTGGTGCAACATTGATAATTTTTGTTCTAATATATCGACAACATTATAAAATGTTTGTTAAATATTATTTTAATATATTTTATAAATAATACACAAATATATTTGAAATATTTTATTATTTACTTTAAATCAAGAAATTTGAAAAATTAAAAATTTTTAATCAGGGCAGGTTACTTAGCATGTGTACTGTCATACCAGTCATATAAAACCAATGTTTTGGTGGGATTTGAACCTAGAACCCTATGTTTTGAAAATAGAAGATTAGGCCATAGAAGCTTACAGCTTTTGCATGGTAAAATGTTATTTTATCCTACCGCTCTGGTAGAGAATATGGGAACTAAGAACAAGTTTTCTTAAATTGAGAATATTAGGAAAATATTGTTTCAGTATTGCAACAATACTATTTTCCTGCTTTGGATTTATTGAAGAAACATTTGAATTAATATTGCAGCTAAACATTTTTTTCAATGTTTATTAAATATTATATTTTGACATAGTTTTATCAATTAAAAAAATATTACAAAAATACTGTAAATATTTTAAATATATATTTTTTTACTAGCCAATATTTTTCTAAAAATATTATTACCACAACATTACATCTATATATGATTAATTAATTGTCTCTTTTATGATTTAAAAAAAATTCTTGACTTACTTTTATAATATTTAAAAAATATTGCATCAGTATAACCCGAAAAATATTTGTGGTAATGTTGGTCAGTGTCTGAAAAAAAATACATTTGAAAATATTTTTGTGTTGCTTGGGATGTGTAATCACATAACCCAAGGCCGTAGCCAATGGGGGGGGTTAGGGGGTCAGAACCCCCCCGAAATAGTAGAAATAGCATTGAAAACATAGTAAATGGGGGTGAAACCCCCCCCCCTGAAATAGTCGAAACCCCCCAAAAAAACCCCCTAGCAAACGTAGAGGGGCCCGGAAACAGTTAAAAAGGGTGCAGAACGACGATAAAGGCAGCGCAAAGCACACACACGAGTAAAAAAAAGGTCACCACTTTTGCCGAGCCGGAAATTCACCCGCCGGCCCTGGCCAAACCCCCCCCCCCCCCCGAAAAAATTTCCTGGCTACGGCTTTGACGTAACCTATGACAATTTCGCGGGTTTGTCACTGTCCCATGATGTGTTTATATTTGTGAAAGGTTTGTGTAAACTGACACTAAGTTTCAAAATGAGTTGATGTGAAATTAACATGTTGTACAGTCTTAATAGGCTATTTGCAGCAAGTAGATGTAAATGCTTTTTTTGAACACCAAAAAGAGGTCGAGCAAGGAGGTCGATCACGTGACCTGGATGACATTTATATATATAGCACATAATTTTTTACATACTATATAATTTTTATATAGGCTAAACATAATTTTTAAAACAAATTTTAAATAACACAAATACAATTCAGATAAATTATATTCAAATGAAAAATTAAATACATAAATACACGATTGAAATAGAAAAAAATAAATTTCAATTAAAAAATATGTATAAAATTTTCGCCGCGTACGGGGATCGAATGCGGATCGTCAGAGGTGTAAGCAGTGTGCGCTGACCACTGGTCCAAACCGCTTGGTGAAAACGAACGTTGTTGACACAAAAACTACACGCTCATCATCAATCATCTAATTAATCGATATTTAGTTTTATATTTTACATTTCCGCACATTATATTTAAACGATTACCAGAAACTTCAGATTTAAAAATCGGTTTTGAGCAACAAATGCATAGTTCTTCATAATCATTGTCTCTAAATTTAATAGCATTAACCATACCAACAAACTTGGTAATTTAATAACAATCACAATCTATATCACAAATCCAACACAAGGGTACAATTTTACCTTCGTATTTATTAATTAGTAATTGACTTTTGAATGATAAAATATCAAACACTTCATCGTGAGGTTTATTAATATGATAGTGGTTATGTCCTAAAATATGACAAGGGTAGTCCCGATTCTTGGTGGGGTAAAAAACTATGCACTTTGAGGCTTTTATTATTTGAAAAGGGGTGGGCCCCAAATCGTGTCCCACCTAACTCTGGCGTATTTGAGCCCCGCTACCGATTAACCTAAGATGCCTACATATTTTAACCTCATGGAAGCCGTATTTGAGCCCCCCGCTACCGACTTACCTAAGAAGCCTACGTATTTTAACCTCACGGAAGCCTGCCTATTTAAACCTCACCGGGTCCGATTTATCTAAGAAGCCTACCTATTTTCAACCTCACGGAAGCCTACTTTTTCTTCAAATAATCCGGGCTCAGATATTTATATACTTTTAAGCCTTTTTTATGCTATAAGGGGTGGGACATGAATCGTGTCCCACCTATATTGGCCGGATCCTTGGAAAAAATCACCCAATAAACCTACCATTTCTCGAAAAAACACCCAAGAAGCAGGCCTATTTCAATGCCAAATAGACCCGTAAAAACTACGGGGTCACGTGCGAATCACAAAAGAAGCCTACATTTTTTTTTTAATCACCCAAGAAGCCGGCTTATTCGCTGATAAAAACCGTGTGAGATTGGTTATTTAAGGGGAGGAACGAATCGTTCCCCCTTATTTCAGGTGCACAAATTTACCTAAGAAGCCTTACTTATGAAAATATTAGACCCGACATTTCGGCGGGTCTGACTGATAATGAAAAACATCAATTTTCATCAATGAAAGCGGATTTTATGCACTGATTCCATCTTCGAAAAAACCCGAGGCTGTTTAAAAGGGGGTAACGAATCGTTACCCCTATTTCAGATAGGGTTATTTATGAAAATCTAAACCCCGTAAATTTTACGGGTTTGAAAGATAATGAAAAACATCAAATGTAGGGTTTTAAACCGATATCGTTACGTTTCAAATCTTTAAAAACAACGGTTCTGACTATTTTTTCCCTGTATAAGACTGTACAAGACCCACCGTTTTAGCGAGCCTGCCTTGCGATTGTCGTTATACCTTAACATACGTTAACGATGGTCATTATACCTTAACGTACGTTAACGATGGTCGTTATACCTTAACGTACATTTAACATACGTTAAAAATGACTTCGTTAAGGCACATTGACGATGGTTGTTATAACTTGACGCACGTTGACGATGGTTGATATACCTTGACGTGCGTCTGACTCAAGTTAACAATTTATTTGACGCATGTTTAGACATTCATTATTATTGTCATTACAAATTTAATCTTGAGTTATATCAATCAAAATTTAAATTTAAGTTTATAAAAAAAATTGGAAACCAAAAATATAAAATATATATTTAGATATGATGAAGAGACATTTGAGTGATAGCGAAATTGTTGACACATTAGTTAAGAAACATAAAATGGCCAAAGAAATGTGGCCAGATGACAAGACACCAGAGGTGGCCGCTAAACACCCAGTTTTAAATGGGGGTAAAATTAGAAAACATGATTTGGTACCACCCGCGCGAGCAAGCTATGATCCTATGACGGTAGAAAAGTTAAACAAACAGGTAAATTGCAAGACAAATTAAAAGTGGAAGCTGACAAATCTCTCACCAGCAAAGCTGAAGGAGAGTGGCCGGACGAAAAGACAGTAGAGATGGCTCAAGAGTTTGAAAAATTGCAGGAACAATGGCGTGAAGACAGTTTGAGAAATTACAGGGAACAAGCGGAAGAATGGAGGAAGCTTTTCAATGTACACCCCACGTTAGTAAATGCGAAACCGAAAGAACGATTGATAGTGCCTCGTCCTCCACGTGAAAACAAACCTTTGACAGTGGAAGAAGCAGTGCGGTTAGATTAATTACAAGACTGTCTAAAAGCGGAATTTGCCCAATCTCGTACTCGTGAATTCGAAGAGAAACGTGAGATAGAGAGGTAACACATAATCGGTCGGCAATCGTTGTGGGCAGATGTGCCATGTAAACATAACCTATGAAACTTGGATCTTGGTCAAATTTTGCAGTATGTGCACGTTTAAAGTTGTAATGAACTATATATATTTTTAAAACTGATGAATTATTAATATTATATGCATGTATCTGCTTATATTTGGTGATTTATGAAAGTCTTTCATTGCCTGCTTATAATATGAGGAACTGTGGAACATGCAATTCTCAGGTTAACCGTTCAGACAAATGCAAGATTGTTTGTAGTTTATGCAAAGGAATTTTTCATGCAAATTGTGTTAATTTAACAGTAGAAGACATTGAAATTCTAAATAATAGTGCATCTAAGTGGTGCTGTGATCAGTGCATGAAGGTCAGGCGACTGAGTCGCAGCAATTCTGATTCGTATCCTGTAAGTAGTATAGTAAAGCCTAGTCCTATAATGGATTTAACTAAGGATATTATTCACGAAATGCTAAATGCGATGAAAAATGAAATTTTGGCTGGTCAATCTAAACTGGAAACTCAGCTTGGTAGTTCCATAAACCTTTGTTTAGAGAGAATAGATGAGAATAAAAAGGAGATCGAAAAACAGCATAAGTTAATTTTGGATCAGCAGGAAACCATTTCTAAGTTGCATGATGAGAACAATACGCTTCGAGTTAAATTAAATGACGTCTCTGCTCGCCAGACCGATCTTGAGCAATACTCAAGGCGGAACACTTTGGAAATATTTGGTATTCCTCAGGTTACTGGAGAGACTTCTTCATCGTTAGTTAAGACTGTGATTGATATTGGTGCTGCTCTGGGTGTAACCATTAGAGAGGATGGAATCGATGCCTGCCACCGTATTGATGGAGGTAACCAGGCACGGCCCTAGGGACTTTGCCGCCCTGGGCGAAATCGGCGGCCGCCGCCCCCTCCCCCATATATATCCAGAAGCGTACCCAGAGGGGTATATCGGGATATATCCCCCTCGAAATTTTTTGGGATTTTGGAAAAATTTTGAGAAGAATAATATCTCGTTCATAATGAAGTGGTGGTATCACTAAACTTGCCAGTCAAACAGAGAACACTCTACAAGAATTACTCACTAAACTTTTATGAGGTTTGTAAATAGTTATAATCTTTTATTTTAAAGGTAATTGATTGGTATGGGGATTGAATACTGGATTATTAGGGTATTTTTACCGATTGCGGTTATCGTGAGTAATAGGCGAGAGTAGGCCTAGCAAGCAAGCAAAAACTCCTGATAACAACAGTGGTAATTAATGGTGTCCGCTATCTTGCCGCCATCGCCATCGTCGTCACACTCATCATATGTATTACGTGAAATATTCATGGTAAAAAATCACGATGTTAAAATGAGGCATACAAACATTGTCGTCTTCTCAAGGCCGTCTGTCGGACAATCTCGTAGCAGCATCGCGGTCAGGCAGACGAATCTCGTCTGCCTACGTCGCGTGAAAATCACGCATGTCTCGTCGTCAAATCTAGGCACAATTGTGATAAGATTACGAGGACTTAACGATTATAGCTTTGCGGTTGCGTTCTGGGACTTGAGAAACACTGCACAAGTGAGAAAACAGCATTTTCTAATTCTCCGTCAACCTCGGACGGATAATGTAGGATCCGCATACTTCAGGTCCGGAAGGTCCGAGGCGTGCAATATGTGAGATATAGTTTTTACTTT
Organism: Flexamia atlantica; assembly: GCA_035578135.1. Lineage (NCBI taxonomy): Eukaryota > Metazoa > Arthropoda > Insecta > Hemiptera > Cicadellidae > Flexamia > Flexamia atlantica. The sequence goes on along the minus strand of JAQJVK010000017.1, from coordinate 8,308,740 downwards.
GAAATTAACAGAAAAAATTCTTTTTTACCAAGGTTAAAAACGTATAATTCATGAATACTTTCTCATTTGTCCTTTAGTGTTAGGCCTACTTCATAAAAATATTTTATTTTTATTGTGAAAAAAACATTTTTCTAAAATTTCAAAGTGATCTAAAATTTTCAGAATCTAATCTGCGAGCAGCTTTAAATTAGTTCAAATTTCAGGAGTTATTCTGTTTGATGTTATGCTTCTAGATTGCCTAAAAACGCGAATTTTCAGATGTAATTTATTACGCCCCAAGTAGGTTATACTGTAGTGCATCATTTAAATTTCGTGGTATAAATTCAAATAGCTTTTGCTTTAGGTTTAAACTATTTAAAGGCTTTGGCAAATGTAAATCTTATTGCTACCACAATAATAAACACAACGTCGGGGGAGAAGAGAGGATTCCATCAAGGTCACTCCCGACTCCCAACCGCTGCGCTGTTGCTTTGACGCTGTCAGCGGCGGTGACGCGACGGATGTTAGATACAAGCCGAGTGGTTTGTTTTTATATTTGGACTTGAATAATTGTAAATCGATGCTTGCATTGCCGTATATTTTCTTAGGCTTGTTCTTTGGGTAAAATGTGATGTAGACAATTTTACTCTTCACATTCATATCATAAATTTATTATTTTATTCATATTTTAAAATTTGCCGTTCCCGAAAAATTTGCCGCCCCCAAAAATCTGCCGCCCTGGGCGGCCGCCCGGCCCGCCCACCCCTGGGGCCGGCCCTGGAGGTAACAATCGTCCAACCCCAGGTATCATAGTCAAGTTTTTGCGACGTGAGGATCCTGATAAGCTTCTACAGAAACGGAAGGTAAAGCATGATTTTTCTACAAGACATTTGAATGGCTTTAAGACTGACAACCCTATTTATATCAATATCTCCCTGGCTCCTGTTAGAAGAGTTCTTTTTGCTAAATCTCGCCAGTTCAAGATCGATTACAAGTATAAATTTGTTTGGGTGGATAGGGCAGGTAGGGTAAAGGTGAAAAAGGATGATAACTCCAGTGTTGTGCATATCAAAAGTGAAGATGACTTGAATAGATTGATAGTCAAGGAAAAGGGTAGGCCGAGGTCAACATAAGTCACTGTACTCAGGGTCCCTTGCATGTTATCTTAGTTTACAATTAGCATGTATCGCCTTTTTCATTATTATTAACTTATTTATTATTATTTGTTATTTAACTTATTTATATTCATTTGCATCTGTTCTACTTATTTATTTCTGTGTAGAGAATATGCCTTGCATGTATGTGTATCTTAGTTTTGTACTGAAGCTGAGCTATTTTCCTGTAGCCTATAGGCTATTTTATTTGTGTTCAATAGGCCTATTAGTATTTTTCTATGGGAGCATTAACATTCTAGTCATGACAGATCTGATATTTAAATTATTTCTTGTTTATTTATTTTTTTTCATGATTTTGTACGGTAATTCTGAATGCTGAGGAATGAAGAAATATCTTTTATTACCTGAATGTCAGTGGCCTGAGAACAAAAACAAATTTATTTCTGGGTAAAGAAATGCCTTGCATGTATGTATATCTTAGTTTTGTACTTAAGTTGAGCTATTTTCCTGTAGCCTATAGACTGTTTTATTTGTGTTCATTAGGCCTATTAGTATTTTTCTTTGAGAGCATAAACATTCTAGTCACAACTGATCTGATATTTAGCCTAATTTGTTACTTTTTTCATGAATTTGTACGATAATTTTGAGTGCTGAGGAATGAAGAAATATCTTTGTATTACCAGAATGTCAGAGGCCTGAGAACAAAAACAAATTTATTTTCCCAATCTTTGTTAAGTGAAAACTTTGATATAATTGCTCTTAGTGAAACTTGGTTGTATGATGGTATTTCAGATGCTGAACTATTTGATGATAGGTACTGTGTTTTTCGCAAAGATCGGGACTTAGTAGGGTTAGGGATGGGTCAGGGAGG